>QEOT01009242.1:41500-196918 GCA_003123785.1 Pterocarya stenoptera | reverse complement strand
GGAGCGGGGGAGGAAACAAAATTCCATCTTGTTAATTGGAACAAAGTTTGTTCTCCAATTCCAAATGGCAACTTGGGAGTATGCAATTTGAGGATTTTCAATAAAACGTTGTTGGGAAAATGGTTATGAAGGTATCACTTAGAGGGAGACATGCTATGGAAGGAGATTATTGATTCCAGACATGGGAGTGCTTGGGGAGTAGGAGTAACAGGTCTAGTTTGGCCCGGTTTTGAACAAAATTTGAGACCGAACTGATATACACCAATTTTGCATTTTCAAAAACCGATTCCACACCGGTTACCCCATAAAACCGGTATTTCCAATTTTACCAGTTCCAGCCCAATTCGGTCCGGTTTTCTGGTTTTAATATACTATATTATATATTTTATATATATAATATATAATATAGTATATTATAGTATATAATACTATAGTGATAATCTATTGTAGTATATTATAATATATAGTGATACAGTATTAGTATAACTATTAATACAATAGGTTATAGTGATATAACATTTTAAAATTTAATATTAATTATTAATTTATCATATAATACAAAAAAAAAATTATATATAATTATATATTATATATAAAAATGATATACAATAGAATAAATTAATATATATATGAACCGGTCCGATCCCTTTTTTTTTAAAAAAAAGGGGGAACTAGACCTATTTTAACCGTTTTTAAAAAAAATAAAACCGATACCGGACCGAACCAAACTCAATACCGGACCAAATCCACCAATTCAATTCCATCCAGTCCGGTTTACTGGTTCACCAGTTTTTTTTTACACCCATAGTGGGGAGGCTGGTGTTCCAAAGTAGTGAGGGGCGGCATGGAGTTGGCTTATGGAAATTTATTAGGAAGGGTTGGTAGGGTCTCGAAAGTCACTTACGGTTTCTGGTGGGTGATGGTTCCAAAATCAGGTTTTGGCATGATGTTTGGTGTGGTGAGTGCGCTTTATATAGGGCATTCCCAGCACTCTATCGTATTGCAGCTAACAAATAGGCCTCTGTGGCAGATATGCAGATATCCTCCCATGGTTCATTTAAGTGGAATGTCCTCTTATTAGGGATATTCATGATTGGGAACTGCATGTTGTGGCTGATTTTTTCAGGTTGCTCTATTCTATGAGAAATCCTATGGCTCAAGAGGATAAGCTGCAGTGGAGGGCCAATGACAGTAAGATATGTACAGTCAGGACATCTTACTTCCAAATTTAAAACTAAAATTNTCTTTTTTTTTTTTTTTTTTTTTTTTGATAAGTAACATCACATTCACTTCTAAAAGCAAATGGGCATAAGTTCGAGAATATATATATTGGAAACTAAGACTGAAAGTGAAAAAGCGCCACTAACCTCTGCAGCCATTCGAGCCCATTTGTTTCCCATCTTAGCATGGAGCTCAATGATACGGCGCTCTTCCTCTGGCGTGAAAGCACCCTTCTTCAGATCTGGTCTTAGGTGATTCGCCCATCGAAGACGGCAGCTTTTCCCACACCGGGAAAGTCCTGAGTGCTTCTGTACAGCATTCCAATTCCCCTCTCCATGTTTTTTAACATATTCCACTAAAATTGCATCTTCTGCTGATGTCCACGGTCCTTTCTTCAAAGGGCCCCCTCCTCCTAAGTTTTCTCCAACTTTAGCTTCTTCAACTGATACCAAATCACGGTTACCCTTAGACATGTTTTTGTTCTCACTCTTGTTCGTTGTGCCCATCATCTCCTTAAATATTCCTAAAAGATCAGGAAAATTAACATTCCAATAAATAAAAATGCAGCAAGTGATCTCACATATCTTGACATACCATGCTGATTTAACTGATAAGAGCTATTAGTCACAGCAGCTTTTTTAATATCATCGAGTGAATAAACATGAAATAAATTCGAAGGAGGGAGATTCTAGCAATAAGACAACAATAATTGAAGGAGAAACTTGCCCTGCCCCCCCCCCCCCCCCCCCCCCCCAAAAAAAAAAAAAAAAACAAAGATTTGCTGGAAACCAAAAAAGGATTCAAAGACAAAAACGTAGCTCCAACACTTCCTAGCAGAAAATTTCGAATTTCAAACCCTTTTACACTACAATGGGAGTCCTTATTGCTATAAGACAGCAAAATATATATAAACTTTTATAGGTAAGCTTTAACGGAGAGGCAGATGAGATTTAAGGCCTCGTTTGTTTTTGGAGATGAGATGAGATAAGTTGAGATTAAATTAAAAAGTTAAATAAAATATTGTTAGAATATATTTTTTTAATATTATTTTTGTTTTGAGATTTGAAAAAGTTATATTGTTTATTTTATTTTGTATTGGGATTTGGGAAAGTTGTAATGATTAAATGGGATAAAATAAGATGGATTTGAAAAAGTTGAATTGTTTATTTTATTTTATATTGGAAGTTGGGAAAGTGTAATGATGAAATTAAGATGAGATGAGATGTTTTCTGAAAACAAACGAGATCTTAAAATTTTATGTAAGAAATCGAAAGGACTTGGTTTCTCACGTTCTAAAATGGGGAACATCTAAGACACAACAGCTTTATTATGTTACAGAAAAAGGAAGACAAAACCTATCTTGAACTTTGTTCTCAATTACTGAAAATAGCTTTTACTGCTGAACTCAAACGCACTTGAATAATTTCAACAAAAATATAAGGCCTCATTGGTAAACGTTAAAAAAAAATATTCATAGCATAATCCGTATATCAAACGACACAAAAGAAAATGAAATTTTTGCTTTTCCGTTCATGCTGAAGGGACTGGTTTCTGTGAAATAGTAGCTTTAGGTTCATTGAAAATTTTGAGTTTCTTAGTCCCAATTTAGGACAAATATAACACCAAATACAGGGAATAAGATTCATTAATAAAGACAAGCATAGAATTTCGCTAACAACCACAACAAGTGCTACAAGAAAAATATTAATTACTTTCATTTTTATTATTATTATTATTCTTATTGTTTTTTTCTTATCGGTGCTATCATCGTAACAACAATAATAACATCTTACTATGAATAAGTAAGGGCCCTATCTAAGTCCCATCATTATGAAACAGCAAAAGATGATGTTGATAATGATACAGAACAGAATTGACAAGAAATGTTGTTCTTTTCATTTTTACCTGAAATATTGAAGACTGCTGGAGTTGCAAAGCTCAAACCAGTGGTATCAGAGACTGATGATTTTGAAACCCCCGCCCCAACAAATCCAAAAAACCTTACTTAAATCCAGAAAAAAGGAACACAAATTTGAAGCAGAACAGTTTAAAGAAAAAAAGATCCTCAGGAGCTCGCTTCAAATACTGGACTTCACCAAAATTAACAAAGAGTTCCACAAATTCAAGCCTTGTTCAAGCATATAGAAAAAGAAACAGGCAGCGGAATAAATTAAAAGCCAAATTGAAAACCCACATTCAGCTCAATTTTGATCCACCACTGACAAAATTAATACAGAATCAGAAAAGCAAACAACAGAGAAGCTCCTAGATCAGTTAACAAAGGCCCACCTCAGTAACTTGGAAAAAAAACGAAAACCCAGAAGTGAAGATTAAAAAAGAAGGTGGTGAACGAAAGGGAGAACAAGACAGAGGATTAAACGTATAAACCTCCTGACCCTAACCGTAGTCAGTGAAGAAGAAATTGATGGATCCGACCATAGAGTCAGAGACGCAGAGAGAAGGTGAGAGCTGGGCACAAGAGAAATGGGAATGTTTTTCTAGAACTAAAAACAAAAGAAATGGTGGATTTTAAGAAAGATAAAGAAAAAAATGGAGGAAGAAACCTAAGCTAAAGAGAGAAAAGAGATGGCAACAGGGGAGGAAAATTAGGAGAGAGATGGGAGGAGAGATGACCAGCTACTTTNTTTTTTTTTTTTTTTTTTTTTCCTTTTGTTTGAAGTATTTTAGTATAAAAAATCTCCACGATTTCTTTTTATTCACACAATTTTCACATATTATGTTTTTATCAAATATTTATTATATAAATAATAAATAAAAAATAAAAAATAGTTTTAAAAAAATATATTAAAAATTTTAAAAATTTAATAAAATATAGAGTATAATAAAAGTTGTGTAGCAAAACTCATAATTATTCTTATCAGTCACTATTTATTATCTCATACCTCACATTTTATTAAGAAAAAATTGTCAAATATAAAGTGTGGAGATAAATAGTAAGTAGTATATAGCACAATCCTAATTAATAATATAATCAATATTTTGTCCAATAATTATTCTACTAGTGTCAAATAGAGACTATTGAAAACCGAAAAACATACGTGTTGGACATTAATTCGGATGAATTCAATTTTAATTTTGAAACAAATAGGAAAAAGAAACAAAATTATAGATAATTGAAGAGACTATTTATTTAGAAAAATAATATTTGCATCTATAGAGTTTGCAAGTACTACACATTCTTTAAAAAATAAGTAAATTTAAATAAAAAAAATACTAGATATAGTTATGAGTTATGTAAGTACCGTGCACTCCTTTTAAAAAAGAATAGAGTCTAAAAAATTAATTCTTTCATATTTATTCTATTTATTTTTAAAAAAAAAATATAAGACACTTGTCCACACTATAATTTTAAATATATTTTTTATTTATTTTATTTATGTAGGTAAAAATAAGATCTACAATTGGAAAAGAGTTCAAGGAAACTACTTTTTTAGGGTTTTTCTGTGAGTGTGGTAATGTGATGCAGCGTGAAGGTGTGTACGAATTCCATTTTGATCGGAGACGGAGCTCCAAAGTTTTACCAAAATTAAGGTCAGAGTCCAGACCGCTTTAATAGCAACTTGTGCATCATATGTTGTTTTCCATTTCTTAAAATATTATAATTTCTTTTCTTTTTTTTATTTTACTTTTTTTCTTGTTATTTTTGAATTTGAGTTTTCCTATCCCTATATATCTTATATTTGAATTATTTCCCTTTTATTTATTACATCGGCTACCTTGAATACTTTTGGAATATTCTAGATTACTTACAAAGTTTTGCAACCAAATTTTTATTTTATACTTTTTTATTTTCTTTTATAAGTAATTGAAAATGTTTCCGATAAGATGGGATTCGAGTTGGAAAAAAAAATGATAATTTCAATGCAAAATGTGTTATTCCCTATAGATTTTGAGATGAAAACCAAATTGAGTTATTCTATCTTTAACTCGGTGGATAGAACTTGTCATTTACATTATTTAAATAGTAAGATTTAATTTGTAAAATTTAAATTTTAAAATTTATTTTTTAAATTGAATTATGTAATGTAAATATTTTATTAAGTGTACTCTACACACACCCGCTTAAATTTATTTTTTAAATTGAATTATGTAATGTAAATATTTTATTAAGTGTACTCTACACACACCCGCTTAATAATAGAATTTTATTTTTAGAGTTTAATGAGAAAAAAAAGCATGCAAAAAAGAGTAATGCTATCATCATCTATTTTTTCATTATCATCTCATAATGTGGCATTAGATGATTAGAGATTAATTATTATATTTCACTTGTGAACCTATCATCTAATACTACATCATAAAATGATGAAAAGATAATAAAAAAATAAAATAAAAAATAGATTTTTTCTGCAAAAAAAATCAAAGCTTTATATAAAAACTCAAAGTAATGGCTTTGATTATCAAAATGAGGTTCGATAAAGAAGTCAACACTCTTATTTTTGGAGAAAGAGATTTGTACAGTCTTAAAATACGCAAGTCTCTCATACTTTCTTTGAAAAAAATTGACAAGTTTAGGACTCACGTGAAAAAAAAAATATCAGTTTTTTAATATTAGACCTTACTTTTTTTAAAATAAAGTACGTGAGATTCCCATATCCTAAAAATGTATCTAACATTAGTCTATTTTTGTGGTGTAAGTCTATATTGCAGCTCATTCCTAATAGATGCTTGGTAGGGCAAAGAACGTATCATACAAGTAGCTATTTTTTTAATGTTTTCATATAATTGGCATGCTTAAAAGGAGTGTCTGTTGAATGAACCGCAACAAGTAACAACAGTCCTGCCCTTAACTTCCATGAATAAGATTGATGAAATATAAAGATATTATAATTTATTATTGCATATTAACTTCTTTAGAAAAAAAATTGCAATTGCCCATACGTGTGAGTTGAGTTCCCAACTTCAAAATGATAACCTTTTCCCTCTTTAGAAAAAGATTGCAATTGCCCATAGCTCATTATTTTTTATTTTATTTTCTGCAATATCCTACTAAATAAAAAATGCAATCCAGTTCAGTAGAGATGAAAATCGACCCATTCGGCGCGATTTTTTAGCAAAACTGCCGCTGATCGACGCTTAAGTTTTGGGGGAGAAAACTGATCAAAATCGATCGATGGGGAGGAGAAACGCCGACGCCGGCTGATGCTTCATTTCTATGGCGATTCATGGTCGGTTCTCTAACTAAGCTTCGTCTGAGAGAGTAGAGACAAGAGAGAGAGAGAGAGAGAGAGAGAGAGAGAGAGAGAACTGAGACGCGATGAAGAAAACGAATTGATATCGAAATCATATAATTTTTTAATATGATTTTTTTTTAAGATTTGAAAAAGTTAAATAGCTTTTTTTTTTTTTAAGTTTGAAAAAATTGTAATAATTAAACGAAAAAAATTAAAAATTTGAAATTGAAAAATATTTAAATGGTGTTTAAATATTGAAATAAGATAATATGAGAATTTAAACCATATGAAAACCTAATAAAAAATGAGTCCTACCATAAAAATAAGTCTCTAAAATGTCACTTTCTCATTTCTTGGTTATGAACTTCATTTGAGTTTCTTTTCATTTTCCTCCATTTTAGAGACAAGATCTCTGTACTTCGCCAAATCAAATTCATTGTTTTGCCCACCGTCAATGGAACCCTCTTCCAAAGCCCAATAATGGCCGGCATCTACGGCCTCCATATCACAAGTGTGTGGCTCTCGTTGTCATCGATGCACGTGACAACCGCTCATTACCTTATACGGTGATACGGTGCAAATCATACTTCTGCTTGAAAAATGATATATACAATGATACATATAACACATTGTACAACACATTATACAATAATATTATAAAATAAAAATATTTTTATAAAATGTTATTACTTTTATAAGATGTTTTACAAAAATATTCTTCCTTTTAACACATTATTGTGCAATGTGTTGTAAAATATATTGTGAGTAAATTATTTTCCTAATTTTAAATATATAAATTTGATTTAAATTCTTTATAAAAGGTGAATCTCATCATTAAAAATAAAAAACTCCCTTTTTATTAATAGAGCCCACATTTTTATAAAAAAAATCCTATCAAGGTTTGTATCTAACATGAACTTGTTCATGTTGTTGACATGATTCCCAGCTTTTCTGTCCTATGTTTTAAGTACTTTTTCTCTTCTATCTTCCTCACTTTGGTCCGGAAGAAAAAACTGGATCTATAGGCGTCCACTCCTATACTTTCTATTCCGGGGATCTAATTGATGAGTGTGGAAAACTCTATTGCGGCTTCATGCCATAATACTTGTAAACCCTCTACGGTTTTGCATTCAAAACCTCCTTTTGGCAGTCATTAATTTTCTCAGCTTGCTCGAGGAACATAGATTCGAACCAAAGCTCTGGCTGCATTACCCGTTTTGTGGTTTCTCAACTTTAGTATTTTGATGGGCTATCCATGACTGAAAAGCATTTATGCAAAACAAAAGAGGAAGCAAAACCCCATCCAGAAGGAAGGGATATCTCAGAGAAGGGGCCTGGACCTGTGCATTGATTGATGAGTGCAACATCTGTCAGCCGAGTGACATTCATAATTGCTTTTCCTTTTTTGAAACAAGGCTGAATATGTTTGCAGTATCTGCTGAAGAAGTCTTCTTTTTCCCCTTTATTTTTCCTTCATCCTCCACCTCTTTCCCCCAGACTTTTCAGGAACAAAAACTTCCTTTCATTGCCACCACCCTGAATAAATCTAACAAACACACTATGAATAAATTAATGGAAATCGTCAACAATCACCCCTCACCTATCAGTTTATAGTATTCACTTTCAAGGAAAAAGTTACAATATATTATTAGGTAAATTCATTTCAAGGCATCTGCCCACCGTTCAATGCAAACTACAAGTGAAATCAGGCTTATAAATTGGTTTTCTGGCCTTCCCCAAAGATTAAAAAAAGATAAAAAAAAAAAGTTCAGGCAGGCTGTGTACTTAGTGTAGAACAACAAAGACAACAAGCTGATGCAATTATTTGTGCTTTCAAGAGCAGAACAGTCTAGAAAACAAGTAACTATGGCAACCCTGCACGGTATCAAGCAAAGGAGTTGTTTGGCATGCTTCCTCAACTGTACGGTCCATCCACTTTGTCAAGATAGCTTCAGCAAGAACAACAATCTGATGCTGCAATACAGCTGCACCCATAGGTCCTACCAAATTCAGCCTTGTTGCAGCAGAAATAACATCTCTCATCGTGATAAACAGGTAAGCTCTCTGAGAGGTTCTACTATCCAAACCAAGAAGTCCACATGTAAGCCCAAATATAGGAGCATGATGGAAAGAAACAACCCCAGCACCTACAGAGGTATCTCTCATGGACTTAAGAGAGGGGGTTTCTGAAAAGACAGCAGCAGCCACCCTCATAAGTGCTGATCCTTGTGCAATTGATGCCTTTCGACCCACTTCATTAGTTAGCATTGCATCTAATGTTCTGTCAAGTCTTTGCCAGGTTTCCAAATCAGGTGAAATTGTTGCAGAAAAAACAAATGGAAGGAGTAAGCTTCCAGTATTCTCTAACACATGGATTACAAATGTTCGGAGATCCTCAGGACCCGATATGATACGGGCTTGGATTGCGGCCTCAAGACCAAAAGAATGAGCAAACCCACCTGTAGGTAGGATGGAATCAATCAATTGCCACTGACTCCACTGTAAATGAGAGTCCGTAGGAGTAGGTTTCTCGACCTCTATATGTGCTTCCATTCCATCCTCCATTGGAGGAAAGAAAGTGCTCTGCATATTGACAAATAATGATAATAAACATCTGTATGTAGAAGTAACAAAGCATATAAATTATCTCAAACTTTTATTCCCATCTTAATTGTGCAAGAAAACTCATACATGTGTAGTTCATATGCAAGTAACAATCAATGGTGCTAGTTTTTTCCTGACTACTGTTTTTACTTCTGTTCAACCCAAAAGAGGGAGAGTCGTACACTTTATAATGATAATTAATGATATTAAAAAATACTGCACATTATTATGATCCTTTTATTATCATCCTTCCCATGGACTCTTCGGGAAAAAAATAACTACTAAAATGAAACATCATAAAGCCAGTTGAAGTTAATTTATTACAGGATGAATGCTATTCTGCAAGAAAGTAAAGTCGGTGGCAGGGGATCCCATAATGGCGAGAATCATCTGTTACATGTCCCCATGTCCAAAAATCGACGAGAGAGATCCATCCCTCTTTTTACCGTTAATGCCCATTCAAGTTGGCAATCACGCTTTAAGTTTGCCTTGACTCCTTCAAAGGCAGGAAATTAAGCAAAGCGTCAGGGATGAGGTGAGGTACCCCCATATTCATTCCACTCATTCATACCCAGTCCGAATGGACTTAAATAGGCATACACTTATTTTGGGAAAACTACTGAATCAAAATTGTGGAGAAGAAAGCTAGGCCTTCCGCAATAATCTAAAGTCAGGAACAAACTGAAGAGGCACCATCATTCCATGAATATTTCCCAAACTAGTGACGAGAAATACCAATAAGAACAGAAAACCTCAATGACGGAATACATGTTTCTATCATTTTTTTCGCCACATTTTTTCTTCTTACGTCTGAGTTTAACCCAAAACTAGCCAAGATACACGCATATGCATATGCTTCCTTTCAGACTCAAAAAGACACTCACTTGGTAAGTGCATTAGCCAAGAAAGCTTTGATAACAACCAGACATATAGCAAGCAAACTAAATGAAGCAAAAACTTTGGTGAGCCACACTGTCGACTCTCTCAAATCAGCATAAAGCTCGATCAAGAATAAAGGAAGTCAACAAGCCCAGAAACCCATCAGAAAATAAAATAAAATAACTACAAAAACAAAACCCCAAAGTAATTTTCTTCAACACATACAAGAAAGAACGGGAATGGAGATGAGTTTCATAAATGGTATCAGTTACCATCAGATGGTGACGTTGGGTCAGAGCAAGTGCTGTGGATGAGGGAATGGTGATGTGGAGGCTGTGGAGCGGGATCAAATCTTCTTCTCGATCTTCGACTGAGTTGGGTTTTTTGTTAGGGACAGGGGAGCTTCCACCAGATTCATCTGACTTCCTCTTAAGAGACAAAAGAGCCGGCTCTATTTTCATCGAGCTCCTTGCTTGAGGGTCGGAGAAAGTGTCATCAGAGACCCCCTTGCTCGGTTTTTGAGGAACTTGATTGTGTTGGGAGTTCGCGGTGTGGTTGTGGTGGGTGCGCACTGCGCAGTGCAGAAGTAGTCGTAGAGGGAAGGGAAGGGAAGGGAAGGGAAGGGAAGCTGGGTGTGTCTGGTAGTGGTAGCCTGTCGGGCTCACGAGGATTTCGAAGGGAGTGGATTCTTTGCTTTAAATCCATTTACTATTAATTATTAGAGGAGAAAAACTTAAGGACGGTCGGGTAGGAATTTTGTTTTTACACCCACCAATACAAATTTGCCACATAGGAGGTGCAGGAATGAACTATATGCACCCGCACGTGTAAGGTTTCCTCTTCCCCTCCTCTCTCCCACTATTTCTTCTTCCCCTCGTTCAGATCTTCCCCCTCCCTCTTATAAGTGTTGAACTCAAAGGTTTGCAAGAATTTATAAAATGTATTATTTGAAGCAGAATATATATATGCCCTTTATATACAAGCCATAATAGGCGAGAAAAATAAAATGAAAAACTGACTAACTAACTTATAACGTGGTGTATAACTAAACTAACTAAAATGAATACTGAATGAATAATACAATATTTCCAATACCTCCCTTCAAGTTGGAGGATGAATGTCAAGAATACCCAACTTGGAAACTAAACTAGAAAATAATGGAAAACTAAGAAGTTTAGTAAAGCAATCAGTAAGTTGATTGTGAGAATTAACATGGAAGAGTTTGATAGAACCATCTTGAATCTTTTCACAGACAAAATGGCAATCAATCTCTATATGCTTTATACGCTCATGAAATACAAGGTTTGTGGCAATGTGGATGGCAGACTTGTTGTTGCAGTACAAGGCAGTGGCACTGGAATGAGAAACTTGTAAGTCCTGCAGTAAGGATAGAAGCCAAACTATTTCAAAAACTGTATTAGCAAGAGCTCGATATTCAGCCTCAGCTGATGACCTTGAAACCACAGATTGTTTCTTGGATTTCCAAGAGATGAGAGAGCTTCCAAGAAAAATGCAAAAACCTGTGATGGACCTTCTGGTGTCTTGACACCCTGCCCAATCAGAGTCAGCAAATGCATTGAGTTTTAAATCTGAAGTGGAAGGAAAAAATAGGCCTTGACCAGGTGAATCTTTGATGTACTGAATAACTCTATGAGCAGCATGTAAATGTGGTAATCGAGAGGAATCCATAAACTGACTCAATGTATGAACTGCAAATGTAAGGTCTGGTCTGGTAATGGTAAGATAAAGTAACCTTCCAACTAGCCTTTTATAAGATTTGGGATCATCAAGAAGAACTCCATCTGCTCTGGATAGCTTTAGGTGTTGTTCCATAGGTGTTTTAACTGGTTTAGAACCAAGGAAACCAGTATCAGAGAGGATATCTAAATCATATTTTCTTTGGGATAAATAAATACCAGATGTATTCCTTGCTATTTCAAGTCCCAAAAAATATTTCAATGGTCCAAGATCTTTAAGTTTAAACTTCTGATCAAGAAAGGCTTTGAAGGTGTTAACAAAGACCATATCATTGCTGGCAATAAAGATGTCATCGACATAAACCAATAGGGCCATGAAACTAAATCCTTGAGTCTTTGTAAAAAGTGAATAATCTGTCTTGAATTGTATAAAACCGAGAGAAATAATAGTAGTAGAAAACTTGTCAAACCACTGCCTGGAAGCTTGCTTCAATCCGTATAAAGATTTAGTTAGTCGACAAACTCTTTTCTCATGCTTATCACAAAAACCAGGAGGTAAATCCATATAGACTTCCTCCAATAAATCTCTATAAAGGAAAGCGTTATTTACATCTAGCTAAATGAGATGCCAACCCTTAACTGCTGCTATTGAAAGAAGGCACTTAATTGTCACCATCTTAGTAACTGAACAGAATGTGTCAAAATAATCAACACCCTCTTGTTGTGTAAAACCTTTAGCAACTAACCTAGCCTTATACCTCTCAAGTGTTCCATCAGACCTAAGCTTCACTTTATAGACCCATTTGCAGCCTATTGTACTCTTACCAGGGGGGAGATCAGTTAAAGTCCATGTTTGGTTTTGTTCTAAGGTTGTGATTTCTTCAACCATAGCAGTTCTCAAATGTGAAAGTTTGACAGCTTGATGAAAAAACTTAGGCTCAAATATAGTAGAAAAAGCTATGACAAAAGCCTTGTGTTTAAATGACAAATGGGAATATGAAATAGAACTAGAAAGAGGATATGGAGTACCTGAAACAGAAGCTGAAATCTCATTGGAAAATGAAAAAGAGCAAGCCTTGAAAGATGTCTAATGGCAATGAAAGTCATGCAAGTACCCAGGTGGCCTATGAGCTCTAGAAGATCTTCTAAGATTGGGAATGAATGAAGAATCAGGTGGATTTGAAGGAATGTGTGTATGTTGATTTGAATGAGAAAGGATATGCTCAGGAGACTCAGAATTAAAGGCAACAGGTAAGATAGAATCAGAGGAGGCAACAGGAAACAAAATGTGATCTGAAATTGGTTGAGGAAGAAGAACATAAACAGGAAGTTGAATAGGAGAAGAGGTGGTTTTGAATGGAAAAATGTGTTCTTGAAACACAACATCTCGGGATGCAAAAAATGTATGATTATCAAGATCATATAACTTGTAGCTTTTGATGCCTAAAGGGTAACCGAGAAAGATGCATCTTCTAACTCTTGGGGCAAATTTAGACATGTTATGTGCTAATGTAGAAGCATAACAAAGGGAGCCAAACACTCTGAGATGAGCATAAAAGGGCAGTTTGTTAAAGAGTAATTCATAGAGACTTTTATTGTTCAACAGAGGAGAAGGAATTCGGTTGATCAAATACACAGCAGTGAGGATAGAGTCTGAAAAAAAATGTAAGGGAAGATTTGATTGAAAAAGGAGAGCACGAGCTACATTTAAAATGTGCTGATGTTTCCTTTCAACCACTGAATTTTGTTGGGGAGTAGCTACGCAAGAGAGTTGGTGAATGATACCCTTACTAGAAAAGAAACTGTGCATGGCAAATTCACTACCATTATCAGTCCGAATGAATTTGATTTTAGAATTGAATTGAGTATCAACCATAGCAATAAAATGATGTAATAAGACCCGAGTATCAGCTTTGGATTTTAACAAGTAAACCCAAGTGCTACGAGAGAAATCATCTACTATAGTCAAAAAGTATTTAAAACCATACAATGAATGAGGTTGAAATGGTCCCCAAATATCACAATGTATAAGCTCAAATGAAGAAATTGATTTATTTTGACTATGTGAAGGAAAAGGTAATCTCTTGTGTTTAGCAAAAGGATAAACATCACAAATTGTGAAATTATTAATAGAAAGACTAGGAACAATTGAAGATAACATTTGCATCCTATGAAGAGGATGGATGTCCCAATCTCTTATGCCAAACATCAAAAGAAAGATGACTAGACTGTAAAGCAAGAGCAGGAAGTGAAGATGACAAATCTTTGGAGCAATTCACAGGCGAATCTAGTGGTTGCAGCAAATAAAGTCCTTCTTTAGCTTTACTCTTCCCAATCATTTTCCAATGGATAAGGTCCTGTATGATACATGTATCATGGAAAAAGGTTATGCAACAAGGAGATGATTTAGTAAGTTGACTAACAGAAAGGCAAGTTGTAATGAAAAGAAAGAATGCACAGCACATTGTGCAAAACAAAATTGAGGAAACAAATGAACAGATCCAATATGTGTGACTAGAGCAGAAAGACCATTTGGCAATTTGACAAACGAGTTGTGAACTGGTTTAAAAGATTGAAAAAGAGAAATATAATGGACCATGTGATCCGTGGCACCAGTATCAATGATCCATTCATCATGAAGACTGGAGATAATATGTGTTGTGTTTAGAGAAAGGATAGAATGAATAGAAGAAAAAGAGAACTTACCAGAGAGTTGATCAAGTGGAGAAGTTACCAGATTAGCTGTTTGTGGTGAAGAATTTGAGGATGCAGGATGAAGAAGTGCCAGAAGTTGTTGATATTGTGGTGGAGTGAAAGGCAGGGAAGGATTCAATGTGGAATTGGCAACATTAATACTGCTGTGATGAGCAGAATTGACAGAAGGATGAAAGGTGGATGTAGGATTGGAGGATCTGGCTTTTGATCTATATCCAGGAGGATATCCATGTAACTTAAAACATTTTTCCATAGTGTGCCCTGGAATAGAACAATGAGAGCAAATAGGTCTGCGAGTAGAAGGTTTGGCTGCAGGAGTATGTTTTGTAGTGGAAGAGAAAGCGGCAGATGGTATATTTGGAGCTAAAACAGATCCAATATTACATTGTCGTTCTTCTTGAAGAACTAGAGAAAAGACTTTGTTGATAGGAGACAGAGGCTCAATGAGAAGGATCTGACCTCTAACATGCGAATAGGAATCATTTAATTTCATAAAAAAACGCATGACATAGTCCTGTTGATGCATATTCACCAAGGATCGTAAGCCACCACAAGAACAAACAGGTAGGGGACGATAATTCATCAACTCATCTCAAAGACCTTTCATCTGAGTGAAATACGCACTGACAGAAAGATCATCTTGTGTAAGAGATGCAATGGATTTTTGTAATTGAAAAATCCTTGGGCCATTGTCTTGAGAGAACCTTTTGTGAAGATCAAACCACATCTCCTTTGCAAAATCAACATAAATGACACTAGCAGCAATCTCTTTAGAAAGAGAATTAAGTAACCAGGAAAGGACCATATTGTTGCATCGAGTCCATGACTAGAACAACGAAGAAGTACCTGAAGGAGATGGAGCAGATCCATCGATGGAGCAGATCCATCGATGAAGCAGACCTTGTTTTTGGCAGTCAATGCCATGAGCATGGAACGACGCCATGTGTTGTAGTTATTGCCTGTAAGGAGCTAAGTAACAAGCATCGTGCCTGGACTATCTCCATGATGAAGATAATATGGATCGGAAGGATCCACAGGCAAAACAGAGGAGTTAGTGGAAGAACTAGCGGAAGAACTTCCAGCAGGAGAATTTTCTACTGATACCATGATAAGTGTTGAACTCAGAGGTCTGCAAGAATTTGTAAAATCTATTATTTGAAGGAGAATACCTATATGCCCTTTATACACAAGCCATAATAGGTGGGAAAAATAAAATGAAAAACTGACTAACTAACTTATAACGTGGTGTATAACTAAACTAACTAAACTGAATACTGAATGAATAATACAATATTTCCAATACCTTCTCCCCCACGAATTCTTAGGGCTACTTCATGCCAAACAAGTAACGGTCACTTGAGCCTACCATTTCTATCACTACATGTATTTTAGATGCTCCAGTGGTTTGATTTTAGGGTCTTGCTTTTAGAAGACTTGTCTCTTTTTTTTTCCTTCTCTTCGTTGATCTGTTCTCAAACATAGTTCTCACTGTTTCTGATTCTGGTTTGAGACTTTTCTTTTTGCAAGTAAATTTCAATTAAAGCCAGTTGATCATGAGCTACATACAAAAAAATTAAGAATTAGCCAACCTAAGATAAAGAAGATCAGCTGGCATGGCTAACTAGCAGTCAGTCACTTTTTTTCTCTTAAAATTAGTTGCTATGAAATTTGTTCATGAAGAAGCTTATAATCTGAAAAACTGAAAATGTGGTTTGTTCATGGTTTTATTCTAGTACTTTCTTGGCAACCAACCAAAATGTGGTTAATGCTCTTGTAATTCTTTGACCAGTTATTGCTTCAAGAGAGACCGTATTGTGGGGGGAGAGAGAGAGAGAGACGGGGGATAGAGGTAAGCAGGGATGTGGGTGGGGGATGGAGAGGAGAGAAAGAACTTAGTTTCATTACCTGTATGAGGGTATAAATAAAAAATTGTTGACACCCCTATGTAGCAGCTGCTGATTGGCTGGTGTAAAAACAAATTTCGCACCCTACCGACTGGGAGCGCGACCCTTATTAGAGAATAAAATATGATCACAATAGATTAGTTAAATTTTAAATAATTGGACTTTAGCTGTAGCGACTTTGAAAATATTTTTTAAATTTAAAAGCAATTGTAGATAAACCAAATACATATTTTATCAATTATTTTTCTTTCATCTTTCTTATCTACTNTTTTGTGTAAAAATTTAAAAAAATTATAATAAGTAAATAAAATAAAATGTAAATAGTTGTGAAAAGAAATAAAACTAAAATTTTTCACCAACTCCTTTGAAAGAGAGAATTTTTCCTCACAATTCAACCCAATGTGATTTGTGATGATTTGAAAGACTTTACATCATCCCTAAAAACAGACAAACACCAGTCACAACGGAATCTTAAACAATGTTAGATAGTCTAACTACCGTACTAATCCAGTTGTTTCCCTTAGGTTCTTTTAGGCTATATTTGTTTATTGCACAAATAATGGAGATGAAAGTAGGTGATGAGCATCCACCCACCTTCACCATACCTATCATTTGGACGTTTTCCGAATATATATATTTATATATATATTTATTTATAGGGGCATATAAATAAATCGTTGCAAAACAATCACTTTTATTTTGTTAGATTAGATTAGATTTGATGAGATGAGTTAAAATTAAAATTAAAATTTAAATAAAATATTATTAGAATATATTTTTTTAATATTTTTTTTTATTTTGAATTTAAAAAAGTAAAATTATTTATTTTCATTTATGTAAAAATTTAAAAAAATATATAATAATTAGATAAAATAAGATAAATTGTAAAAACAACAAGTCCAATAACATTCCCCATAAAATTGATTTAGCCTTGGGGGCAAAGCTTGGACAAAGGAAATTCAAAAGATAAAAGTTAGACCATCGAAAAATTATAAAATATATATATATATTTATAAACTTCCGGTCTTAGTTTGTTATATAAATCATAATGTTTAGTAAGGTAAATTTAATGTAGCACATAAATTTATAAACTTCAATTTCATAATTATCTTTATCAACCTAAATTTTAAAAAATATTTCAAATTAAGAGTTTTCAATGAATTTATATTTTGCAAAAAACAAATATATATATATATAATTTCTTATGATTTTTTGATATTGAAGAATTAATTTTTATGTTAATACATTTACAACTATTTTATAAAATAATTTGCTATTTTATTATAAAATATATTATTATAAAAATAATAATATTTAGTGATATGCCCTTTGTACAAGACAAGAGTACTGTACCACCTCCTCCAAAATTAGCTGAAAATTATAAAGTACGATGTTCAGTTCATTGTAGATGCAGTTATAATACGAGTACGAGGTTCAGTTCAGTGTACAAGCAGTTTCAATGGAACCTCCTCCGGTGGTTCCGGCCTTGCCCAAATACAGCGACCTCTCTCCACACCAATTCGCGTTTCTGGAGGAACATTTTCGAACCCGCGAAGATCTACTCCTCCGATCTCCTCATCTCTTGGCGGCACTCACCAAACGCTGCGCTGATCTGGACGACGATCTCCGAGCCCACGGAAGGAACATCGCCGGACGAGCTGTTTCGTGGATCTCTCGTTCATTTGCAGCCAGAAACTCCCTTCATAATGTCACTCTCAAGCTTGAGAATCTCAACCGTCGCACTTTCCCTCGTTCGTTTCTGCTGCTCTGCCTACTCAACTATTTGGTTTCATTCGTTTTGATTTTAACTTTATTTTTATTCATATTATTATAAATCAAACTGTTCTAATTTCTTTTTGGACTGTAGAAGGGTTTCGTTCGAAGATGTTGGGCGAAGAGTTGCCTCAACTTGCGAAGCAACTCAGGCAAATAGAAGATATCCGCCATTATATCGGTGAGTTTGGGGACTTCCGTCTCTCTCTTTTTTAAAATATATATATATCGATTCCGTTGTCTGTTTTTCCAAGTCTGTATGTGATCAACTTGTCAAACTCTAGTATTGTTGTTGCCATTTATTTTCGCCACATTCATTTGCACTGTATACTCGCATACATTCCTTCGTCTCGTTTACTACTCGTGCTATGTATTTAATTTTTCAGGATTAAAAATCCCTTAATTCCAAATAACTTATGATGCTAGATTATTTCTGAAGTTCAACTTTGTCGTTGTGCGTATGAGTGCATGTCAGAGAGAAAGAGGGCGAAACGTGAACAGATCCTTATGTCTTCACTTCCATCTCTTTCATTATTAGCCAGCAGTTGGTGTATGTCTTTCTTTACTTCCATGCATACCTGTTGGGACAAAATAGGTTCATCTTGCTTGAATGTGCAGTCTGATTCTTATGCCTAGATTATTGCGTATATTTTCGTTTTCTATTTGCCCCTTGCTGGAGGCTAAGCTTAATACCCTCTTGATATTTCAGAGACTGTTCTACGGTTAGAGGCTCTGATTGGGGATCTCGAGGATACTGTTTTCTGTGCCACGAGTCGCCATTCCGGGGCCACGTTTGCAGCAAGGTTTTCAAACTCATCAATTGCTACTGTAATGGTTTTGTCCTCCTTTTTCCTCAATATTCCTGGTTACATGTTGAAATGGTAGATTAGTTGATGAGTGCAAATGCTGAACACTGTAAGATGTTTTTGGAATGCAGGACTCTGAACCAAATCAAGAAAAGTTGCTTCAAGCCATGAAATTCATGAACGATATCGAAGAAGTATTGATCAGCATTGTAAAATTCCAGCCTCAGTGGTGTAATCTTTTGAAATGTGTTGATACAAGGGTAGATAAAATTTTGAGTGTTCTCAGGCCACAAGTTCTTGCCGAACACCGAGCCCTTCTTGTTTCTCTTGGATGGCCACCAAAACTTTTAACATCTAAAATTGAGAGCGCACAAATATCTGGCCTCCCTAATCCTCTAGTTCTCATGCAAGGTAACAAAAGAGAGTGTTATTCTCATAGCTTTGTAGCTCTTTGTGCTTTGCAGCATCTGCAGAAGCGAAGGGAAGAACGTCAGCTAAATATTTTAGGAAGAAAAGGGTACAGTATGCAGCTTTGGGCCATTGATGAACTGGTATCTCCCATTGCATCACGGATGGAATACCACTTTTCAAAATGGGCTGATCAGCCTGAGTTTATGTTTGCTCTTGTGTATAAAATTACGAGGGATTTTATTGCCGGAGTGGATGATGTGTTGCAGCCTTTGATTGATAAAGCGCGATTGGTAAGTTGTAGCGCTAAAGAAGCTTGGGTTTCTGCAATGCTCCAAATTCTGTCCGGTTTTTTAGCAAAGAGGATTTTCTCTCGTCTTGCAGAAAGATACAAGGAAAAACATTCAAAATCTGAAGTTATGACTTCATGGCTTCATCTGATAGACCTTATAGTTTCTTTTGATAAGCGTATGCAATCGCTTGTAAATTTGGAAACTTGTCTCTTCCTGGTAGGATCTGAAAGGTTTGAAGGGCTTTCTAGAGGCATATCAGTATTAATGATATTTGTTGATAGGCCTGACTGGCTTAAGCTTTGGGCAAAGATAGAGCTCAAGGATGCTTGTAAGAAACTAAAAGCAGAACTGAAAGATGAGAGAGCTTGGAAAATCGATAACAAAACTGGATCTGCATTGCACATCAACACAGACATTGATCAATATCTTCTTTCTACTAGAGAAGAACATAAAGCTCCATTCATTGCAGAATTTACCCTTAAAATTGCCTGGCAATTGATTGAAAGATGCCAAACTATGCCAGCCACATTTCCATGTTTACAATTTATCAGATCAGCTGTGGTCAAATTCCTCTGGTACTTCTTCGAAGTTCTGCTTTTGCGGTTCAAGAGAACTGAATTCTCTCCTGACAATTCTAATGATGATGCATTCGTCAGATTATGCGGACTAATTAATGCTGCCAGATTTGTTGAATCTAAACTGCAAGAGTGGAGTGATGATGTAGACATCCTGGAGATGAGAATTGCTGAAAATGATTCTAACCTCCATAACAAAGAGGAAAGTATAGACTCCAGTTGCTTTTTTGGAGAAGAAATTGCTAACTTGTCAGAGCTCGAAACCAATTGGCTCATGGAGATAATTTCTTTTATTCTTCGTGAATTTGAAAATCTTTCATGGGAATATGTCCAAAATAAGGAACATTTTGAGCAAGAGCAAGCAACTTTGGCTTCTGCAACCATGGATCTTGTTGTGTCAAGTGATTTCGTTGAAGCACTAGACATTCTTAGAAGTCAGCTTCATGTTTTGAAGACTAATCTCAATCCAAAAGACTTCTTGGATTTGTGGAGAAGTGTGGCTGAAGGGCTTGATCACTTCATTTCTTGCACCACTCTCACAAATGAGATTCAATTTTCTGGGAGTGGGGTCAGTCAGTTTGAAACTGATATGCAAGCATTGTTTTTTATTTTTCAGCCTTTTTGTGCTCGGCCTCAAGCATTTTTTCCTTGTATTAAAGAGAATCTTAAGCTGTTACGAATGAACAAGGAAGGGATAAAGCATTTGCAAGAAGTTTTATCCACAGGTAAAAATGGAATAAAATGCTTGCATCCTTGTGGAATTTCCCACCTACCTTTTGATCAAGTTGATACATTTTTGAGGAACAGGAAGTTTGAAACTTGATATTTACAATGTTAGGATACAGAAAATGCAGTTTTTTTTTTCTTTTTTTCCCTTCCAGCTTCTTGTAGCTAAGCTAGATTTCCTCTATTTCTATGATTATTTAGTTACCAATGGCTTTTTGAGCCCCCATGTAATTGAAACTTACACAAATGACTACAGTACCATGGTTATTCTCGCAAATTTTTCACTCTTCAGGAGCTGGTGTCTGTAGGAGTCTTAGTAATAAGTGAAAATCCTAGATCTAATGCTGCAACTTCAGTAATGGGAGAGGAAGCAGAGAAAGAACTTTATGTGGTGTGAAAAGGAAGGAGGTGATGCTGAAATGACCCCAACAATATAAAAGAGATTAATGATCTTCCTATTTTTTATAGAATGCAAGTTTTCTGATAATTTTTTCAACACAAGATATTACTCAGTTATAAGAAAAACTGAAAAATACATTTTGAATCTTATCATTCTCCAAAGGATTTGTATTCGGGTACAAATCAATACATCAAAGAGTAAAAAGAAGTTGGTATTTTGTGCCTGAGTCTGATGATGATTAAGGAATGCTCAAGTAATCGAGATAGATGTCCAATGATTTCAACATCATCAAATAATCACATATGACATCCCTTTTAAAAAAAAAAAAAAAAAAAAAAAGAGGCCTAAAGGGGGGGGTAAATTGATAAGCTGACGTGACTTGATGCAGTATATCAGATTATAAAGTTAGTTTTAATATAAAGTAGATCTAACCCATCACGTGAAGTCACATCAGTTTGTTGATTTATTTTTAGAGTTTTGCTATGTACAAGCAAGTTTGCATACCAATCTGCGTACTAATGTTATTGCCTTTATATTTTAAATTCAAATTAGCACTGTTTTCAATAAAGTCTACTTTTTAACTAATTATATTGAATAGGTGTACGTATTAGTGCGCAAAATCACTTATAACTAGATTTTTCTTTATTTTTATGTCATCCTTAGCAGTTCTCATATATATATATATATATAAAATAAAAATAAATAAAAAAATACTCTCCATCAAATGAAGAAGTGGAGATTGACCATGGAGTTGGCATAGACTCGATGCTGCCTTAGTGAGTATCCCTAGTCGGAGCGAACACGAACGAATACATAAACTTGGACAACAATAAACATAGGTCCTTATTCACATGTATGTATCTATTCTGTAAGGGAAGGGCCAGTTGGGTTGGAAGAGAGAGCGAAAGATGCAGAGAGATCCTGCACCTGCAAAAATGGGGAATTTGGAGGATATGAAGGAGTGGCCGTAGAGTGAATTTGTTGCCATCTCTCTCTCTCGCGAAACTCCAAATTCTGAGTCTGAATCCGAAATCCCAATAATGCTTTCGCTGAAACATGTAGCCAAATCTAATGCTTTTCTCTCCCGACTGGCCATCGTGATCTCTACCTCTCAATCCTTGTCTTCTTCTTTGTCTCTATATCCCCACTTCTATTACACTGCTTCTTTTTCCTCTAACCAGAACACTCATTTCCTACCTGCTTCCACCGACTTCTTGGCCTCCTCCTTCAAGGATTGGTTCAAGCTCCACAACAACCAACTTTTGGACCGAATCTACGGCATCTTAGGCGCCCAGGCTGGCGACGATTTACCCTCCCGCCGCGCCGCCGACCTCGCTCTCTCTCAGCTTGGCTTCCGTCTCTCCGAATCCTTCGTGTTGGAGGTTCTCAGGTATGGCAGTGACGTCCTCTCCTGCCTCAAGTTCTTCGACTGGGCCGGCCGCCAGCCTGGCTTCCAGCACACCCGCGTCACCTTCTACGCTATCTTCAAAATCCTATCCAAGGCCAAGCTCATGTCCCTCATGCTCGACTTCCTCCACGACTACAAGACACAGCGATACTTTCATAGGGTTCGTTTCTACGACACTTTGGTCATGGGATACGCTGTCGCGGGTAAGCCCGATATTGCGCTTCAAGTGTTTGGTAGAATGCGGTTTCAAGGTCTTGACTTGGATTCTTTTTCTTATCACGTGTTTCTGAATGCTTTGGTGGAGGAGAGTTGTTTCGACGCGGTTGATGCCATTCTTAAGCAGATTCAAATGCGAGGTTTTGAGAATGGGATCACTCATTCAATAACGGTGAAGAATTATTGCAAGCAGAACCGGTTGGACGAGGCAGAGGCTTTCTTGCGTGGGTTGATGAGTGAAGGACGAGAATTGGATGGCCATGGAGTGAGCGGGCTTGTGGATGCGCTTTGTAAGAGTAATGAGTTTGAGAAGGCGGGGAAGTTGGTCGAGGAGTTTCGGGAGTCGGGGATGGTTGCAATGGAGAATGCTTATGGGGTGTGGATGAGGGATCTGGTTCAGGCTGGGAGGTTAGATGGGGCTTTGGAGTTCCTACGGAGCAAGAAGTCAATGGAAGGGTATGTTCCTGAGGTGTTCCGGTACAATGTTTTGTTATGTCGGCTTTTGAGGGAGAATCGGCTCGAGGAATTGTGTGATTTGCTGATGGAGATGAAGGAGGGTCAGATATCCCCTGATAAGGTCACTATGAATGCAGCATTGTGCTTTTTTTGTAAAGCAGGGATGGTTGATGTTGCACTCAAGTTGTACAATTTGAGGTTTGAATTCGGGCTCTCTCTTAATAGCATGGCTTATAACTATTTGATCAATACTCTATGCGGTGATGGAAGCATCGATGAAGCATATCGTGTATTAAAAAATTCTATTGACCAAGGCTATTTCCCAGGTAGGAAAATGTTTTCTGTGCTTGCTGATGCTTTGTGCAGAGAGGGAAAGCTTGATAAGATGAAGGAGTTGCTCATGGTTGCCTTGCAGAGGAATTTTATGCCAAGTAGTTACATATACGACAGGTTTATTTCTGCTTTGTGCAAGGCTAGGAGGGTAGAAGACGGGTATTTAATACATGGGGAACTTAACAGAATGAATAAAGTTACCTCGATGAATACTTACTTTAACTTGATACACGGTTTTAACAAGTCAAACAGGGGAGATATTGCAGCGAGCCTTCTTATTGAGATGCAAGAAAGGGGTCACACCCCAACTCGAGCCTTGTTCAGAGCTGTTATTAGATGTTTGTGTGATATGGAAAATCCGGAAAAGCAATTTCTCAAATTATTGGAGATCCAGTTGTCTCATCATGAACCCAATTGTGAGCTTTACAACTTTTTTATTGACGGAGCTGGCCATGCCAAAAGGCCTGAGCTGGCTAGAGAAGTATTTGAGATGATGCGGAGAAGTGGGGTTGAGCCCAATCGGAGTTCTCACATTCTTATGTTGCAGAGTTATCTAAAAAGTGAAAGAATTTCTGATGCTTTGAATTTCTTTACAGATTTGCGCCAGAGAAAAAAGATTGGAGGGAAACTATACCATTCCATGGTTGTTGGTCTTTGCAAAATCAACAAGGTGGATCTTGCATTGGATTTGTTCGGGGAGATGAGGGATTATAGAATTGTTCCAAGTATTGAATGCTATGAGTCTCTAATAAAGCTGTTGTGCTTGAGTGAAAAGTATGATACTGCAATATACCTTATTAATGATTTGGAGAAACTCGGCCGTCGTGTGACATCCTTTATCGGTAATGTACTCTTGTTCCATTCTTTGAAGACTCAAGAGCTTTATGAAACTTGGATTCGTTTGAGAGAAGTACAGGATGAGAGCTCTTCTGGTGGTACTTCAATGCTTGGCCTGCTCGTTGGTGCATTTTGTGGTCGTGTTACTGTGAGCCAACATATTGACAACTTGGAAGAAGTGATTGAAAAGTGCTTCCCGCTCAACACCTACACATATAATTTGTTGTTGAGAATACTAAGCAGGAGGGATATGGACCTTGCTTGTGAGTATTTCAATCGGATGTGTAAGAGAGGGTATGAACCCAATCGATGGACTTATGACATCTTAGTACATGGCTTTTTAAAACGTGGCAAGAAAGCTGAGGCTAGGAGATGGTTAGAAGAGATGTTGCGGAATGGCTTTGATCCCACAGAGGGTACCATTAATTTGATGGGCATCTAATGGAATCAGTGGTCTAGGTTCCATTAAGCTTGTTGATTTTAAACAACAACAAAATTCATACAGTTTTCATGAGAAATAATTAGTTTGATGCCATACTTTGATAAGTGACATGGCACATATTAGTTTTCTAAGTGTATCTGTCAACCATTGCAGGGAATGAATGAGATGTATTTTTTGTTTTTGTTTTTGTTTTTATTCATTTTGAGGCACTGGCTCAAGGATATTTGCTTTGTACCATTTCCTTGCATTACATCAATTATTTGGCGGGGAAGTTCTCTATCTGATGCAGCATGCTTTCACTAGTAAGGATTACGAAAGGATGGCCGTTTAGTTCCCTGTAATTTTTTCAGGAAAAAAACAAAAGGGTTTCTTTAATCAAAGTATTAAGACCTCTCTTGCTGGCTGCTATTTGTTAAGAAAAATGAGAAATATACAACCCTTTTTTTTTTTTTTAAAACTATTTAAATAGAGGACATTTTTATAAAACAGAATTATAAGAATATCATCATTTTACAAAAATATCTTACGATCGACCGACTTAAGGTTGACAGAGGCAACTAAGGGCTCGTTTGAATATAAAAATCATCTCATTTCATTCTATCTCATCATTACAACTTTCAAAACAAGAATAATATTAAAAAATAATATTCTAATAATATTTTATTCAACTCATCTAAAACCTTCTCATCTCATCTCATCTCACTATCCAAATCCCTAAGTCATGACTATTTCGAACTGTTAAAATAATAAAACAGAAACAATGTCAACGACTCTATAATAATAGGTTAGCTGTAAGCAAGCTCATTTTGACAATGCACATATAACTTGAATGACAAATTCTCTGTACAGGTTTTGGCATAGATTCTGTATATTTTGACAAAGGTTGATTTCACTGGTAGTTTCTAATGCCTGTGCATTTAGGCAAATAGTTTCAGCCAGTGCCCAAGCATCATCTTATCTCTTTCTAATCAATTTCAGAGTGTACATAATCAACAAACACAAAGTTTTTTTGTAGTTCATGCGAAGCAAAGGCCAATCCAGCACAAAGAAGTGCAATCCCAGCCAAGAAAATCCGTAATTGCATATCTGAAGGGATCCCAGCAGTTGCACAGCAAAGAACTGTTGCACCAATTAAAAACTTCTGCAATGCCTGGAATCTTGTGTAAGCTCCTTTGCAAGATGAACATTTAAGAGTGTGCTGCTCAAATCTATCCAGCATCTGGGAAACACGATGGAAGCAGAAACTATAAAAACAGTAGCAGCATCAATTTATCCCACAGGACATGCTGCCCTATGAAGATATTCTCTAATTTGTAAACTAAAGGTTTATTTCAAACATGTTCTGCCTACATATGCATATTTGCCAGCGTGCATGTGTATGTAGGAAAGTACTTCATGTACCTTAGAAACATGTCTATTTTATTGTTCATAGCTTCTGAAAACAATGAAAAAGAAAAGGGAAAATAAAAGAGGGCCTCGGGATCTGACAGCAAAGTGTCTTCCCACATCTTGTTATAAATTCAAATATTGTATTGGCCTCATCTTAGAAACTAAATAGCAGGTCTATACTGTATTTGTTGATTTACTTTCTTCCTTGATTAGAGAGAGAGAGAGAGAGAGCTTATTTTTGTCCCTGGAAGGTGGGAGAGCTCTAAAAATGTGAGTGAAAATAAGTTTCCATACCTGACGTTTTGAAAAAACTGTTGATGGCAAAGGTTGTTGGTTGCTTATGCCAAACCACTCAGGTTGGCTGTTGCCATGTCGCCGCAGCCAATTTCGAAATGCCAAGACAAGGCGATCTGCTTGGGTGGGTGTGAATGTTATTTTTGTATACTCCTTATTAACATCAACAGAACCCTCCATTGTCTTTGAAAGAAAGACCTTCTCTTGACCCTGAAGGACAATCATGTCCCCATCATACACCTTATTTGAAGTCCAATGCTCATGCCATCTAGGCACCACCTAACATCAATGCATACATGGGAGGAACTCAAGTTATAACGATACAAGCACTCCTTAAAACGGAAAGAAAAATTAAATATTGAGGGCAAGGTTTGCATTACTCAGTTACATAGTAAATGGAATCATAGTAAATTAAATGAATAACTAGAAAATAAGCACAAAAAAAGGGAATGAAAGAGAAGATGAGCTTCCTTCATGTGGATATATACAACTTGCTAAATCTAAATAACAGCACATCTAGCATACATTTGCTTCTATGAACATAATGGCATCTATATTATATGCATGAGTGAGAGCGATCAAAAAAATTATAGGTGTGGGTGACACACACATGTGCGGAGTAAAATGGCTTATATGATCAACCTTACATGCTTAGCACCAAAAGGTCCTCATTCAGTAAAGCTAATCTAATGGAACCAACAAAAAATCAAAACAAATTATACTCTTGGGAGGCAATTACAAAGCTAGAATTCTCAAGACAACCGCACCACATTTCACTTGCAGATTCTTGTAAAAACTAGAGCTGAAGAAGTAAGAAAGTTCTTCTGTTAAAGGTGTTCCCCGCATGATATCATTGTCAAGAAAAGCACTATTTCTCAACCCTACTCAAAAGCCCATCCCTTGTTCCTTTCATTGTAGATTCCCTACATTCTAGTGCCCTTCCCATCTGTGGAGGACACAATGGCCCAGATGATTTTAAAGCATGTTTATATCAAAAACATTTTCCACCCCAATACGGAGTCACCACCCATTCAGTTATTCATGCCAAACTTTGACACAAAAATGCAACCTCTTGACAAGGATCACTGTCTTTCAAGAGTAAGCAAAGCACTGAAACTGCCTTAAACCAAACAATGATCCTTGTGAACTTAATTTTAGCATCTTTGCCCAAACGACAAACTGATGTGTCATCAATAGGTTAGAGATGAGGAACAGTTTCCACTCAAATTAAATCAGATTCAGCAATAATTAATTTTTCCTATTCAGTCTCTGTTCAGCAGTCGCAGGGCATTTGTCTCACATGTCTATGTTCGTGTGCAACCCATCTTCTTGTTTAAGCCTATTTAAGATATGGGAGAACTGTCCGAAAAACAAGTCAAATTAACTTCATAATAATCTCAAAGGTGGGATGTGTTTAATAAAAAATTACAAATCACAGAGGTGGGCCAGGACTTTTTTCCATTTTCTTTTCTTTCTAATACTCCAATTATCTAGATCCCAAATAAGTGCTAATGTAATCTGTACAGTTAATATGTGTGAACTCAAGATATGAGATTATATAATCTTCACAAGTTATGAAGGACCTTGACCTGCCTTTCAGCAACACCTTCATCTTATAATGAAAATTATTCATTCTCAGCATTTTAAACAATGTAAAAGATAAGTTTATCATCTTAAACCTCAAAATATGGGGGTCCCAGCTCTCAAATCACTTCCCAGATAATGTTGCCATATCTTGTCATTGAATGGTGTCTATTCCACAGGAGGACATAATGAAATATACCAAGTTTGCTAAACATTTTAAGATGCAATTATAATAATTTACATAAGAAAATGGTAAGCTCTCGTCAGATTATAACTAAAAGAGAGAAATGATAGCATCACCTATCTTACTGCTGTCAAATTTTAAATTAAATATTAAAGTATGATTGAAGAATTCTTACCTGCCACCAGGCAGGCCCTGGCATTGTAAACTGGAAGAAGTTTCTAGCACTACAAACAATAGACCGGGTCTTCCCAGGTGCCATTGGCACATTGAAGGAACAAATCCATATTATCCATTTTTGATCACCAACTATTGGAAGCTTTGTATCTATTTCTATTCTGTTAAACATGAATACAAGTATGAGTAGGATCCAGATGTGTAAAATTAAAATAATAATTCTCTAGCATCTAAGAATTGAAAAGGGAATTTCGGGAAACTGATTTCAAGAAGACAAGAAAGTACGTCATAGATTTTAAATTCACTAGGTGTCGTAACAGCTTGGTTAACTAGATAAACTTTTCATAGGGTTATGAATGACAGCTACACAATAGAGGAAAATTATCCTCTAGTGCATCTCATATTAATCTCAAGCAAAATACGCCAGTTAGCTTAGCTACTAAGCTTCTTGACGTCTTACGCAGGACCTGGGGTTAACTCCTCAGCTATCTCCTCTTGTATAGCCTTTAGGTCCCAGCGCTCTCTAACAAGCCAAAAGAAATGTATTCATGATAAACTTTAGAGTGAAGCCTCAAGAGATAGCCTTGAGGTATTGACCTTAAGCAGTATTGAAGAATCCCTTGATGCTTAAACCTCGCATGATCTTCTTTACATATATTTTTGTTATCGATACTTCAAACTTATACAATGAAATTAAGGAGCCACTCAAGACTCCTAAGCAATCACATAAAAGAATAATTATTTTATGCAAGAACCAAACCAGATACAAGAACCATATGCATTGGATTTATTATGATTATGCAAACAACACTTAATCTAAGCTAAATGTAAGAAGTACGCATCTGTAACTACTTAAGTGGGAGTGATGAACTTACTTATTGATATAATAACAAGGTGCAACAAACTCAGCACTGATCCTTGGGTTCCCATCATTCGCCCCTGCAAAGCCCCAATGACCACTAGACTCTAGCTTAAAAGGCAGAGGCTTGGCTCTATCTCTCCTTCCTGTAACCTGTAAAAATATATTTATCCTTTAAGTAACATGGAAAGTTATTAATTATGGTCAATGGCCTTTGGTTCAAATGTCACCTCTCCACCCACCTCAAGCATGGGGTGGTGGGTGCTATCTACTGTTTGAGTTCCCTTGGGTACATGAGTATTCTACCAAACAAAAGAAGTTATCCATTATCTATTATAAAAAGTTCAATTATTAACCATTATTTCTGATTAGCAAGTTCCCCTACGATATTCCTGTCAGAAAAACATGGCCAACCAAAGACATGCTTGTATTTTTAAAAACTTCTGAACCAAAGGTCAATAAGAAAAATACAAATTGACCAAGTAACGAAAGTAACAATCCAAAATCTATGCACAGCTAACTTTTTACTCAGACTGATAAGCATTAGAAGCATTGAGGCACCTTAGCATTAGATTTACCCAGGCACATTAAGCAATATACCAACTGATTCTGCTCTTACAGAACCAGAGTTTACAAACTGGTCAGGCTTTAAAAGGAATTAGAAGAAAATTGTTTCATCTAGACAACAATTGTTGTCTGTGGAGGCAAAACACGGAGTCTCTTGCTTGAACCTCATTCTCCTATCTTAGTCTGGAAGTCTTTGTTCAAATGAGCCTTCAATTCAACAATTCCTTCAATATTACAGAGAAATTCAGCCACGAGCACTGTACAAATTTAGCCAAGTTCTCACATATGTTCCATGGTTGCAAATATTCAAATATTAAAAAGTGGTTTGGTTATCTAAAGCACAAATCCAGAATGAGAATCAGGTTTGATCATATTCTTAGTGAATTCAAAATGACTGTTAAAATGATGAAGCATCATTGGCAGTGCACACAACACTGGCGAAAAGTTGCATAAATTCATAGACCAAACCAGTTCATCCCCTAATTCATAGAATAAAATTTCATTTTAAAATATTAAAAGTATACACCTTGTGATGAGCAAAATCAATGTGGGAAGGATCAGAGACATTCTCCATGAGGGTATCGTAGCCATAGAACAGATCACGCTGAATTGTCACCGACGAAAATTCAGCTTTATCAAAGTCATCAGGCAGCCTGCATAACATGGCATGTTTATTAAGATATCCATCATATTGCCATCGACTATATCTGGCAACTTTTAAGATATCATAACGAACCTATATCCTCAACTTCAATTATTAAATCAATTCAAAAATATTTAAACACATTGTAGATCTGAAGTGAATCAATCACCTAGGAGGCTTGGTGCCACGTGCTCTTTCCCAGCCATTCTCATCCGGCCAAACAAAGAGCAGGCCTTGAGATTGCATAGTAGGGAACCTTGTAGCGCACGCTCTCGAAGACTTAACAGCACGAGCTTCAGGACCTTCAGTTGAAGCCTGAGGGATCCTAACACAAGATCCGCATCCATCAAATGACCAACCGTGGTATGAACACTGCAAGTTTCCGCCTTCATCAATCCGCCCTTCCTAAGAATCAGTGAACTCCTCAGGATCATGAAGGCCCATCAAGAATCCAATTCCCCACTCGGTTGTGGAAAATGTACAAGAATTAAAGATATAGTTATATTGAAATTTATGTACTCCATCGTTTCGCCACCCAATAAAGCACGATTTCAAAGTAGAAACCAAAACGACAGGGAGGAAAAAAAAAAACACGGCCCCATTTATAAAAGAATTTGCGAGACACTACACCAATACATGTCTTAAGTTTCCCCATCTACTTAGTTATTCATTTATACTATTCATTCATTAATTTTTTTTTTTTTTTTTTTGGTCAACAAATCGAATATAGGGTGAGGTTTTATTTTTCAATTATTTTCTTATCCTCAATTGTGTTAGCAACCAAACAGAGCCTAACTTCAATTCTCACAAAAAAATTGGAGCGTAGAATAAGAGTGAAAGGAGAAATTAAGTTACAGATAAGGGGGCGAGGCGATGGGGGCATTTGTCGTCAAAAGCAACCCATTCGCGGGCAGACCTGTCGAACCAGAGCACGAGATCTCGACCCAGAAGCTGAAACGGGGTAGGGAGATCAGGGTCCAAATCTTCAAGCAAAGAAACTGGGTACCAATGATCCCTCCAAGAGAACTTGGTACCAGACGAGCTTTCGTCACTGCAGTCATCCTCAACACCATACTCTTCTTTCACGTATTTTCCTTCTTCTTCTTCTCGGTTTTCCTGAGATGCTGGCGTGGTTGGAGGAGCAGCTACTCGTGGAAGAGAAAGATATCTACTTGCGGTGCCAGTACTCGGTGTTTTCCTTGAAGAGAGGCTCGGGACGTCGGTGGAGAGAAAGGGAAAGGAGGGTTTAAGGGATTTATTGGGTAGCGATAATGGTGATGAGAGTCCAAGAAACGAAGCAAAAGCAGAGGCCGGGAGTCGCACTGCCATTATTTTTAGTGGGTAGTGTCTATTAGCCGAGTCCAAGCAAAGGCTGTGCCTTCTTTAACTCCAATGAGAGGGGGGAGGGGGGTTGAGAAGTTTCTTTTTTTCTCTTTACAGGTCAAGAGCTTTGCGTGCAAGTTTGAAATGACTCTCTCCTCTCTCTGTGAGAGAGAGAGAGAGAGATGTGTCTGTGACTCTCTATCTTCGGGGATGTGTTGATTGTTCCAGGAGTGAAAGGAGTTTAACGGTAAATAATTTGAGGAGGGAAATCAGTGGAGGTGTCGATAGTTGTCCGAGTCTCATTGGCTAGTGGAAAGAAACTCTTTTAATTTTGTTTTGTTTTGTTATGGCGGAAGAATGAGGTCCACAACTTTGTCTGGCAGTGCAGTCCCTCCACGTCCCACAATTGGAGAATCTGTTGTTGCCAATCAAGAAAGTAAAAACAAAAAACAAAAAAGTTAAAGACATTAAAAGAACATAGTAATAGTAGGAACAGAACTTCTTTTTTTTTTTCCCGAAAATAGCTTGTATTAAAATAGAGATAAATACAAAGAGTTTGTATAGTTACAGACGTTACAGGAATATAGAACTATAAAACATAAAAATATAAAGATATAAGACAGCCAATAAATTACATCCGGCGGATCCTTTCCGTCGTGAAATTCCAACCGCCATTGAAGAACTTTAATTAGGGGATGCTTCTAGTAATTCTGCTGGATGCTACCCATTGTGCAAAGTCATGCGCATATCGATTATGAGATTGATATATTTTTTTGCTTCCCAAGCTTCAAACTTGTCCAATATTATTCTTGTATCCTTTATGATTCCTTCTGCTATCCAATATTGCGTATGTTTTGGCTCGATCAAAGCTGATATTATTCTCTGGGAGTTCCCTTCAATTGAGATGCTCTTAAATTGTCTGGATTGTGCTTATTTGACTCCTATACATGTTGTCATTGCTTCTCCTAGATTTGGGTTGCAACTCCCAAGCTGGTCAACTACAATGAAAATTAAATCTTCGTTGTGTGATTGACATATCGTAACTGGTGTGCTTCCATTTGGTCTTACCACCACATCAAATTTTAATTGAGACTTTACCAACAGGGAAAGGGTCCAACTTTTCTCTAACACTTCATCTTTTTCTTTTAAATTCCATGCATTGGGTTATAGGGACTGGGCTTGTTGATGGGAGCAGGGAGATTGTGGGCCATGCTGAACTCGCAGGTTGGGCCCAAGTCTGAAGGGATCTTGTTGGTGGCCCATGGGTCAAGATCAGATGAAATGAAGGTGGCAGGGCCCGTGAAATCCTGGTCTTTCTCAAGTGGGCCCGAGACTATGGTGGGTGGACTCAATTCAGGGTTTACAGATTGGCTCATTTCTTTGTTTATATTGGAGACTATTGATTGATAAATCGATGGGCCCGTGATGATGGAATTGAGGACAAATGGGTCATTTGTTTTGAAGCTAAAGGGAACAAACCTTAAGGTTGACTGACTAAATGTAAATGTGGGAATTCCCATTTGCGATTTACCTAAGGGGCCAGAGTTGATAGGCGAAAAGACCATTAGGGGATTCAAAAGTGGAAGGCCTCTAATGTGGGATGTTTTGGACTGTAGGAGTAACTAGAGTTGGTAGTAATAAATGGGTCCACCGAGCTCTTAAAAGCCCACTGTTCATCACCTTCAACCTTCTCCTCTGCGACTGTCTTATTACTGTAGCCATGCTAATTTTTCCTAATAATTCCCTTACCTTTTCCTTGATCAAAGCAAAGGAGACCAGCTGCAAAATTAGGAATTTCCTTCTGGTGTGCCTTGGCAATGTTGTATAGGGTCTGTTCCTCAAACAGTTTCCCCTTTCTTTTGAGAGATGGGCTCCCACCTAAGAATGTTTCATGGATGGTGGGGCTAAGTCGGGGTCTTTGAATCGGACAGGGGGTAATGTGGTTCTCCAGTGATTCTAGTCCTCTTGCTTCTTTACAAAAGTGGTGTTTTCAACCCTCATCCAAGGCCTGTATTGGGAAATATCTAGAATTACAGAAAACAAGGGACAAGCATGAGCTAGATGTCCCAGACATCCACATGCGTAGCAAAAATCTGAAAGTCTCTCATACTTGATTAGGATGTTTTTCAATTCTTAATTGGGCCTTGGAAGATTGAATCCTTCGGGGAGTGGTTTTTCAATGTTTATTTCTACCTTCAAATGGAGATACTTTCTGAGAATAACACCGAAAACAGAGGCTTTATCCACCTCAATGAGATTTCCTAGCACTTGGCTGATCCTCTCAGTATTTCCAATCATTAGCATTTCCATGGGAAGCCCATGAATTTGCACCCAGAAAATAGCAAAATTCATAGCAACTTCATGAATGTTGGGCCACATTTTAGAACTAGATGGTAGCCTTTGAAATTCCATGGGCGGTTTGCTAGAATCCTGTCCTTATCCTCTTGGTTTGTGAATGTAAACAGAAAGGTATTAGTATCTATGTCGTCAATGGTGAATTCTTGAATAAAACTCCAAACAACCTTAAAAGTAGCATGAAAAGTGTGTTTGTTCAAAGGTTTGGTGGAGACCAATTTTCCAACTAGAGTGATGTTGGAAAAATGATTTACATGGCCTACCTTAGGTATGAGATGCAGATCACTCATGGAAAGGCTTCAGCTTGTCTTATGAGCTTATCCATGTTTGTTTGTTGTGAAGACGACATATTTGGTATGAGTAGAGAGGAGGTGTTGATATAAGGGGTTGGTTGTTTGAGAGTTGTTTTATAAATTTTTTGAAAGGGGATTCTAAGGGTTGTAGGCGTATAGGCTTGTGATGAGGATTGAGGATACTGGGTTTATGGTGGGAAGGTGAGGGTTTAGTGAGGCAGACTATTAGGAGGGGGATTACCCATGAGAGAGGTAGAGAGAACTCATTCTAGAAAGAGATCTGGTTATTTTGTACCCCGAACATAGTAGGAACAGAACTTAGTATATAATTAATGCACAATTATATAATCAAATATTAACTAAAAAAAATTCATTTACTATTATTTTCACTTTAATATCCTTGGATTAAAAAATTATATTTTATTATGAAATTGTAAAATTATATTTTCTATACGGTTCTCTTAAAAATATGGTACAAAAAAGGAAAAGTTGTTGCAAAAGGTTATTGGCTTTTTTTAACACAAGTAGTATATAATTTATGTACAGTCACATAATAAAATTTTATTTTTTAAAATAATTTGTTAATTATTATCTTGACATGTTAGGATTTAAAAATGCAATATTTTGTTATATAGCTAGTAAGAATTATAAAATGATCGTTTCTATACTAGTTCTCTTTTAGCAAATTCCTTAACTTGTTTGCAATAAGATGCTTTCCTTAAAATCCAAAGTCTACATATTCTCCAATCTAAATTGGTGGAGTAGGAGACTAATACCTTATGCAACCGCAATAATTGATCTAGAGTTGGTACAATCCCATCTCAAATAACCTTTCACGATTACGGTAGAAATTTTGGGTAGACATTTTTTAGGATTTGCTAAAACAATCATCTTCACGATTGGTCTTCTCTCAAACCATACTATAATTTTTTGGCCAAGAGAGTATAGGATCTACGCTACAACTTTCTCATCTCAACTTATCTATAATCATTACAACTTTCACAAACTTTTGAACAAAATATGATAAACAATTCAATTTTTTCAAATTCAAAACAAAAATTATATTTTAACAATTTTTTATTCAACTTTCAACTCTCGTCTCAACTCAGCTCACTATCCAAATCTCTCCTAATATCCATTTCCTATCCCTACATTTTCTTTTTATACTTCATTAAGTGTTTAACATCAAGGTTTGCAATTGTATGGGCCCCTAACCCCACCTAGTGTACTTTGACTAATTATTAATTTATTATAATGAAATCATTGGCTTATCAAGAAAAGAAGAGCAAAGTAATTTTTTTTTACTATTCGAAGCAATTTCAAGTTACCTATTTTTATTATTATTGTAGAATATCAACATCCAACACTCTTATGTGCTGAAACCCTAATCTAAAGAGGGTCCATTGATAGTCGTTATTTATCTAAGGACAACGTATTGGAAATCTTTAGTTCTAATGTTAAGGATAGTTAAATAATTTACCTGTTATGTTTTGTTAGGGTTTCTGATTGAGTCTCAGTTAGTGGGTCAGTTGTTATTATTATTAAGTGGGTGAGTTACTAGTGTAGTGGGTAGTGCCTTTGAGCCTTTGTAAACGTGTGTAAGTGGTTTGTATTTTTGTATCTATTTAATTCCTGCAAGGTGATCAATGAAAGTTATGATTTTTCGCATCCCAAACATATGTGAGAACTGGAGGCATGTGGCACCTCGAATAGCTATATCAATTTACATTTTATTTTATCTAATTACTATGTGGCACTCATCAGGCCCAATTGTCGGAAGCAGTGACGACACTGAAGGGAGAAACTATGCACTTACGGGAAGAACAAGAGAGGCAGAAGAGCATGTTAGAAGCAGTGTTGCAATAAATCAATAATTTGGCATCCAACTATGAGCAATTGGCAATTACAGCTGGGAATCAGCAGTTGGGTGAAGGTTCCTCAAATTTGTACACTAAGGTTAGTAATTAATCATTTGTTTGATGGAAATGGAAGGATACATGCAAGATCACTTAAGTTGGATTTTCCTAAGTTTGATGGATTAGAACCTATGGAGTGGGTTCTTAAAGCCCAACAATTTTTTTCCTACTACCATACACCTAATGACCAAAGGCTACACATAGCCTTTTTCCACATAGAGGACAAGGCCCTCTCTTGGTACTGCTGGCTTAAGGACTCAAGCCCAGTTCACACTTGGGGATGAGTTTCATACAACCCTAATGGTTAGATTTAGGTCTTCAGTTCATGAGGATCCAGTTGGAGCCTTTACAAAACTAAGGCAGCCAACAAAGTGGAAGAGTATCAGTCTCAATTTGAAACATTATCAAATAAAATCAATGGGATAACAACGGAGTTTCGCTTTTTAAATAAACTACAGGATGATCTCAGAATTATTATTACTATGTTTAAACCTTCTACACTTTCTACAGCTTTTGGTTTAGCAAGATTACTGGAAGAGGGGGTGTTGCGTCGTACCCAAGGATTCCTACAAAAAACCCAAACTCAAACTACCACTAGCCAAAACCCAACACTTAAACTACTTGTACCAACTCCCATATTGAGACTTCCAGCTCCACCAAATAGACAAGAACTGATAACCACACGGCCTAATCTGCCCAGAAAACCTACTCTATCCATTAGAAGAATTTTTTCCACTCAAATGCAAAAAAGAATGGAGAGATGGTTATGCTATTATTGTGATGAGAAGTTCCACCCAAAACACAGGTGCAATAGACCCAAGATTTTTCTGCTAGAAGGAATGGGGGTTGAAGAAGAAGAAGAAGAGTTTGAGGAAGTTGATGGAACCTTGGTTGTAATACAAACAGAGGAGTCTACAGGAGAATAAATGAAAGAATTATTGGGTATTTCACTACATGACATTGTAGGATCTCTAGCACCCAAAACCATTAGGCTACAAGGTGACATTAATCATCAAAATGTTTTTATTTTAATTGATACAAGTAGCACTCATAGTTTTATTGATCCATATGTGGCAAAGAAGGCCAAACTGTCAATGGTACATACATTTGATAGTCAAAGTAGCAAATGGTGCCACCCTCCCTTACCTTGGTTATTGTAAGGCAATTCTTATTATTTTACAAGAGTTTCATTTTTTTAGCTAATCTATGTGTTAACACTTGGTGGATGTGAGGTGATATTAGGTGTTGATTGGCTAAAGGCCACATTAACCAGCTTAAAAAAGGCTCAACTAAGGGCTTATGACTCCAAATTCTGGATGAGCCTAATTTGGATTCTTAGGTTGCTGTTTTGCTCTTTGTAATTTCAGTAAGGGGCCAAACCTATTTGTGTAAGGCCCTACAAATATCCTTATTATTAGAAATAGGAGATAGAAAATTTGGTGGCTGAAATGTTACGCTGTGGCATTATAAGAAGTAGTAAAAGTCCTTACTCATCACTAGTGTTATTAATAAGGAAGGCGGATGATAGCTGGCTTATATGCGTGGATTACCGTGCTCTTAACAAAGACCTATCAAAGATAAGTACCTGATCCCCAATATTAATGAATTATTTGATGAATTAGGTGGAGCAATGATTTTTTATAAACTTGATTTACGGTTGGGATACCACCAAATTAGGATGAACCCTGATGATATCCCTAAACTCCCTTTAGAACCAATAAGGGTCACTGCGAGTTGTTGGTAATGCCATTTGGGCTTACCAACGCTCCATCAACTTTCCAAAGATTAATGAATAATGTTTTCAGCCTGTATCTAAGAAAGTTTGTGCTGGTTTTCTTTGATGACATCTTAGTTCATAGCAAGTCTTTACAGTAGCATTTACAACACCTCACTATTGTGATGGAAATTTTACAGTCGCAAAAGACTTTTGCAAAAGAATCAAAGTATATTTTTTGCAACAAGGAAGTGGAGTACTTGGGAATCTAATTTTCAAAAGAGTAAGAGTCAACCCTCAGAAAATCACAACAATGCAAAATTGGCCAGTTCCAAAGAACTTATAGAAAAGAATTGCTAGCATTAGTTATGGCTATAAGGAAGTGGAGGCATTATCTGTTGGAGCAAATTTTCAAGATACACACTGACCAACAAACCTTGAAATACTTGTTAGAACCGAGAGTGAGGACTCCAACCCAGTAGAAATGGGTATCTAAGCTCTTAGGGTACAACTTTTCAGTGGAATACAAATGTGGTAAAACCAACACTATAGCTGATTGTGACCAACCACTTATTTTTCTCTCAATTGGTCACGAGTCTCACCTATACATTTTAAATCTCGAATTTGTATCTTAAATTTAGCAGATGACTTTTAAAGGGAGCCTACTTTTTTAAATGTCCAAAATTATTTTAAATGGGATATTTTTAGCATTATTAAACCAAGCCTAATTTTTAAAGTAAACCTCTTTATATTTTGAAGTCCCGAAAATAATATAATTTAGCAAATCATTTTATTTAAATAATCTTATTTCTTTAGGAATATTATTTTATATTTATTTTTTTATTTTATAATAAAAACTCTATTTATTTAGATGTTTTTTTTTCTCCTACAAATATTTATTAAACTCGTCATTTTATTTTATGAGGAAAAATATTATTATTATTATCTGATCAAGAATAAATAGTTTGGTTCTAATACTTAGTATATTTACCTTCCATTTATTTTCTATTTAGTTTGTTTATTTCTCATAGTTTAATATCCACCATTGGATCTAGGTTAAGGGCCCCTAGATGTAGGGCTAGGATTAAATCCCTAGAAACCCTAATTCCTCTCTCTCTCTCTCTCTCTCTCTCTCTCTCTCTCTCTCTCTCTCTCTCTCCCCTACCCCACGCCGTAAATCCCTCCTCGTGGCTCTCTCTTCTCCCTTGCCTCCACCGCGCCGCCGCACTTTGCCGGCACCACCTCCACTATCCTTCACATCAGTGACCTCCCACCTTTGATCCTCCTTCTCCCTTTTCCCCCACGTTGTGGCCTCCCCTCAAGCCGAAACTCAGCCTGTGAGTCTGTGACTCATTTCTCTCTTTGTTTCTCTCCACAGCAAGACGCTGCGCACCGTCGCAAGCAACCCCATTGAGCCCCACCGTCCAACCAACCCCTCCTCCCTCGGCCTCTCCCTCAACCCCATAGATCTCTCTCCCTTTCGATTTCCCTCGCCCTCCATTACGCAAGTCGTTGCCACCATTGTAAATGGCGGCAACGGAGCCGCACCACGAGCAAGTCCCCGTGCCCCCACAACAACCACCCATCTCCCCTCTCACGACCCAGCAGCCAGCACCTTAGCCTAACGGCTCTCCCCCTGTTTCTCTCTATTTCACCCCTCTAACACCGTACGTTGCCGTAACCCTCCACCCATTGACATCCCCACCAAGCTGTGACACCACCACACACACCCAGCTCTCCTCCTCCCCTAATCTCACCCCTCCTGCCATGAGCCCGACCGCCTCCCCCTCTCGATTTCTCTAAACCCATGGCCACACAACCTTGCCACCACCACCCATGGCTAATCCAACACCTATCTTAGCACCAGGCACCACCTAAACTCTCCACACATGGCTCACTGCCCAGCCACCGCCCAGCCCCTCCTTGCACGTATATAACCACCACCGCGAGACCATCGGAGAGCAAGCGACTCAACAATTTTAGCCCCGAAATTATGGTATAATTCTCATCTCTTTCCCTCAATGATTTATTATGTTGTGAAGCTGAAATTGAAATGGTATTGTGAATTTGTTGTGTTGTGAATGGTGCGCTGTTGTTGGTATTTGTGATTTGTGAATAGTAGATTGTGAATGGAGTAGTTAAGATGTGGCTGATTAATTGAAGTGATGGGCATTATTGTGTAGTTGTAATGTGTCTATGTGTAATGTGAAGTGACGAGGTTATTGTGCAGTGTGTGACGTAGCTGTGATATGGTTGTATGTTATGAAGTGACAGGATGGTTGTGTAGTTGTGTAGTTGTGAAGTGTGTTTTGTTATTGTGGATTGGAGATGTGAAGTTGGTGTTGTGGTTATGTGTCGTATGAAGTGACAAGATTAGATATAGATCACTGTGCAATTTGGAAGGTGGTTGTAAACTATGTGACGTGATTGGATGTGGTGTAGTTATGATTGGTCGTATGTCATGTGAAATGTCGAGATAAACTATGTAATTGGACGTGTTGCATGAAGCATTATGTTGATTGGGTTCAAGTTGGATGTTAGTGTTGGTGTGTATGAAGCTTGTTTGCACAAGCGGACATTATAGTAAACTATATGTTGATCTTAAGTGATAAAAGGGTGAGGTACATGTGTAAATTGATTGGATGTATGTATCAAACAGATTTACCATATATAATTGATAGTTTGTCTTAAGTATGAGTACATGATGTTTAAGCCTCAAGGTTGGTTTAAATTTGTGTATTATGCTTAGTTTGGATTATGATGACGTGTTGATTAGATTATACATGAATAAAGGAAGAGGTGTATGTATTGACTAGGGTTGAGATGTATAATTTAGTTGGTTCAAGTTATGCATCGGAAATGATGATTTGGTAAAACGAGCATGATGAAAGTGATAGTATGTCTTAACCTCTAAAGTGAATCAAGGAGGTTCACTTTAAAGAATAAGAACTTGAAGTAGAATGCTATGTGTTGGAAATGTGACCTCAAGTAGATCCCAAGTTATGAGTTTGAGAATTTAGAGAAGAATGATAAAGGAAAGCATAGAGAATGGACTTGCATGATAGAGTATGTCTAAGTAAAGGAAGTTTAAGTAAATGGTAGTATTATGCAAATTCTAAGTTTTAGTTACTTATGCAAATAAAAAATGAAATGACGTAAAGCTATGTGTGCATGTAGGTTGCCATTTGATGCACGAATGAATGGACTCCATGAAATAATGACATATAGTTCAAGTAAGTATTATGTTCATGCTCTTATGGAGTTTTCTAAATGATAAGAAATGAAAATCAAAAGTTTTTATGAAAAATGTTCTTTTTATGCAATGAAAGAGAATGAAATGATGTTTTATGAAAACATGCTAAGTATTAATGTTTAAAGGTATATGTATATAATAGCCTCCTTTGGCAGCCCCTATTTATACACCCAAAATATAGTTGTATGCTTATGAATGGATGTTATATGTAGTAAATATTATCTTTATTTCCATGAAATGAAATATTAAGGTTCATGCTTGATGTTTTTAAATGATGTTTAAATGATACGTTAAAAGTGTATTTAAATGATGCTATGAAAGTGTATTTAAATGACGCTATGAAAATGTATTTAAATGATGCTATGAAAGTGTATTTAAATGAGTCTATGAAATAAATTTTAAATGATATAATTTACTGATAATATTTACGCTTATACTTTTAAATGTGTTTATGAGATGAAATGAACTAATGAATGAAAAGGAAATGACTGAAAGGAATGAATGAATGAAATGAAAGGAATGAATGTTTTAATGTATGAAAATACGTAACGGCCATAACTGAATGAATGATGGTACCAATGGACTGGGAAGATTGCAATGCCAGGTAAGTAGTATTGGTAGTGCACCCAGTGCTACCCCCTGACTGAAAGAGGTTCCTAACCTATGGCCACAAGCGGGATTTGGGTCCCAAAGACCACTAACTCCAACATACGGGGTGTAACAATGTGTACCGGCCAGAGGAAAAGTGAAAGAGTAAATAAATATATGAATGATTTAATTTCTCTATGGATGAATGTGCAAGGTGTGGGAAATATTTTATGAGAAAGAAAAATATTTTTAAAGAAAAACCCCCTTGTAATGTTTTAAAAGAAAGTCATTGCTTTATGTAAAGTATGTACATGAATGTCAAATGTATAAATGAAAACCTATGTTAGTATACTTTTACAGTAGAAAGTAATGCTTATTAAGTATTCGACTCATTTTATTTTTATGTTTGTCCCTCTTCCTCTCAGAAAAAAAATGAGTAAGAAGCGTCGAAACAGACATGACTCAAGGGGAAGAGTGACAGAAGCCTATGCCTGTTTTTATGTAATGTATGAAAGTCAATTTTGTGTAAAATGCCTTTTAATTTATTTTAATGATTTCCGCCGTAAACTCTTTTTTAATATACAAAGCATGTTTTAATTTTAAAACATAGAATCTTTTATATTTTGAAAAGGAAAGGAAAAAAGTTTTAAAATGGTCAGTAATTCTCGTCTCCTTTTCTTATATTATTTTCTAAAGTCTCATCACAAGGACGGGCGTTACATTGATACCCTATCTAGATTACACACACATGACCACCCAAATTCAACCATTGCTCTCAATTAAGCACAACACCTTCCAAAACTCCACCACATACGAAACCAAACATGCAACTTTAAGCAGTCAGTATAGTGCAAGCACAGTGGATAGAAGAATTAAAGAAAGCTTCCCCCCTTCCCCCAAGACTCAACAGCTGATTACCCACTCCCATCAAGGAATCTTGGACCCAACTATTTACCAAGTCTGAAATGAGTGCTCTTTTACAAAGGGAGGCTTCATCTCAGATCCTAGGTACCCTTCCAACAACAAATCCTGCAGCAATTCCATAGTAGTCCATTAGGGACCACACAGGGGTGCATAAAACACATGCTAGAATTAAAGGGTGATGTCAAAGCCATTGTACGTGAATGTGATGTATGTCAAAGGCACAAGGTTGAAACCACCAATTCTATAGAGTTGCTTCAACCTTTACCAATTCCTTCAAAAAATTGAATAAATATAAGCATGAATTTTATCAAAGGTTTACCATCCTCAGGTGGAAAATCTATGATAATGGTTGGGGTGGACAGATTGAGCAAGTACGCCCATTTCATGGTCATCACCCACCCATACACAACTTTGACCATGGCTAGGATTTTTATGGAGAATGTTTTTAAATTACATGATCTGCCCCAAACCATAGTCAGTGATCAAGATCCAGTTTTTACAAGTCACTTCTGGAATGAATTATTCAGAATTTGTAGCATAAAAATCTTACTCAGCTCGACTTATCATCCTCAGACTGATGGTCAAACAGAGGCAATAAACAAGGTGCTCGAGTGTTACTTAAGGTATTTTTCTAGTGACAAATCGAGGGATTGAAGGCGTTGGTTATCCTTAGCAAAGAATGCATATAATACTTCTATGCATTCCTTTACATAGATCTCACCATATGAAGCAGTATATGGCCAACCACCGCCACGGTTGTTGCCATATGAAATGGGATCCACCAAAGTATAGGCAATAGATGAGAAGCTCAAGAGCCATGACTTCATAGCAACCTTGATCCTAGAAAACCTACAAGAAGCACAAGCCAAGATGAAGCTTTTTGCCAATATGAAACATACGGACCGAGAATACCAAGGAGAGTGGGTTTAATTCAGGCTACGCCTGTAGCAGCAAATGTCTATATCCATGCGTTGGAATCTCAAAATCGCACCACGGTATTACAAACCATTTCAAATCCTTCGAAAAATCGAGAAGGTTGTTTATGAACTTGCTTTACTAGCCGAATCTCTAATCTATCATATTTTTCATGTTCGTGCCTCAAGAGGAAGTTAGGGAACAAAGTACAACCCTTTAACGAGCTATCAATGGTAGCCCAAGAAGGAACCGTAACCCCTAAACCCGAGAAGATACTTCAAGGGAGAATAGTGCTAAAAGGAAATAAAGCTAAAGTAGAAGTGTTAATACATTGGAAAGCAGCAATAGAGGAAAAGGCAACGTGGGAAGGATCTATCTAACCTAAGGCAACGCCACCCAGACCTTGTGGGTAAGGTCTTCTAAGGAGAGGGGTGTTGTTATGTGCTAAAACACTAATCTGAATGCGGTCCCTTGATAGTTGTTTGTCTAAAGACAGCATATTGGAAGTCTTTGGTTTTTATGTTAAGGGTTAAATAATTTACCTGTTATGTTTTATTAGGGTTTCTAACCAAGTCTCAATTAGTGGGCCAATTGTTATTATTATTAAGTGGATCAGTTACTAGTATAATGGGTAGTGCCTTTGGGCCTTTGTTAACGTGCGTCAGTAATATATAAATGTGCATAAGTGGTTTGTTATTTCTATTTCTATTTAATTCCGGTAATCAAGGGAAGCTAAACTTTTGCATCCCAAACATCCGTGAGAACTGGAGGCCTTGGCACCTCGAACAGCCATATCAATTTACATTTTATTTTATCTAATTACAATATTCCTAACAAACACTCCACAAGCCTAATCTATGGTTCCGAAATATGCTTGTCAAATGGATTCAAGGCTTTTTGCCTAGAGAATCCTGCATTTACACGAGAACCTTACATAAGCAAATTTATAAATTAATATGATTTGGTATAAAACATTATATATAGTTTATATAAAAATAAAAAAAACTTTACAATCTAAATTACCACATCTGACCATATTAATTTATAAACTAACTGGATATCGACCATAGTCCAAGCATTTATCTTTTGCCTAGTATATCGACCTTCGATTTTGGACAAACAACTGGATGTGATAACTAGGGCATTTTTCTACCTCCTTTCAAAAAAGGCACAGAAACATTTACTTAAGCGAGAAAGAGGATTATGACAGATAAAAAGCCAAATAATCGAATCATTATGCACATCATCATGTTAATGCGATCAGCCTAAAATCAATTGTCTCTAGTTTCTAACCCACCAATTTTGTAATCATTACTAGAGACACCATATTTGGGATCTATCACAGCCTGTCTCATGTATAGATCATAGAACTGACGAAAACAAACACAAAAATGTAATTGAGGCAGATGTAATTAATACATCAAAAGCTCCAAGAAAACTTACAGCAAAAAGATCCTGGTAATTGCATACATAGCAAGCAATACCAGCCATCCAAGACTCAATCCAACTAAGCAGAGTATATAACCAACAACAACAATGGCTAGTATTTCCTTCCAAATGTATGCCGCTTTTGTAGCGTACATAGACACTGGGAAAATTGCCAACATAAGACTTCTCATTTGATTTTTCCTCTTTTTTCTTAAAGAAAAAAATACCAACAATTTGACAGCAAACGAACATAGAATCTAAATAAAAGCTCCCAAAATATATTCAAGAAATAATGGATAACATTGATAAATCATAGAGTTTGTGGCATATAGTAGTCACGCTTACCATTTCAGCTAACATCAGTTGTTTTCCTTCACAGCTCCAAGAAAAAACAATAGGTAAACGACAACCAGAAGTATTAAGTTAGACAAATACAATCCTAATCTCGTGATCTCCAACAACAGAAATACCAGGACCCAGAGAGCAGATAAGGAACATTATCAGTCAAGATCTACCATTAAACAAAACCCACAACATAATAGTACACTAGAGCTAAACTAACATATATCTATGTAGCGGCAATGACAAGTATAAAATTCCCCAAACAGGAGAATTAGCACAGATACAAAGCTTAGTTCAAACATCGAAATCTATTTCTTAGGCAAACATAAACCATCCCCCTTAGTCATTCATTCATTTGACTTGAGAGATCAAAAGCAAACTGCGTGAAACGACAATCACTTAGCAAGCACGTTCTGCTGGGTCTGGTTCTCCTGCTGCTGCTGATAGTTGAGAGGCCTCCTGAAGAGCATGATGTGTGGCTCAGGGCGATGAATCGCATAGTGTACCCATCCACGGCTCTGCTGGACCCCAATTGCACGCCATTCATTCTTAAATAAAATGGTAGAAACAAAAAAAAAAAAATTCAAATTAGTCAGAAATCCAATACATGTATACTAGCGGTAGGATTACCAGAAATCATAATTAGATAGAAGAGTTCATGGTTCGAAACAGAAAGAAGACGTGCTAATGCAAAATCCTCAAAAGGCACCCTCTGAGTAGTCACAGGGACAAAAACACAAACATTGATTTAGCGTTTTTCGGTGGAAGTCATGCATATAGTTGATGACGTAGCAGTATGTCGCGGTTTCTAGCCAAAAATACTAAGGAACAACGGAAAATGGGAAAACTTCAGAAACCCTAGTTACTTACTTCAGAGAGGAGGCGATTCTTTGGCAGCAGTTTTGCCACTTCTGGTGGAAGCACAACATGCCTGTACGGACAATCGGAGACAAGATTTCACCAAATCTCATTAATTAAAAAGAAAGAAAGAAATAATACAAATCAAATAAGTCCAAAGATCAATTAACAATCTGAAAAAAGAAGAAGATAAATACAGAGAAAAAGGAAGAAGAAAATACGAGAATTGGAAGAATTCATTAGAGAGGATACCGGTACTCGTAAGTGTCATCGAAGTACTTCTCGGAATACTGGATCTGACCCATTTCTTAGTCCTTTACACTTTGCCTACGAAACAACTCCTTCGCGACTCGATTGATCTGTCAAATAATCACACGAACTCGGCTATTAAAAAACAAACAACAAACAGAAGAAGAAGAAACTAAAACGAATTTTAAAATCCCCATAAAAGAAATCGCATTTTAAAAATATTACCCTTGAGAGAGAAGACGAAAGGAATCAAAGCAACTCCGAGCTAACTATATATTCATTAGGCTGAGAAGAGGAGAGAATTTGGGGAAACAGAGAAAATGAGAACTATATAAATGTGAGAAGCGTAGACAATAGGGATTAGGGAGCTTCGTTGGGTGGTGGGGGGCATAATGTAAATTTGCTTCCTTTTAAGGACGTTAGAGGCAATTTAATAATCGGAAATTTTACTCTCTATTTTTTTTGAGGCTTTTCTCTTTCTTTCCTTTTTTTTCTTTGTTTTTTGAAATTCAAATTTTAAATCTTCCCGCTTCAGTGATCAATTTTAAATCTCTTTAATTATCAATCATGTGACCAATCCAAATTTGCATTTGCTAATCCATATCTTGGTCCCTCATATGCATCATATGAGCGTAACCTGTACCACCACCAGTAAACAACCGCCAATTGGGTCCATGGATGGCGGTTGGCGATCCCGGGCAGTCATTAGAGGCCGACAGCCACTCTCATATTGGAAATGCATAGCCTTGATACGTTTCTCCACTTTGTGTGGGGGCTTCACCTCTCATTATAATTATGGAAATAGTGACAGCCAAACTAGAGAAGTTGAGATAGAAAAATTGCCAAAATCGAGGATTGCGGCACACATTCCGAGTTCATATCTATTTAACATTTCAAAATTTTAGAAGCTACTTGCAAAAACCCTGCTGCTCTAGTTTTCTACAAAATCTCTCCTCTCTTTTCTGTGCTACAAAAAATAACATATATAGAATATGTATCAGCTTGTATGATGAGGTATGATGTCTACTTTCTGTGAATCTGTACACCAAAGGGCAAAAGCATCAAAATAGAGGCTCCTCCAATTTCACAAAAAGAAGAGAAAAAAAATTATACATCTTTTCCAGGCACTCCAAACACCAATGTACCAATCATTCAGGAAGCAAGGACTGGCTTCTGCAGCACTGATGTTCCTTGGAATATCACCATATGGTAATGTTTCCTGTAGTTGTTAAGCTGCAAGACAAAAAAAGATATCCACATTTAAATCTTACAATTTTTGTGCCCCCCAAATAGAAAATTTGAAAATGCACGGACCTCGTCTTGGGTTAATTTGTTAAAACCAAATTTATTTGTCCAGATTGATTCGGCTTCATCGGCCGCTGGTAGCACAAGGTTTCTCACATTTAAGGAGTCAAGAAGCCTCTCAATGCAAGAAAACAAGGACTGGAAGTACCCCTACAAGAACAGCATTCATCAAGTCAGAATAGGATCCACCATCCAATAAATAAGTAAATGGACCTCCAACTAGATCAAAATTACCAGTCCTTGATAATCAGTATCTGTTGCTACTAGAGGAAGCTCTGCCACTTCCTGCCCAAATATCCGGAACATTCCAGCAGACACGACTGATTGGCTGGCATTATAAGAAACATTTATCAGAAAAATCTACCAATGCTACAACATTATTTGGTAAAAGACAGGGACGTCTGATTTTTACTTTACTGTTAGTACTGCACAGTAGACTCCACCAAAATCTTGGCCACGGATATTCCTTCTGCAAAACCAATAGATACAAAATTCAACAAGGTGCTAAATAAGTACAACACAACGCAAGAAAGCAAGGTGGCACCCCGCACCCGTAGAGCATTGATGGAATGAAGTCACGGCCTGAAGCAGCATCTACTATAGGATCAAAACATTCCTGAAGCACAAAATTGAAATGAGAAACCAGATTAGATTTAGATAACAATATTTCTATTCATGACAAAACATCACTGAATATCATAATGCACCAAGGCGGTTTAAAGTACACAATGCATAACCAATGCGTCAAGAGACGAGCTAGCTTCATAAGTAAATCTCAAAAGAGTAACACAAACTAATATAGCTGGATGTGATTCATTAGGTCTTTTTATAGTAAAAAGAGCTTTACAATTTGATGTACTACAAGTAGTCAAGCTTGTGAACTTACTTTTGTGAGATATTTTTGTGAACCAAGCATTTTTCATGCACCAATACTGTTTTGAGGTACACGCAATTAATGATGTGACCAAGTTTCTCATTGTCAAAACTGACTTCATATCACTTGGGGCTAGTTTGGGTAGTATTCTCAGAATATTCATTACTTTTTCACTACTATTCACAGAATATCTAAGATCACCTCACTATCCAAACGCAACCTTAATCTTCCAGTTGAGCACTATAATGAAAAATCACAATTTTTGAATTTATATTTACGGATAATCACAAGTATATTGACATTGCAATTGAAAAGTACTCACATGAAAAATAGACACAGCTTTTGAAAGCAACGGTCTAGTTTCACTAGAAGAGGCCAATTTCCAATTAAGAACCCTCCAACTTATACTAACGTCAGCCTCATTCTGTGAACCTTTCTCTTCATGCTTCTTCCTTATGACATTCAAAAGTGAGTCTGGAAGCTTATGTTCTCCACGAACCACCAAATTCTCCAAAGTAGAATGAATTCGTTTGCAATCTGTGCAACAGAACCATTTCCCTTTGGGCAATTCCTGGTAGACAAGTATGTCATCATTTGCACCTCACAACGTAATAATAATAATTATGGTTGCAATAGAGCTGCAAAATATACCAGGAAAAGAAATTCCCACCTTAAGGTTTTCCATACTGTGATCCTTCAAACAGCCAACATGATATTCCTTTTCACACTGAGGGAACAGTGCACATAATTAGCTAGGTAGACAAACAGATAGAAATATGAAGCATATTTCAAAAGTAAAACTTGACAAGTCCAGATATTATCTGAATATAAACTACCTGGTCACAGATGATAACTGTGCGAGGGCCAAAACTTTTGCTGAAATCATGGCCTCTGAAAACATTGAGATAGAATAAAAAATATGTATTTGAAATGTGAAGTTGAAGTGCAAATTTTAAATAGCTAACAAAAAATTAAACAAGAAATAAATAAAATATTAAAAGTTCTAAAAAAATATAAGACGAGAATAGTGAGTACTGAACCTGCATAATGCACATCCACCAAAGTCAACCTCTGGAGTCTTGACAATGCGAATGCATCGCTTGGTTATCTGTTCTATGGGATCGACTCCAGCAACCCTTCCAGCTGCTACAGCATTAGCATTGCACTCCACAGATTTTTCTGTTTGGAACACATTCTGGCAATATCTACAGTACCAAGTACCACTAGGTATCCGCGGAAGAGGAACACACTCTGCAGTTGGCCAAAATAACTAACATCATGAATGGGAAGCTGAACCACAAAGTTACCCCAAATTGTGTGCGATGAACAGTGAAAATTTTTTAGAACAAGAAAGATTGCCCATTCACAAGAACAGTTACATGAAACCGAGGACATAAAACCCGTACCTTTTCTTTTATTTCATGGGTGCTATAATTCTCATTATATCTATATATATATAGAGAGAGAGAGAGAGAGAGTTTTGCTACTCATCATCTCCACACCGCACTTTTTTTTATTTTTTAAAATTTTTTAAAATTTCTTTTTTATTTTATTTTATTCTTTTTAAACTTATTGAATTCTTCTACTCATCATCCATATATGACACATTTGGTAAGAGAAAAAAAAAATTTAAAATGTGGTGTGTGGATATGATGAATAGAATTTTTCATATATATGTATGTATGCATGTATACGATAGTTTAACAAATGAGCAAAAAGGCACCGTCCAAGTATACAGGCCATTTACAATAGATACATCTAGTTAAAAGAGCAAAAGCATTAAGAAAGTCTTGAAAACTATGCCGGAAGAACATATGCATCCTGAATTCATATGATTAAATGTTCTAAAAAGGAACGAAGGTGCTATAATAATAATCCTAACTGTTCAACTAGTGTATGTTAAAAAAAGAGAGACAATATATCTTCAATTCAAAAATTGACACATACTAACAATGTGTTTACTAGTGCGTGTGTGCATAATATGTATGTATGTATGTATTTGTTGATATAGTATACAATAGTCAATCTACTACTATCATTGAAATATCTCGTATAACGTAACTTTTTATCTCTTTTTGCTTTTAAAATATTACCTTTCTTCTTAAAATATTCCACAAAATAAACCTCAGGAATTTGGAACATAATAATTAAAAATCCAAGTAAATGAATCTTCAACACCAGAGAAAACGTTCCAATAACACAACTTACAGATAAAACAAAAACTCACCTATGTGAAAGGCACGTGGGCATCCATCACAGCACAACAGATCCCCTCCATCCTGACAGATGCTGCAGAGGTCATCATTTTCATTGGTAGAGATTTTCCGCCCTTTTGACAGGGATATGGATAATTCATGGAGAGACACCCCATTGGATGTGTAAATGTGAAGGTACCTGAAACACAAAACTATCCCAAGTCAAATGAAGGAAGCAGCAAAAGAGAAAAACTAAGACAACTTGTTTCTAGACAATATCCCAAATTCCTCCCAAAACTTTAGGTGGACCTGGAACACAGAGGTCTTGCCAACAGAATTACACCAATTGGCAAAAGAGTAAACAGTTGGTTTTGGACATCCACTGGGAGCCAAGACCAAATAATATGACCCCAACCACCCAAATGATTTGAACAAAAACTCACGGCTTACGACGAGAGGCCCAACCAGCATGAGCTTCAAACTGTGATGGGCTGACCTGCAAAGTAAGATTACATGAAATCAATCTCTAGCAGGGGCATTCAAACAGAACATTAACTCCAGCAGAAGCAAATTTACCTCAGAGTCGCAGCAAGTGCAAAAGATCCCAAATCCTTTTTTGTAACCGACCAACAATTTCTGCACACAACATATCACTAATGAGAAATGACAAATCCAATTTATCAAAACAAAAAAATGGTTCACTAATTTTATGACTGCAACCTGTCCACGTGAATAATATGCTACTTCAGTACCATCTGGCAGCACATCCTCCTCAAAAACCAACTTATGCAAGCGTAGATCCCTATTAAAGATGTCAGGCAGACAGTTGAAAGTTTAGATCTCTGATCAGAATCAGTATGAAACAGCGAAGGACTCCACCAAAATTGCACATTTAGATATAGCACCAGGAAGATAGTTACTTTCTAGTTAATTTTCCCTGACTCTTATTTCGAGATGAGTTGCACTTCAAAACACTGTCAGATAACTTTGGAACCGAAACTGGTTTTGGTGATCTGCAATAATCCAAAAAACCCAAAAGTTATTATTCATCTTATAAATCAATTTCACAAAGAAAATATCTTTTATCAAGTAAATACTATTTTCTTATTTCTTTTGCACAATTATAATAAAGGATATATTATAATACTAAAACCCCTTATTGTAAGTAAACATTTTCGCCAAAGGATATCTTTTTATCATAACAAAAGGATATCATATTCAAGAACGTAGAAAAATAAACAATATGAGTACATAAAGGTCGCGTAAATTTGCAATATAAAGTTTAAAAGGGAAAGAAACTGCAGGCCTTAAGGGTGCCTAGAAAAGTCAAGCAATCACACAAACATAGTAGAAACATTCTCGTTGTCAACCGCAACCATAATTCCATTTTAAACACATTTATTCTAAATTTTGAGTACAAAAACTTTTTGAATAATTTAATGAAACAAACATACAAAACCAAAATATGTATTTTAAGGTACATATCAGATAAATAGTTACTAAAAATAGTTCAATCACAAGCCACTTCCCAAAAAGGAAACCCAGGAAATTTGGGTGTGACACCAATCTGTTTGGCAGCAATACTATAACAGAACACTGAGATCAAAACCACAATCATACAACTAGCAACAGCAAAGCTTTGCCTAGAAGTTGCCCAGTAGTTTCGTGCTCACTTTTGGAGCTCCCCCAAAAATTTGTGTACACTTGCCAACTAGAAGGGTTTGCCTATTTCTTTTCCAATGGTTGCTAAAGAACAATGATAACAAAGGAAAGTTCATAATTAACATGTTTATTTGAGAGAGAAACGATTCATACACCTTTTTTTTTTTTTTTGATAGGTAAACATGGAAACCCCAATGCAACTAAATTCAACATATCTCATCACAGCAATACAACTAAAACACTTGTCCCAAAGCCAGGGGCCAAAACTATAATTGTAATTTCAAAATGCAACCTCCACTCTCTAATGGGCCCCTATGGATAATGTTTGAACTCCATTGTTCCTATCTGTTAATAGCTAACCAGTAGCATCATTCATGCAGCTGTCTACCAATAGCATAATAGGTAGAACTTGTAAAGCTTTATGTCAATTAGTATGAAAAAATATGTTACAAAAAATATCATAATGAACCCTAAAGAACTAAATCAAACAAGCTTGCACCATATTATTAACAAAAACAGCCCCGCTACCACAGATAGATCACCCAGATGACATGAAACAGATGTGCACATCAGAAGGAAAGAAACTAGCATACCGATCAGCTTTCCACTTCGAAAGAAGTTCGTTACGTCTTCGCCCGCCTGAGTGGATAGCCTCAGCTATTTGAGCAGGGATAGGTTGAGACTCTTTTAGCCGCAGACATGATTTACACAGCAGCATTGAATTCCCACTGTCAGCTTTGCGAAGAGGCCCTTCAATTTGTTAAACAACCAAATCGTAAAATCACAGAAAAAAAAATATATACGCCCATGAACGTATCATTATAACATAACGCATTTGATGCAGAAGCAAACCTCTGCAATGCAGACAGATATCAGATTTCTTTAGAGAGGAACAACCAATAACACTTCGAACAAACTCGTCCATCGAGTCCATAGAAGAATTTACGCATGCATTCATGACATCACGGAGAGTGTTACCATTCTCCAAGTGAATATACTCGGGTGGACGTTTATTTGCACTGCCGGCATGCAGCTCAAACAAGGAGGGTGTAACAACCTACATTCAACATAAAACACACTTATTCACAGGAACACTAATAGTTCCTTTACCATTATTTTCAAATAACAATGTATACTTACTTCAATTCCTTTGCATCCTTCGCAGTAACATAATATCCCAGAACCTTTAATCACACCTTGCAGCCCGGCTTCTCCAGATAATCTAGCCTACAACACAAAGTCACATAACCAATACACATCATGCGTATAAAATAACACACGTTTCGGGCATTGCTAAGGAAAGTGGTACCAAGAAGAAATATTAGAATTACATACCTTGGCACCCCGAATGTACGTCACCGGCATTCCCTCCAGAATACCTGTTTCAAGCAAATCTTTCAACTTGTACGGAAACTTCTTCTGCTTGAACAATTTCATCATCTCAATTGACGGAGGCGGAGTAGTAATTGGCGTGATACCAACTCTTTCATGAGAGTTTGTACACACCTTCTTACCACTGTCTTCCACACCTTTCTTCACCGCACATTTCTCCTCGGCCCTCGGCTTCAATGCCGACCGCGTAAACCGCCTTAGCGGCTTCTCCACCGCTATAGCCCCCGCCTCATGATCTTCATTTATCAAAATTGCTTCATTCCTCTTGTCCTTTCCCGAATCCTCCTTCGCTTTATCAATTCCCGTTTCGCTCTTCTTCTCTTGATTCTCATTCCGCTCCTTTTCACGCATCAATTCAGCAGCACAGGAATCATCCTTTAATTCTTCCTCTACCTTCCCCGAACATGCGGCCATTTCCACCACTCCACTTCTCAATTCCTCTTCAGGAACGGGCAACGAAGTGTCGTCCTTGGACCCCCTCTCGGCAACCGATTCCGATTCACCCACGAGACTCTTTGGCTCGTCGTCGCTCACGAGGTCCACCACGTCACTCTTGGCCTCCTCTTCGCTCATCGAACCCCCCAGATCTTCCGAATCCTTGGCCTTCTTTATATCACTTGCGGCGTCGTTCTTGGCCTCCTTCGGTTCCGACCTCTTGAGTTTCTTCCTGGTATAGGTCTGTAAAACTTCATTCCGGGCCTTCCTGGACCGGGTCCGACCCAGAGACCCACAGATCTCAGATTGTGCCTTCAAAGCGAAGGCAAACTCGCGCTTGTGACCCGCCCGGACCCGAGAGAGCAGCACAAACTCCTCAGAATCCGTACCGTTCGCCATGAGCCCACACGGATCGATTCAAACCCTGAAAATATTTGATTTGGAAAACTCAATAACAAAAAGAATATGAAAGACACATGGAATACGGATTCGAAGGGGTATGAATTAAAGAACAAACCTGGAGGGATTTGGCTGTTCGTGAGAGGGAGATAGAGAGAGAGATTGAGAGAGGGGAAAACCTTTTAGGGTTGCAGAGAAAGAAACAGAAAAGATTGGTTGGGGGAGGAATAGGAAGAGACAGTGTCTACACGTCGGTTTCCTTGGTGAAGAAGGCTCGGGAGTCGGGAGAGCCGGAGCACACCTATAGCTCTCGTAATGACTAAAGTAGCCCGAGGGACGACATCTTTGTCTTCTGTGTGTTCCGACTGGAGGTCCTATATCCGAGTATTTACCATTAACTATGTTTCCATTAAAAAAAAAACTATTCCCTATGTTTCCATTAAAAAAAAACTATTAATTATGTTTCCCCAAAAAAATTAACCTTCCTATTTTACGTAGGGAAATGCTATTATTTTTTTAATTTATATCACTCATTTGGTGGGACTCTTTACCAGAATTTTTTTCCAAGTCATTTGACACCATACAATGATGTAATTCTTTTATCTAAAGAATAAAACAGTTAAGCATTGTTTATCAAAAAAACAAAAGATTTTATTATACTAATTACGTGCTGCAACCCACTCCATCCTTGTTCGATTGCTGCGGCGTTTGGATGTTGAACTGAATTGAATTCTTTATAAATAATAGTAAATTGAATAAGTAAAGTGAGTTATGTGAGGCCTATCTAAAATAAATTTAAATATGTTTGGATGTTAAGATGAATTTAGTATTATTTATGAAAAATTGAAAAAGATAATAGATCCCACAAATAAAAATGTGTTGAATTGAAAAAAGTTATGGGTCTCACGTGTAAGGAAGTTTTGAGTTAAATGAGTTTAGTAATTTAAGAGTTACATATTTAGATATTAAACTCAACTTAAAATCATACTGAACGGAGTTGATCTCAGTTCAGTCTTACAACCAAACAGGGCCTTTATCTATTGAACAAGAATTATTCTATTTGAAGGTGTACAACAAATATCATTTATATGGCATAATTTAATTTGAAATATAAAGTTTTAAAACTTGAATCTAACGAATCAAATTATGCAACGTAAATAATGTGTGGTGTAAAAACTTTTAAATAGTACTAACCACTAAACAATCAAGCCAATTAGGAAGCCATTTTCCTATACCATTAAAACCTTAAATCTTAAATTGGATTTGGGTTTCAAAATTGAAATAAATTCCAATTCCACAATAAATATAGCCTTCATGATCAATAGAATTTCAATTCCAACTTCAAACTTACAAATAATTTAACCGACTCACTCCATTTTTACCACATGAACTTGTGCAATAGTGTGAGTTGAGAAAGCCTACTTATAACTTTAACTTGTGCCGAGAAAGCCTGCAATTCATAGTGATAAGAGAGATTGTGCATTGGATGAAGAGACGGAGAGTTGGGTTTGGCGAGGTGGAGACATGAGACAAATATAAAAGGAAACGGTTTACAAAGAGGGAGAGAGAGAAGAGAGCCCAAGAAAAAAAGAATATTACGGCGAGGGTGAGAGAGAGAAGAGAGAAAGGAATACAGAGATGCTAGGGAAAAAAAGATGATGGCAATACGTGAATTGAGTTGAGATGGTTTGTAAATAAAAATATTATAAATTAAAATATTATTAAAATATAAATTTTTAATATTATTTTTATTTTAAGATTTGAAAAAAGTTAAATTATTTTTTGTATTTTGTTTGAAAATTTAGAAAATTTCTAACAATTAAGTAATAATTATATGAAGAAAAAAAAACAACTATTTACGCTGTATAAATTCCCATCCCATTTACGAAACTTTCATTGTCTTTTCGAGTAATGTTAGAGAGAAACTACTATAGTAGTGCACACTTTGCACTCACTATGTGGTTTCTTCTCCTCCTCTCATTTTTCCTCTCATAATTTTAACTTTTAGAAATAGATGGTCTAGATGAAACTACATATTATGTGCAAAAGTGGCTGCTGCCAACAGCGACTTCTTCCAAGAATTTTTCTTTTCTAAATACGTGACAAGATCCGTCATATTTATCAAAAATAAATTCACAAAATACATCACGGCTAAAACTCTATCACAGGACGTAACCTAATGCTAAATCTCTCCTTAAAAAAAATTAGTAACTTTCCTAATGCAAAGTTATGACATGAATTGCATACTTTTGATCAAAGAAAATGGATATTTCATTGGCCGACTAAAAATAATAATTAAAATGTTTATGAAATGAAAAGGAAAGGAAAATGAAATAAAAATTTTATGTATGAAAATACGTAATGGCCAATGACTGAATGATACCAAAGAGAGAAACAGATTGCAATGCCATTTTAGTTCCATTGGTAGTGCATCTAGTAGCGCCATCCTAACTGATGGATTTACAACTTGCCCCCATGGGAAGAATCAGGTCCAAAATATTGCTAATCCTAACACATGGGACCTAATAATGTATTATGACCAATGACAAGTGAAAATTGATTTAATGATGTTGATTGAAATGTTTTGGAGTTATATGGTTTTTCAAAAGAAATGGAATAATTGATGTATGATATTTTAATTGTATGATATAGCTGCTTATTGAATATTAGACTCACTTTTATGATTAATATTTTAAACATAGTAATGACGAAAATGAAAGTTGTAGAGCGGGACATGATACTTTTATGCACATTTATAATGAATATGATGTCCAATAAAGGCTATCAAGAAACACTTACACATTATTTTTTTTAAAAAAATAAAAAGGCTTACACATTATATATATATTTACTACGTTTCTACTCAGAAGCATTTGTATAAATAAAAAAAAAAAAAACATTTGTAATAAGAAATATGGAGTAAGAAGCTCGGTCATAGCTACTTACCTCCAAACTTAACACTTTCTTCCTCTTGTTACTCAATAAGTCCTAATTCATGAAAATAAAAAGAATACATCATTGACTAATTCATACTTAGCCTTCCTTACATATTTTTATTTGATCTTCACTCTTTAAACTCAAGAAGGAAGTAAAATATTTCCTTCACTTAGACATCAACCAACTTAAGGCAAATTCTCAATCCTTCAACTTCATTTATGTTACCAGTCAAACCAAGAATCAAACCAACTTGTTTTAATCCCATCCTCCATATATAACATTTATTCGATCCATTAGTTTAGAAATCACAAACCAATGCATGACCCTTAACCCTTAGAACAAGCTATCCAATTTCATTTTATACAAAAATCAGCTTTTGTTTTACAATACCATAAATCATAGCTAAACCAAGTGATCTCCATCCATGGATTGAAAACAAATAGAACCTAAATAATTGATTAGAATGAATTGAGTAAAAGAAATGAGTACCTACCGGTTATGGAGGTTTTTAGGCGCCTAATTTAGTCTTCAATGCTGGAAATGGATGAAGTGCAGCAACAATTAATCAAATTAAGTGTTGCCATGATTAGGAAGCAAAGATAGAAAAAGAAAAAACTCAATTATGGGTTGTACAAGGATGGTTAAAATTTTAAAAGTGAACTGGCCTCAATGAACCAAGATCAACCTTGAAACGTGAAGGATAAGTATTTATAATAATAAACATTTTAATCATTAGAGAAGATTTGAGTAACAAACATTCTACGATAAGATATCTGCTAAGTAATTGATATATGACTTTAGAATATGTAAAATCAGAAGATAACCTTGTAAATCTTTTGACGAAAGGATTGGCAAAGTCGAAAGTTATATGTGCATCAAGAAGGATAGGGCTGAAGCTCATTAATTAGGTCACCGATAATGGAAGCATAACCTTCATGACTAGAAATTCCAAGACGAAGCTTCAATGGAAAGAAAAAAGCTATTTAAGTGACTGGATAACACTTATAAAATATTTTGTCATGGGGCGAACAAAAAAGGCCAGCAGCCAACAGGTCAACGGGCCTCGCCCTCTCTGTTTGAGTGACTGTATAACACTTAAGAGCTTGATTCACATTTGGTAAGAAATTATTACATCACATGTTGAGAAAATAAAAGGATGAAATTAAATGTGGTATTTAAGGAAGTAAATCTTATCTGTTTATTTATTAGCATGACGCGTTTAATAATTTTTCTCACTAGATATAAGATGGCTCAAGAGCACAAGACTAGAAAAGCGATGAAGTACGTGAGAGGCTAAAGAGAAGGAAGCCAAACTCAAAATACTAACATTCCCACGCAATGTTTTGAATACCGTACCGGATGCCGTACCGATCGAGCCACTAGAACGAAATATTTCGATACCGGTACCGTTTCGTGTACCGTTTCGAAATAACATTTTGGTATATGAATAAATTATATATATAAATTATATTTCAAAATAATAGTCTATATATAAATAAATTATATATAAATACATAGATATATAAATTATAAATAGTCTAGTTTGAATTAGGGATCAAAAAATGAACTTGTAGTTTGAAAATATGAAAAAAAAAAAAAAAAAAAAGGGCCGAAAGATCGGCCGGTACACAGACAGGTATGACCTGTACCGGCTAGTACGGAATATATGGTGACCTGTACCGGTCCGGTAGCCGATTCGGAAAATACCGACCATACCAACTGGTACGGTATGAAATTCACAATAGTATTCCCGCGTAGAAGAAGATTCCCGCGTAGATTAGAGTCCTAGATTGGTTCAAGTCCCGTTCACTATAATTTTTAGGTTAGTTTTCTATTGAAAGTATGTTTTCCTTTTCAAGTCAAAGGTCAATGGACCGTTAGGAGTACTTTAAAGTGTGATTTGGATGATGAGATAAAATGAGATAATTTTAAATGAAAGTTGAATAAAATATTAATAGAATATTATTTTTTATTATTATTATCTTGAGATTTGAAAAAGTTAAATTATTTATTATATTTTGTGTAAAAATTTAAAAAAATTGTAATAATGAGATGAAATGAAATGAAATGCTTTTACTATATATCCAAACGAGACCTAGATAGTAGAGTATTATAAACATGGAAAGAATTTCACTAAGATTATGGTTTTTCTCCAACACTGAGCCCTAGTTTGTCTCTTATCTCATCTTATCATATCTCATCTTATCTCAATATCTAAATGCCACAAACACAATACTTTTTAATTTTAATTTTTTAATTAATTTTTCAAACTTTCAAACAAAACACAAAAAATAATTTAACTTTTTCAAATTTCAAAATAAAAATAACATTAAAAAACTATATTCTAATAATATTTTAACTTTATAATATTTTTATTCAATTTTCTCTCTCTCATTTCTCAAAAACCTCATGAAATATTTCAACTCAAACTATTTCATTACTCTATTTTACTACTATTTATAAATCATCTCCTCTCATCTCATCTCACTTTTCAAATGAGGCCACTCTATGCGAGTTTTCTTTCTATTTGTTCATCAACTTGATCTTGGTTTTCATTAGAAAGGGTTTCTAGAGTTTGATTCACATTTGGTAAAAAACCTATTGGGGGACATGTTGAGAAAATAAGGTCGAAATTAATTGCGGGTAATTAAGGAAGTAAATCTTGTCCGTTAGTTTATTATCATAACATATTTAATGACTTTTTCATTAAAAATAAGCTGGCTAAAGATTAATAATCAGGCGGCTAAATTTTAAAATGGATTTATCCTATTTAGAGTTCGAAAAGAGAATTTCAGGAGATCTTGTTTCAATCGCACATTTCTATGTTAATCGGACTTTAATGAAAAAAAGACCGTTTATATTTGATTGTGAAATTAGATCAAGATCGTAGAGTCAAAATGTGAACATCCTCAAATAAAAAAACATAGAAATATATTCATGTGCAAGCTTTTTATTAACTCACACGTGTAGTCTAAGCCACGTATTTTTTTTTTTTTTTTTTTGTGGCACTATAGTCACCGCTCCCAGGTAGCTGTACAAGAAATTGAGAAACCGATCTACACCGACTCAGACCGGCCGCCGGAGTTTAGAACCGGCCGAAACCGGTGGAGAACCAGTTGATGTGCGGCAGAAAATAAAGAAAACCGATATCGACCGGTTCGGCGTCGGTTCGAACCTGGTTCAAACAGCTAAATCGGCCGATTACAGAAATTATATATATATTTTTATATATTATGTGATCAAAACGACGCTGTTCTGTTTAAGTAGAACGGCGTCGTTTTAAACCTATAAATGTGTTTTAATAACAAATGAAACGATGCTATTTGGTATTCGTCGTTTTATTTATAACGTATTAAAAAAAAAATTAAGTAGAACGACGCCATTTGGTTTAAACCAAACGGCGTCGTTTCGAAATTAGGTCGTTTTCTTCCTCCTTCTTTCCCGATCTCATTTCTCATCCTCTCTCTCTCTCTACTCTCTCAAACCCAACTCATCAATGAACCGACCGTAAACCACCAAAAAACTGCTGGTGTTTCTCCTCCCTATAGATCGGTTTCGGCCGATTTTCTCCCCAGAAAATGGAGTATCGGTCGGCGTCGGTTTTGTCCAAAAATCGCGCCGATGAGGTTGGTTTTCACCCCTACTCCCAGGTATCGCTGGGAGCTACCGTTAGTTATATGACTTTTTTTTTTTTTTTTAACTTTTTCATACATGTATTATTTAACACTTTTTAATATTTAAAAAGAAATAAAAAAATCACAATATTATTAAAAAACACTTACTTAATTATTAAGTAAATAATTTTTTAAAAAATTAAAAAATCACAACGATAGAATAAAGCGGTAGAAAGGAGCGGTGAGAATCGTATTTTTTTTTGTTTTTATATATAAAAGGAGTGGGAGGTTTCGAATCCAAATTTTCTATTGGGTCACATGCTGTTAGATATAAACAAATGAATTAAAATGAGAGTTACTTAAAACCCATGAATGTAACCACAAAAATCTTAAGTAGTGATTACATAATTAACTAGTTTCTTGTTTTCGAATTTATATAATAAAAAAATGAAAACTAAGGAAGGATTGGCCATACATGTTCAAAATTTTGGAGCTGGCGGGAAATGCTTGGTAATGGAGCCGAAAGAAATATGAATACTTAATTCAAATAAATTCCTATACTTTTTAGATGACATGACATACACCATATCATGGTGGAATATTGCCTTTGATTTTATTATCCCATTAGTATATGCGATTTGGGTTTGACCAAAATGTTTAGTAGATATAAAAAAAATTAGAAAAGTAATTAGAATTTCGCAATTAATATTTTACATTTATCTCGTTTTGCTGACGTGACAATATCAATATTTAATCAATCTTAAATTGTAATATTGTCTTAAGTTAATAATACCCATGTAACTAGATTTTGATTGCACAAAACTTTGACCTCGTTTGTTTTCAGAGATGAGATAAGATGAGATAAAATAAGATTAAAGTTGAAAAGTTGAATAAAATATTGTTAGAATATATTTTTTAATATTATATTTATTTTAGAATTTGAAAAAATTGAATTATTTATTTTATTTTATATGAAAATTTGAGAAAATTATAATGATGGGATGAAAGATTTTCAAAATTTTCAAAATTGCAATTTGCATTGGTTTGAGAGGTAAAGAACTACCAAATTAATCCAACCATCTTTGTACATGATGATTTCTATTTATTTATTTTTGATTCAATAGGGGTGGAGGGTTTCGAACCCAGGTTTTTTATTTGAAGAATCGAAGAACCGAGTCATATGCCATCAAGCTTTTGGCGATCTCTAATTTTATTGATAGCTTTGATTTTGATTTTCAATCAAATCAAAGTCATATACAATATCCAAACATTTTTCATATAGGAATGACATAAATTTGATTCTTATGATATGGTTTTCAATATGTACATCAATAGGCGGGCCTAATTTTGGAATATTTATTTATAATTCATATAAAACCCTACTACCTTAACCCCTCTCACATAGATTATAATCTAAGCTAGTAATAAAGTTAACCCCATCATAATCCAAAACTTTTTTCATTGTCATGGAAGAAAAAACTATAGAAACACCTAATGTAGATGATGACATGTATCCATTCTCGCAAAAAAAAGGAGGTGTTCAACTATAAGTATGGAGGTAACTACACCCAAAATATTCTTAGGACTTTTTAAAAAAAAAAAAAAACAAAACATTATGGTCAATTAGTCATTCTAAAACAAATTTGGGAGTTGGAAATGTTGCCCAAGTATTTAAATACAAATAGCTATTATATACCACACTTTTATCTTACTGTACTAACGTGACATTACCGATTCTTTTTTGATCAACTTGTAATTTTTCAAGAAAAAAAGTTATATTATTATTAATAGGCAATATCAATTAATATAATGAGATACGAGTGAGATACGAGCATAGTATGTAACATAACTTCTCTATGTGTATGTATATTTATATCTTGTTCTAAATCTTCTGCATTGTAACACTAATCAATTGAAGAGAAGTACAAGAGAGCGTGAAAGTTGGGGAATTAAGTACCATGCATACCTCATCTCTACAAGTTCCTGGTTTTATTTCTATTAAGTTTGTTTTTATTTTTATTTTCTAGGTTCTTAAAATGTTGGATGATGTTAGGATGCCTTCCAAATATGCTCAAAGTGCCTCTTAGTGTATTTTGATTATTATTTTTTATTATTTTATGTTTTTTTAATGTTAAAAAGAAACACACATACACAAATTCATTGTGGTAACTTTTTTAAACATTTAAAGAAAAAAAAAACTAAAGAACACTTTTAAATTCATATTTAAAGATCACCTAAGCATTTTCCTAAAGGGCAATGGGGAATTCCGTTCAAGCATCCTGTTATAATTTTTTGTTTTTAGTCTTTTTTTAATGATTAAGAAAATGTTGTTTAATAATATTGTGAATTTTATTTATTTATTTTAAATATTTAAAAATGTTAAAAAATGATGTGAACAAAAAAAAAAAATACTTTGAAATATTTTTTTCACATCATTTTTTAACAATTTTAAATATTTAAAAAAAGAATAAAATTTATATTATTATTAAACAACATTTTCTTAATCACTACCCAAAAAAATAAAAAAAAAATGTAACGGAAAAAATTGAATCCTATCCCAAATGTTTAGCAAGACAAGAGGTCCTTAAAATCATGAGTGTTGCTTTTGTGTTGTGTCATGCCCAAAGTCCACCAGAAACAGTACAATCAACTCAGCAAATATGATTCTTCTGTTCCCCTCCATCTTTCAAGGAAAAGGTTTCATCATGTCCCCCAACTCCCCCCACTTCCTATCTTAAACCAATGAATGGCTAGCCTTACATGTCAAAGTTTTAGCACTAATCATATTTCTTTGTTAAAGGGAATGAATATCAATTATACGTTGTTTATGTATATATAAACATACATACAACTCTTTTATTAAAAAAAAAATCCCACATTAAAAAAATAAAAAGAAAACTTTTTTTTTTAATAAAACTTACTTTTTTTTTATAAAAAACCTATACGAAATTTATCTATTTAGTTCCGTATGCTTACACAAAACTTCTATCTCATTTCATCTCATCTCAATCATTATAATTTTTTTAAAATAAAAATAATATTAAAAAATATATTATAATAATATTTTATTTAACTGATATTCAAACCCAACCTTAGAATTTGTATCTAATATAACATTTTATGCGTGTGTGTGCCGTGACAGTAACATTTTATGGCAAGGGATTGACATGGACACGATGAGGAATGTGAGGGAGGAGAGATAAGAAGATGACCAACTCCTCTTTGTCATTTTCTTATAACTCAATTGGCTATCCTACCCCAATTGGCTAGCAAATGTCATTCTGGCCATAACGTTTCAGATTTTAGCTGACCTAATTCGCTATCAGACAACATAAGCGTTGAAGCGTGCTAGTGATAGCGACAACTTTTACATAATTATTAATTAAAGAAATGATAGTTACAGTGATAAGTGTACAAACGTCGCATAATTATTTTTAAAAAAATGAATAAATACGGGATTCACGTAAAAAGAAAATTAATTTTTTAATAGTGGATCTCACTCTTTTTCAAAACAACTGCATAGCACTTACTCATTCTATGACTGTATGTAACATTACTCTTATTACATATATAATTTATATATTCAGCATTATCGGTATAATACTATTGATATTTACAATTTTATTTATACAAATATACATATTGATGTCTCAGTTATAAAAAAATTGTAAAAACTTTAAAATTTAATTTAAAACTCAAATTAAAAAAATATTGATAAAATGAGGCTATTACTCGGTAAGATATAAAATTATGTATAAAATTATACATGCGTATAACACTATTCTAAAAAATAATTTCGATACGCATTAATAAATTGTTATTTTATTATTTATATTTTAGTATCACCTAATAAACTGGTTCTGTCATGTTAATATATATTAATTTTCTATCATTTTTCAAAACCAATAATATGGAAAACCTTTTGTATCATTTGATCAAAGCTGCTTGACCTGACATGATGATCCCATTCATGGCATGGCATGCACTATTTCATTTTTGGGATTATAATTTCCAGCTTGAAATTGAAGAATAACAAGCTGACAATAGAAATAAATGAATTAAAGAGAATCTACTCCAATTAACATCATCTTTTTCTCACCTTCTTGATTAACTAGCGTAGAAATCAGACATTATTTGAGAAAGAAAATATATCATGCATACGTACGTGTTTCTTAAGTCACTACAACAAAAACAGTCTTTTCCGACTAATTTATCAAGATTAAAAGACTATTCGCAATCAAAATTAATTGCAAATAATCTTTTGGTCGCGATAAATTAGTCGGAAAAAACCGTTTTTGTTGTAGTGAGTACGTGTTTCTTAAGTTTCGAAATTAACTTATATAATATATATATATATTGCTAATTAATGCCTTTTGAGTCTTTGATGCTCTCATCTCATCCAAGATTCTTTAGATCAATTGGCAACGGTTTTCCACTAAGAGAATCAATGATCAAATCTCCCTTCCCATGTATAAAAAAAATTAAGGAAAGACAGACATAAGTGCCTATATTTTGCCTTTAATCCTGGTTTGTTTTCACAAACCATTATATCTAATCTCATTTAATTATTACAACTTTTCTAAAATCTAAAATAAAATATAAAAAATAATTCAAATTTTTCAAATTTTAAAACAAAAATTATATTCTAACAATATTTTATTCAACTTTTAACTTTCATCTAATCTCATCTCATATGTGTAATCAAACGATACCTTAATCTCAATGCGACTAGAACCAAACTTGGGATTTTAACAAGAGTTTGGCTATGTGAATTACACCGTTGAATATAGGATATGCATTTCGAAACAAGAGATGTGTATTCTCTATCATCCAACGGATTGAAGATAATATCAAATCAAGAGTTTGATTAGATTATTATCTCGATTTGATTTCATAATTATCAAATCAACTTATTTGGTTTTCATAATTATCAAATCAAAAGATTTGATCTTTATTATGATAAAAATATTTACTTTATCTTATTTTCATGTAATTCTCCTATAAATATGAACTAATCACAATTGAGAATAGTAAAGATATAGCTCTCAAAATATTCTTCTCTCATTTATTTCTCTGCTCTTCCTTTTAATTTTTATTCTATTATATTTTCTATCCCATTCCAACAAGAATTTGACTCAAGTTTTTTGTTGGGTGGGCGGGGAGAGGGTTTGGTTTACTGTTTCATGGGATGGATTCAAGTCTTAACAAATAGTTGTTGTGGCCGGAGTTCTTGGTGGTGTATTTATGGAAAGCTTAAAACAAAAACAAAAACAAAAGAAAGAAGAAAAAGGAGTTGTTGAGAAGAACTAATTAATTTATAGTGTCTGTGTAATGGATGGAAATGATCCAAAAACATGCATATACATTACTTTTTGCTTCTACTAATTGGTCATTGAATTGCTCCTATCGAACCATCAAATAATAAAGATGATATTTGCAGTTTTAAAATATACAAATTTTACATCCTCCATTTAAAAAAATAGAAAAATTTAGAACCTATATAAAAATTTTATTTTTTTAATAATAGATATTTACAAAAAAAAAGAAAAATAACGAAATTTGTACCTTCTAAAACTGATATAGGTTTACTCAATTCATGTTTGGAGAGAGAGAAAAGAAAGGATATACTACTGATACACAATTCATGTTTGGAGAGAGAGAAAAGAAAGGATATACTACTGATACATATGATGTTCCGTGTGTGAGAAAAGCTAATCAATTTGGATGGCTTTATAGTGGCAATAAGTTGGGATCAGTACAGAACGAACGCATAATTGATGGCTTATGATGGAAGCATAAAAGTACTGCTACTACTTCCGTACATCTTTATTATGGCTGGCTACCAGCTTACCTACTTAATTGGGGACTACTGTTCTGGCTCTCTCTCTCTCTCTCTCTCTCTCTCAACATGCAACAGATGCTAATTAATTTGTGTATGATCAGAACAAAATGTTTCTGATTAACCCACGAGTAATTAACCAGAAATATGTTGCAGATCATTCGTGCACAGACAAACAGGAACAAGGTTCCTACCTTATTTTATGATTTCATCTAAAATTCTGCAGAAAAAAAAAACAAGATCTCAGAAGATACATATTAGACTGGATCTCATCTGTTCTAATTAATTAACTTGGATCTTTGGTACCATGAGATATATAGATCACTTTGTTCAGCCATGCAAATCATGATCAAAACATTACCAAAACGATGACCACAAACCATCAAATATTCCAGCAGAAGTAGCAATCAATACAATACATACACACATATATATATATATATGCTTAATTATTTCGAAGCTTCGATTCTACACCATATGTGTATTTCGAGTACTTCATCCATGAGAAGATCAAAAAACAAAACCACAAAAAGAAAGGGAAGAAGCTAACAGACTAATTATTCCACTGATGTTTTAAGGGAACGAGAAAAGAAGATTGCTTTTAAACTTGAACAAGTGTAAAAATGCCAAAGGATGGAATTGCCCTGTGGGGAGTGATGTTCTCGGAGAAACCGGCGGCCGGCCGGCCACCTGAGATCGAGAGGCTGATGGATTCCAACAAAACCCCATTTCTCCCAAAATGGATATCAGAAATATGCAACTTTTAATTGTCTCAGCCGCCACCTCCCACTCATTGATCTAGACCCATACCCAGCCAATAAGCAGCCATCGGCCGGGACCCCTTTTGTTGGTTGGTCTATAACGTGGTGGAGGTGGCACCAATGCTAAGAACAGTGACTCGCAAGCCTAAAGTGACTGATCATGATCATCATGTTATAAGAAAGAAGATGAAGTTGCAGCTTGATGTGCAGGCTAGGTCATGAAAGAGCACGGTAGCAGCAGCCCTTTATAAAGGAAATTAAGCGTGGAGAGAGTGAGTGTGGAATTTGGGTTTCTTCTCCTGTCGGTTTCTAAAATGTCCGAATCTTCCAGGGATATGCGGCGACCACAACCCACTGTCCCCATTCTACGATCGACGGTCTGCGTGTGCATGCTTTTCTGGTCATGTCCACTCCCTATTCTTTTTGACCTTTTCTCTTAAAAGCATGATCTATGCTTTACTAGTGTGTATTTAATGACTAATATTATAAGGTAAAAAAAGAAAGAAAGTTTTTAAGAAAATTCCTTTTTTTAATACATAATTTCATTATAGTTTTGCTAACTCATGACTCGCTTCACGCATATATTAGGGTTGAGTAGTAAAGCGGGTTTGCATGATATGGTTGCCGCAATTAGTGCTTGACACCGGCCTATGGCAAATGTTCGATCCACTCCTTCAAAAACTGTTTTCTGCTGATGCTTTTTGTTTTATATATGTCTCCGTTGAGACCTTGTTTAGATAGTGAAAAAATTTCATCTTATCTTATCTTATCATTATAATTTTTTTAAATTTTTATATAAAATATAATAAATAATTCAACTTTTTAAAATTCTTAAACAATAATAATATTAAAAAAATAATATTTTATTTAATTTTTAATTTTTATTTAAAATCATTTATCTAATTATTAATTCAAGCAAGCTAAAGAAATCATGTCTTTGATGTTGTCATAAAGACATATATAGTGGGTGGATACAAAAGGTGCGGTAAGCAGAAGTTTGATCCCCAATATTAATATTCTCCTCAGTGCCGTAATGCCTTTAATTGACAAAAAGGTGGAAGCATTTGAGTAATTATATGATATATAAGACGTGCCGTACGGATAGCTTTAGGTGAGGGCAGCATCAATATGTAGCTAGGAGGAGATCCTTGGGATATTAGACAGTACCTAATTCAAAATTAGTTCTCTGTTCTGGCTTTTTAAAGGTTCTCATGTGGAGGCTGTGGAGGACAACGTCATAAAGTGATTGTTTCAGCACCATCTTGTACGTACTACAATAATATCGATTGATGATGTTGCTTCCAGTCTGGTTCAAACTGATCACTGGTCAGGGAATATTTCATATATATTCCGCTTGCTGATTGACCAGGGAATATTGGTTTTGGTTTATTAGTTTGTTTTGAATTGATATTTGGGATTTTTTTTTTTGTTGTTGTTGATTGTTTGTAAATCTCAAATCTCTGAATTATTAGTACGATTTTCTTTTGTTATAAGTGAAATTTTTTAATAAAATTAAAAGGAGATCACTGATAAATATGTGACCTCCGTCTCTTCATTAAAAAAAAAAAGTGACCAGGATTGAGGATACTTAGGAGTCGTTTGACCCCCTAATGTGACATATTTGACCTCTAATTCTAGGAATATTTCATTGTATCAATTTACTCATACTTTTCATTTATACTGTAATCAGTTTTGATGTCATTTGATTTATAATTATTTTCTATACTGTAATTGATTATAAATAGAATATACTTACCACTTTACAAGTGTGGTGGTTTTTCATCAAACACTCTCATGGTATCACGAGCCACACTGGTTTAATAGCCACCACTCCCCTTTTTTTTTTTTTTTTTTTTTCCAATGGCTTCTGAATCCTCTTCCAATCTCCTTCCTTTCAATACCTTAATCCACATGATCACCATCAAGCTTTCTTCCTCAAACTATCTTCTATGGAAAAACCAACTCCTTCCTCTCCTTGAGAGTCAAGAATTGTTGGACTATGTTGATGGAACCCTTGTGCCGCCACCCCATTTTGAACCTACCAACTCTAACATGCCTAATAACAAACACCTGGCATGGAAAGTTGCAGACCAATGCCTAAGTCTATTACTTTCCTCCCTCATTGAGGAAGCCATGGCTGAGGCCATCGGCCTCTCCACTGCATGTGACGTCTGGCTCACTTTGAACAACACTTTTAGCCATCGCTTGAAGGCTCGTGAATTATGTCTCAAGGATGATTTATAGCTAATGAAACATGGCTCCAAACCAGTTGTTGAATATGCCCGTGACTCCAAGGTCATTTGTGACAAGCTTCATGCGATCAGACGGCCCATCGACGACATCGACAAAGTGCATTGGTTCCTCCGTGGCCTCAGCTTCAATTTCTCCAGCTTTTCCACCGTGCAGTGGTTCTCACTTCGCTCCCTTGTTTTGCAGATTTGGTCTCTAAAGCTGAAAGCTTTGAGATATTCCAGCGGTCCCTTGAGCCCTCTGCTACCACTATTGCGGCGTTCACCACCACCAATCGAGGCTTAGCCAATAACCATGGCCACCACTCTTCTAACCGAGGCAACTAGCGTGGTCGTTCTAGTAACCACGACAGCAACTCTTCCAACCATGGACGATCTCACTCTGGACAGGGACGTCGCCCACCTCGATGCCAAATTTGTCACACGGAGGGCCATTATGCTGGTCGATGCAACCAGCGGTATGCTTGAAATGACTCCTCTGCTCATTTGCCGAAGTGTTCAGCACCTCTTGTTTTCTCTCTGGACCCGAGTCTTCTGACTAGTATTTGGACACTGGGGCTTCGGCCCATATGACCACCGATCCATCTACTTTGGATCAATCCATTAATTACACAGGTAAGGACTCTGTGATTGTACGAAACGGTGCATCTTTACCCATTACCCACACTGGTACCCTTTCTCTTGTTCCAAATATTCATTTATTAGATGTATTAGTTGTTCCTCATCTTACTAAAAATCTTCTTTCAACTAGTAAATTACGTCTGATTTTCCTCTATTTGTTACATTTACTAATAATATTTTTAGTGTCCAGAATAGTCAAATAGGAAGGGTGGTGGCGACCAGTAAAAGAGATGGAGGTCTATATGTGCTAGCGTTGAAATTCTGCTTTTATTTATGTCCTTAAGAATAAATCACTTCATGCTTCATATGATTTATGGCATGCTCGCCTTGGACATGTGAATCATTCTATTATTTCTTTTTTAAATAAAAAATGACATCTTTATTTTATGTCTTTATTGCCGTCTCCCACTTTGTGTAGTATATGTCAACTTGAGAAAAATCATCGTTTGCCTTATTCTCGAAATAAACATAGGTCGTCTCATGTGTTAGATTTTATTCATTGTGACATTTGGGGCCCTTCTCTTATCAAATCCAATTTGGGTTTTGCCTACTATATTCTTTTCAGTGATGATTATTCCCGGTTCACTTGGCTTTATCCTTTAAAATTTAAATCTGATTTTTTTTTTAATATTTTCATTTAATTTCAAAAATTTGTGGAAAATCAACATTCTGCTCATATCAAGATCTTTCAAAGCGATGATGGTGCCGAATTTACTAGCAATTGTTTCAAAGCTCACCTACGTACTTCTGGCACCCATCATCAACTATCTTGTCGATATAAATCTGTCCAAAATGGTCGCGCTGAAAGAAAACACCGCCATGTGACTGAGACTGGCTTGGCCCTTCTTTCCACTCCCACATTTCCCCTCGTTTCTAGGTTGACGCCTTCAGCACTGCAGCTTACATCATAAACCGGTTGCCGACACCGCTTTTTGGAGGTAAGTCACCCTTTGAACTTCTATATGGTTCTCTCCGAATTATGAGAATTTTCATCATTTTGGTTGTCATGTTTATACTTGTTTGCATGATTATATGCCTAACAAACTTCTCCCCCCCAGTATTCCTTGCATTTTCTTGGGTTACAATCCCTCTTATAAAAGGTTTCGTTGCCTTGATCCCACCACCACTAGGCTATTTATCACCCGACACGCTCAATTTGATGAAACTCACTTCCCTTCCCTCGATAGCTCCCAGGCCCAACCCCTCTCCTCTCTTCATATTTCCAATTTCTTGGAACCATGTCTCTTTCATACCGACTTGCCTTCCTCTTCCACTGCACCCCGTTCCCAGCACGTTCCTCAATCTGGCTCTTCCTCGTGTGTTATTTGTACTGACCCTGTGGATGAGTTTGTGTAGGTTATTGATTCTCTTGTAGGTCCCTCTTCGCCACACCGAGCTCCTAGTCCGCCTTCTATTGAGACCACTACTGATCCTCATGTTCCTAATCTCACCTCTACTCCTGCATTTCCGTTGGGCTCCCATCCTATATGCTCACACAAGCGAAAGCTGAGATTTTTAAGACTCGTCATCCAGCGAATCATGGTGATTTGGGATCCTCTAGACTTCTTTTTGCTCTTTTTGCCTCTACTAAGCCAAAAGGATTCAAATCTACTGCTAAGAATCATGTCTGGCTTGTAGCCATGGATGAAGAAGTTCAAGCTTTGCAACAAAATCACACCTGAGTTTTGGTCCCTCGCCCTGCCAACACCAATATTGTGGGTTCCAAATGGGTGTTTTGGACCAAATATCTGTATGATGGATCCATTGAGCGTCTCAAAACTTGCCTTGTTGCCAAAGGCTATACACAGGTACCTGGTCTCGACTATACTAATACTTTTAGTCCTGTTATCAAGGCTACCACTGTTTGTGTTGTACTTTCTTTTGCTGTGACCAACAAATGGCCTCTTTGGCAACTTGATGTCAAGAACTCCTTCCTTAATGGTACTGTCACTGAACATGTTTATATGGAGCAACCTCCTAGGTATATTGATCATCGCTTTCCTAATCATGTCTCTCAGTTGAATAAAACTCTCTATTGCCTAAAGCAAGCTCATCGTGCCTGGTTTCAGCGCTTCAACTCTTTTCTCCTTACACTTGGTTTTTCTTGCAGCCGTGCTGACACCTCTCTCTTTGTCTTTCATCAGAAGTCTATCATTATCTATTTGCTTCTTTATGTTGATGATATTATTATTACTAGCAATAACTCGTCTCTTCTTGACAGTTTTGTTCGCAAGCTTCATTCTGAGTTTGCTACCAAGGATTTGGGTTCTTTTAGTTACTTTCTTGGTCTTGAAGCTTCACCCACCCTTAATGGTCTCTTTATCAGTTAGTTGAAATATGCACCAGATATTCTCACTTGAGCTCTGTTGCTTGACAGCAAACCTGTTCATACCCCATGGTTGTTTCTCAACACCTATTTGCTGATGGTCCTCCTTTTTTGGATCCTACTCTCTACCGATCTCTCGTTGGTACCCTTCAGTACTTGACCATCAAGCGTCCAGATATTGCCAACGCTGTCAATTTTGTCTGCCAATTTCTGCACGCCCCTACTGCAGATCACTACCTTGCTGTTAAGCGTATTCTTCCCTATGTCAAGGGCACACTTCACTTTGGCCTTACTTTTTGTCCTGGTACTGTAGTAGCTTACTCGGATGTCGACTGGGCAGGATGTCCAGATACTCGTCGTTCCATATCGGGCTACTCTATTTATCTTGGTGACAATCTGGTTTTTTGGAGTGCCAAGAAGAAGCCTATTGTCTTACGCTCCAGCTGTGAGTCTGAGTACCGTACCCTTGCGATGACTGCAGCTGAACTTCTTTAGCTTACGTATCTTCTTCATGACCTCAAGGTCCCAATTCCGCAACAGCCTTTTCTCTTATGCGACAACAAAAGTGCAATATTTTGAAATTCCAATCCCGTTTCCCACAAGCAAGCCAAACATGTTGCATTAGGCTACCATTCATTCAGGAACTTGTTGTCGCTGGCAAACGGCGCACGCAATATGTGCCATCTCACTTACAGGTTGCTGGCATCTTCACAAAAAGTGTCCCTCGCTCTCTTTTTGAATTTTTTCGATCCAAGCTTCACATCCGTTCAAATCCCACACTCAGCTTGCGGGGGTGTTAAGGATACTTAGCCTTACTCCACGGCTTACCATATGTGACATATTTGACCCCTAATTCTATGAAGATTTCATTGTATCGATTTACTCATTTTTCAATTTATTCTGTAATCAGTTTTGATGTCATTTGATTTGTAATTATTTCCTATGCTGAAATTGATTATAAATAGAATATACTCACCACTTTACAAGTGTGGTATTTTTCATCAAACCCTCTCAACCAGTAAAGATGCTTTTTCAATTTTCAAGGATTATAATAAAGATTATTATAATTTTTTTTCAAGATTATTATAATTTTTCTAAATTATAAAATAAAATAACATAAAAAATTTATTTTTCTCAAATTTAAAATAAAAATTATATTATAATAATATTTTATTTAACTTTTAAATCTAATCTCATCTCCACTCAATTCACCATCCATATAGATATGGGAGGTATATACTGTGTGAGAATTTTGTAAATAGTAATGAAATAATTTGTGAATAATAATGACATAGTTTGAGTTAAATGTTTTTTAGATTTTGGAAAATGAGAGAGAAAAAAGTTGAATAAAAAATATTATAAAGTTAAATGTTGTTAGAATATAGTTTTATAATATTATTTTTATTTGAAAATTTGAAAAAATGGAATTATTTTTTATCTTTTATTTAAAAATTTGAAAAAATTATAATGATTAATTTGAAAAAGTTATAATGATTAATTTGAAAATTTTGTATTTGAATTATATTTGAAAATGAGATGAGATGAAATAAGATGAGTGGGGATGAGAATTTTGAGATTCTAAACAACTGATTTGACGAGAATTACGATCTTCTAATCAAGTAGTTACTTATGAGAATTATGTACCACACACGAGTTCTTCTACTTACAAGTCGATATAGTAGATCGAAGATATATTTTTAAGCATTGTTGACATATCAGAATATTTGATTTACAAGATAATCTAATTTTAAGATTCTTGGAGTTTATACTTTTTTTTATTATCAACTAATAGAGAAAACCAAATGTGGAGGACGTGTCTCATTTCCAATCTGAACCGTCAATCTGCAATGATCAAAGTAGAGTCGGCCTGGTTCGCCTGGGAACGCTCCGATACTTAAGTCAGTTGAGCTTCAAAATGATTTCATAATCAAAGGAAAAAATCAAGATCCCTTCACTATTGAGGGTTACCTGGTATATATAGGATTTTGTCATTACGTTTAGCTGATGTAAAATCTTTCGGTGTGGATTCGAGTTTTAGGGATGGACTCTGTGGTCAAAATGGTCATGTATCTGCATGGGATCTCTACTCTCTCGTAGGCGGTTACATGCATATCTTTGACTTTGTCAGGCTTTTGATACGCCGGTTTCTTATGCTTGGCCAAAGACCCTTCTTGTTGGGCTCCTTTTATATTTGTGCCTGTTTATTCAAAATGGGCTTCTTTGATATTATAAGCCCTCCAGCTAGCCCATTAATTATCTTTGCCTTATGGCCTAGGGAATTATATGTCTGCCTATGTTATCTCCTTAGAAGTATTTTGCGATTTTTACTATGGGCCCTCGATACTGGGCTTATGTGGCGCGCTTGGTGTGTAGGATGGTTATCGCTTGTCGGGCTAGGCCCACTTCGTGCACGTTCGGTGTTCCAGCCGACCTTTCGAGTTCTTGCACCGTTGCCCTCTCTCTTTCTTCCTTTCTTTTTTCTTTCTTGCTGACGTGGCGAGAAGGGAGAAGGTTTCCGTGTGATGGTTACTTCTATCCTTAGTGTAAGATCATGATGTTTAAGACTGTTGGCATTCTGTGCTTGCTTTTCTTTAAATATCCCATCTCTTATTTCTTTTATTTCCTTCTTCGTTTGCCCTTCCCTGCGTTTCTCCGTTTGTGCTTCCTTTCTTGTTCTTGCCACTCCTCTTGCTTCACTTCCTTGCTTTCTTGCTCATTCGCTCCTCTAACTTCAATGGCTGACCTGGGCGGTTTCTCCAATCCACCTTTCTTCGTCCCAAAAGGTACAGTCTTCGAAGGCCAACGATGGGGTTCTATGTATCAGGAAGAGTTCGGTATTCTTGGGTTTCGGGAAGAGTCGGTATTCCTGAGAGAGCCAATATAACGATTCCCTCATGGGGATGCTGTGATGACGAGGGCTACGCAGACAGGACTGCGTTGTTTGCCTCCATGTTTTCTCATGGTTTGAAACTCCTCTTATTCTGTCCTCTTCGTGATATTTTGGACCTATTTGAACTGTCTCCCGCCCAACTCCATCCCCACTCTTACAAGGCCTATCTTTGTGCCTGTATCATTTACCGTATGGTCCTGGAACCCCTTGGAGATGTTTATCCCGACCTAATAGCTTGGGAATTTTTGTCCTTCTACCATCTTCGGTCTAATAAGGGCAACGTTACTAGCTTCCACAAGAAGGATAAGACACTTGCTTTGGCTCGTATTGAGAGCCGCCATTCCAATGCTAAGGCTTGGAATACGAAGTTTTTCTTTATTGCTGGTTCGGGTTAGGATTTTCCTGCCGGGGAGGCCCATACTTGAGATTTTTCCGTTAGGGCGATCTGGCGCCTTGTTCTTGAGGACAATGTTGTGTGGGCAACCATGCCGCCTCTATCACGTCGGGAGTTGTCCCGAATTGAGATTGTTCATTCCTGGGCCACTGCCCATGAGGAAGAGGTGTGGTCCAATCTTTTATTGATGCCTGATAATATCGACCGTTTCTTGGTGACTCCCGGCTATTCCCAGGCTTAAGGGCGCAAGTTCATGATTTCGGACTTGATCTCTTCTTCCATTAAGAAACCTTCTGTGAAGACCAAGCCCTCTGCTGGGCATGAGGAAGATAGCCGCCCCGAGCAAGAAGAGGCTAGAAAGACAAAGAAAAAGTCTGAGAAGAAAGGTGGCGAGGAGAGGAGAGAGATAAGGAGCAAAAAGAGGAACGTTGGTGTGAGCCAAAAAAGGGCTCGTCCTGAAAGCTCCCCTTCTTCGTCACCTCTGCGAAAGAAAGCCATGATGGCTTCGGAGGGCGCCCAGACGCAATCGCCCGTTCGGCAGCAGGTGGAAACTGCTGTGCATTCGGGAGGCGTCCAGGCTCAAAGACCCTCCCCGTCAAGTATTGCCACCCTTCCATCACCCCGCTATTCTTCTGCGAAGCAGTGGTCTCTTAGCCTGCTAGACGCCGAGAGTTTGGCTAGCATGGCCCTCTTTGATCTGGCTGACACTTTTCTTGCCAATCCCCTCTCACCGGCGCATGTACTATCAACCACTCCCATTTCTGAATTCCCCATTGTGGAAGGTCAGGTGAGGGGGGCGAATTGGATGCCGAAGTAACGGCCGCCTTGAACCTTAATGGCCTTTTGGGTTCAAAGGTTTGTGAGGACTTGGACACTCGAGTGGGAGAACAAACTAGTGCTATCGAGCTTACACCTCTTTGCCAGGAAGCTGCTTATGCCGAGACAGCGGTTGCCCAAGTGCCTCCTGAGACCCCGCCCGCCACGATGTCTGGGGGAAGTACCCCTACTCCAGCTGGGAGTGGCGAGGGACCTTCCATCCCTTCACATTGTTCCCCATCCCTTAGGAGGGGATTGACTCTCTCCCTGAAATGGAAGGGGGCAATATTTTACAGGAAGTTGCCCCCTTAGTCGAAGATGATCTTACTCGCCCTCAGCCTTCCCTATCAGTTATTTGTCTTGAGAGCTCGCCTGGGGAGGGGGAGGATTTAGGACTTGCGATGGTCCCTTTGATGGGATCTGGTCGTGCGGCCAATGGTGAGGCCTCTTCTTCCTCGGCCAACACCCAAACTGAGGCTGTCAGTCAGATGATCAATCATTTAAAAGATTGGTTTTCGAAGGAACTACTTAGCGTGTTTTACTTTTCTTTCTTTTTCGTTTGAGTATTTTTTACCTAGGTGATCTGTCTTTTTTTTGCAGGGGATCAATGACCCGGCGGCATGAATTGTGGCAGACCGTGCTCGCCTAGAAGAAGAAGTATTCGAGCGGCGAAAGATGTGTGAAGCTGCAGGGCTTTCTGCCAGGGAATGGCAGGCGGACAGGGCTAAGCTGGACACCCTGTCAGAAAGGGTGAAGGAGCTTGAAGTCCAATTGGAACAATCTGAGCGGCATTCCCACTAGCTCCAAGGAGATTTGGAGATTCGTGAGGATGAACATCACCAACTTCGTGAATCAGTACGCCTCGCTCAAGTGGAGAAGGACCGTGATGCTTATGCTTTGCAATTTCTCCGATTCGAGAGGGACTTGGGGAGGACCCAGCTATTCGAAGTTCAGCAAAAGTCTGAGGTTGCATGCCCTCAAGTCTGAACTTTTGGCCCTTACCCAGGACCGAGATTCAGCTCGCCAAGAGCTAAATTGCTCGCAAGGACAAGTTCAGAAGCTATCTCAACAGTTGGTGGCTGCAACAGAGAAGGCTCGCCTTGCTACCCTGGATCTTTCTGTGATGCATGGGGATCTGCGAGAACTTGAAGAGCACCATGACAAGTATAGAGAAAGTCACGCAGGTGTGGACGAAGAGTTTAGGAAAGCTATGCTACAAATGGAGGCTTGGGACCAACGTATGTCTAGAAAGAAAAAAGAGCTTGCTGAGGCCCGGGCTGAGGTTCGACGCTTGCATGATCAGCTGGCCTGTGTGCCTGATACCAGAAACCATGCTTTCGATTTTGGCTATGGTGCTAGCATCCTAAGGCTAAGATCCCTCATCTTGATTAATCCCTCCACGGACCTTGTGAATTTGGACCGGAAGTTATTTGTGCCTAGGGAGTATAGCCGTTGGCGAGCTGACAGATTCGGACGGAAATGGATGCCTGATGCCTTCATAGGGACTCCCTCTCTGCCGCCACCTGACGAAGCTTCATAACTTCTGTGCCTCTTTCATGTATATGTACTCTTTTTTTTTTTTTTTTTCATTCTTTCTTTGATGTACACCCTTTTTCTTGATATTGGATCAAGACTTATGATGTAATGCATTTATAAAATACTTTCCCTTCATATTGAATTTTGCAATTTCATTAGATTTGCTTTTGTTTTTGCTTTTGATTGTTTGGAAATTTCTTCGTCGTGCCCATCTTTAATTAGCACCATAGTCGCTAGCTTTGACCTTTGGCATTTAAGGGTCGGCGTGGTTTGAGGACCTACGCTTCCTTTTATACTTGGCACCATAAGCTACTATGGCTTGAATTTGGTGTTTAAGGGTCGGCGTGGTCTGAGGACTTATGCGCCCTTTTATACTTGGCACCACAAGCTGCTATGGCTTGTATTTGGTGTTTAAGGGTCGGCGTGGTCTGAGGACCTACGCGCCCTTTAATACTTGGTACTACAAGCTGCTATGGCTTGTTTTTGGTGTTTAAGGGCCCTTTTATACTTGGCACCACAAGCTGCTATGGTTTGTATTTGGTGTTTAAGGGTCGGCGTAGTTTGAGGACCTACGTGCCCTTTTATAGTTGGTACTACAAGCTGCTATGGCTTGTTTTTGGTGTTTAAGGGTCGGTGTGGTCTGAGGACCTATGCGCCATTTTATACTTGGCACCACAAGCTACTATGGCTTGTATTTGGTGTTTAAGGGTCGGCGTGGTCTGAGGACCTACGCGCCATTTTATACTTGGCACCACAAGCTGTTATGGCTTGTCCTTGGTGTTTAAGGGTTGGTGTGGTCTGAGGACCTACGCACCCTTTTATACGTGCTTGGTATGATGTTTTCCTTCTACTGAGGGCTTATCAAAAAGAGACGCAACAAGTTATGACCAACAATAGGGCAATCGAAATATCCTTGTATTGACGGGCACAGACGTAATAATTCAAACATAGAAAATATGGGACTTGACAGAAATTCACAAAAATGTTGCAAATCTACTGATAGAATTTCTTCAAATGTTCCGGGTTCCACGGGTGGGGTAGCTCCTTGCCCTGGCTTTCCTTTAGTTGGTAGGACCTCAACCTGTTATTGGCTATTACCAAGTAGGATCCTTCCCAATGAGACCCCATTTTTCCTTCTCCCTGGGTGGTTACTCCAGTTTTTCTTAAGACTAGGTCCCTTACCTTGAAAGTCCTGGGCCTTACTCTTTTGTTGAAATACTGCTTGGCTTTGATCTTTTCTTGTACCATCCTTGCTTCAGCCATCTCCCTCTCTTCTTCTACCAAATCGAGATATTCTTCTATTTTTTTATTGTTCTGGGTGGCCGAGAAATAGGTCGTTCTGTAAGTAGGGAGCCCTATCTCAATCGGGGCTACTGCTTCACATCCACACGCTAGTGTGAATGGGGATTCCCCCGTTGGAGTTTTTGCCGATGTCCTGTACGCCCAGAGTACGCTGGGCAACTCCTCCGCCCATTCTCCATTTTTCTCTGCGACTTTCTTCTTTAGGATCGAGAGTAATGCCTTATTTGTAGCTTCTGCTAGCCCGTTTGCCTGGGGGTGGCCCGGTGAGGAGTACTTCATTTTGATCTTCAACTTCGTACACTACTCTCTGAAATGGTCTGAGTCGAACTGACACCCGTTGTTTGTTACTATGCATTGAGGGATCCCGAACCTACAAATAATGTTCTTCCATAGAAACTTCATCATGGTCCTGCTTGTTATGGACACCAGTGGCTCTGCCTCGGCCCATTTAGTGAAGTAATCTACGGCTACCACCATGAACTTTACCCCGCCTCTTCCCGGTGGGAAGGGCCCAACCAGGTCTAGGTCCCACTGAGCAAAGGGCCAGGGCGCGGTCATGGATGTTGACTCTTCTGGAGGGGCGTGCTGTATTGGTGCATGCGCCTGGTATTCCGCGCACTTCCTACTAAATGCTTGAGCATCCTTCAATGCGTTGGGCCAGTAGTATTCCGCCCTCATCGCCTTCCTTGCCAAAGTCTTTCCACCTGAATGGTTTCTACATATTCTTTTATGTATTTCTGCCAGGACATATTGAGTTTCTTGGGTAGAAATGCATCGCAGTAATGGGGCGGAGAAGCCCCTTTTATAAAGGACCCCGTCAATGAGTAGGAACCTAGCCGCCTTCCTCCTTACTATTCTCGCTTCTTCCTTCGTCTCTGGAAGCTTTCCCTCATCCAGATATCTAACCACTTCGCTTGCCCATTCAGGGACGCTGGTACCCAAAACTCCTACCTCCATCCTATTGGCTGGAACTTCAATGACTCTGTGTTCTACTTGCCACGGAAGAGGTGTTTCGTCCATGCCTAACGCCACCCTTGCCAATCTATCCGCCACTTCATTTTCTGTTCTTGTGATTTGAGCTATATTGAAGTATGAGAGGTGGTCTCGTACTTCCCACACACGTTCCAAATACTTCTGTAATTTTTCTTCTTTTGTTGCATACAAGCCTACAACTTGGTACACAACTACTTGAGAATCTGACTTGACCTCTACCTCGGTTGCCCCTATTTTGGTAGCTATGGAAAGCCCTGCAACGAGTGCTTCATACTCTGTTTCGTTGTTTGTTACTTTAAAAGCCATTGTTGCCATATAATACTGCCCTTGGCCATTAGGGTATACCAGGTGTATTCCTAGACCCCCACCCGCTTTGCAGGACGAGTCATCAACAAAAAGTACCCATGGCTTTCCCATTTGGACCATCGTGTCTTCTTGGGAAAAACTTGAGAATTTTGCTACAAAATCTGCTAGTGCCTGTCTTTTGACCACCCTCCTTGGCTCGAACTCCAGGTCGAATTCACTTAGTTCTATCGACCACCTAATTAATCTTCCCGAAACGTCTGGTTTCTTCAAAGTTTTTGCTAGTGGGGCCTCTGTAAGTATTCTTATGGTGTGGGCTTGTAAATACGGACGGAGTTTTCTAACCACCGTGATCAGGGCAAAGGCTAACAACTCAATCTTTAGGTATCTTACCTCAGCCTCCCTGAGGGCTCGACTAGTGTAATACACTGGATGTTGAGTTGTTTTTTCCTCTTTTATTAGAACGGCGGACACAGCGTTTGGAGAAACCGCTAGGTAGGCGTAAAGCACGTCGACAATCTATGGTTGTCTCAAAAGTGGCGGACTGGCCAAGTGTTGTTTCAACTTTTCAAACGCCTCGTTGTATTCTTCGTTCCAGGGGTGCACCTTGCACAGTACCTAGAAGAAAAGGAGGCATCTATTTGTTGATTTAGCGATGAACCTCCCTAGGGCGGCTACCCTGCCCGCTAACTGCTCGGTTTCGTTCAGGTTCTTGGACGGCTTCATGTTGAGTATGACAGCTATCTTTTCTGGGGAGGTTTCGCTCCCTCTTTCAGATACAATGAAACTCAAAAACCTCCCTGACTCCACCCCGAAAGCACACTTCGCAGGGTTTCGTCTCATTCTATATCGGCGCAGAATTTCGAAGGCTGTCCTCAGGTCGCCCAAGTGTTGGGCGGGCTCTTTGCTTTTTACTAAAAGATCGTCTACGTAGATTTCCATGAATTTGCCAATCTGCTCCTTAAACATCTTATTCACCAGCCTTTGATATGTTGCCCTTGCATTTTTCAAACGAAATGGCATAACCTGATAGCAGTACAACCCTCGATCTGTTATGAATGAGGTTTTTTCTTTGTCCGCCGGGTACATCCGTATTTGGTTATAACCTGAGTAGGCATCCATGAAACTTAACATGCGGTGTCCTGCTGTTGCATCCACAATTACGTCAATCCGTGGCAGGGGAAACTGTCTTTGGGGCATGCTTTGTTTAGATCAGTAAAATCTACGCACATTTTCCATTTTTCATTCCGTTTTTTCACCATGACCACATTTGACAACCATTATAGGTAGTGAGACTCTTTGATGAATTCGGCGGCGAGTAACTTACTTCTTCCTTAATGGTGGTATACTTTTCTACACTGAATGACCTTCTTTTCTGGCGTACGGCTTTATGTGCGAGGTCCACACCCAAATGGTGCTCGATGACTTCGTTATCTATGCTCGGCATTTCTTCGTGGCTCCATGTGAATACATCCTTATACTCGACCAACAATTGCTTCAATGCCTCTCTTTTCGCCAGTGGCACATTAGTCTTAATGCGTGTTGTCGACCCAGGGCAGTCAGGGTGTAATGCTATGAGTTTTAACGGCTAATTGACCTCGGCGTGCTGCTGGCTCTGTTCATCCCAGACTTCCACATCCTCTAATAGGGTTGCTGTCAGTGAGGGAGGAAAAGGAAGGGTCAGTTCCTCGTCCTGTTCTGCTACTGTACACACCTCCTCACGACCTTTCCTGAGCTCCTACACATAACACTCCCGTGCTAAAGCATGTTCGCCTTGTGACTATTCTACCCCATTGTCGATTGGGAACTTCATCTTAAGGTGGTATGTGGAAGTCATCGCCCGGAGTTGGTTAAATGTTGGCCTCCCAAGTATAGCGTTGTAAGAAGAAGGCGCTTTTCCACCAAGAAGTCGGTCATGGTTGTGGCCGTCCGTGCCTCAGACCTGGCGATCACCGGGTGGGTAATAGTTCTTACGGGTAAGATGGTGTCTCCAGAAAAGCCTTTCAACGGGGTTGGGTAAGGTCTCAGTCTACTGACATCGATTCCCATTTTTATAAATGCTTCCCAGAATAGTATATCAGCCGAGCTTCCGTTATCAAATCAGTACCCACCTGGTGGTGTAGTTGGCTATCACGAGAGTGATTAGCAACACATCGTCATGCGGGTATAATATTCCTTCTCGATCTGCCTCCCCGAAAGAAATCACTATTTTGTCAGCACCTAGCCTTGGTTGCTTGGTAGCTCTATCCGCTACAAAGATTTCTTCGTATCTGGCTTTTCGTGCGTATACTTTTCTACTGGATGTGGACGAGCCGCCTCCTGCAAATCCTCCTGCGATGGTTAGAATTTCGCTTATGGGCAACCTGTTACTTTCGCCCCTGGGGGCGCCCTGTTCCCATCATTTTGGCGGCTAGGCGCTCTGTGCTATCACTCATGACTCCTACTTGTTATGGTTTCCCGCCTGACTTCCTGGCGCCTCCTTGGCTTTGAGTGTTCTGCTATCATTCATTCCAATTCGCCGGTTCCGGCCATTTCTGCCACTTTCTTTTTCATAGTCATGCAGTCTTCGGTCCAGTGGGACCCAATTTGATGGTATTTGCAATGACGTCCACTAGTATTGCGACGCTCTTCTCTTTCCTTTTCATCTTCCCGCACATTTAAGTTATTATGTATAAGCCTGAGGTTGTAATCCGGCCTTTTCTCTTGCCGCCTTTCTTGTCGACTAGTACCAACTTTTCTATCAGTCTGTCCGCCCCTCTTTCAAGGCTTGTTGTTCGTCTTCCTTGGGTTGACCAAAGCTTACAATGTATCATCAGCATTGACAAAGTCATCCGCTTTGTCCATAAAGTCCCTTAGAGTTGATGGAGTCTTTTTGGCGAGTTCCACCATAAAAGGACTCTGGGGCCATATCCCGCCTAGGAGGGCGGCCAGGGTGATCTTCTCATCTTGGTCGTCTGTCGTCAAACGTTCTTTGTTGAAACGGGTGAGGTTGGTCTTCAGGTTTTCATCTTCTCCTTGCTTAACTGTTAACAGATAGGCGCCTGGGCGCCTACGCCTTCTGCTGGGCATGAATTGTGTCAAGAACTACTTAGCCAGTTCTTCGAAACTTTCGATTGATCTTGGCTGGAGAGTTTCGAACCATCCTCTCGCCGTCTCTTTTAAAGTTAACAAAAAAGCCCGGCATGCTATCTCGTTGGGAAAGCCGTGGAGTGTTATATGGGTTTTAAAGTTCTCCAGATGATCAACCGGGTCTTTGAATCCATCTTACAGGTCTATCTGGGGCATTTTGAACTTTGGTGGGAGAGGTACGGCCATAATTCGTTCTCTATATGGCAGATCTGTCTTGCCAAGCAGGCATTCAACCGAGGAAGATCCTCCTATTTTCTTTGCCATCTCTTCACATTTCTCCACCAGTTCCTTCAATTCATCGTGCATCTTCTCTTCTTCGTTCATCCCAGGTTCGACTCCATTTTGGATGGTTCTTCTCCTTCTCCTTGTTCACAATGGGCAAGTACGGCAGTGTCGCTAGATTCAGCATTCCTCCGCCGTAGGTCGTCATTCTCCTTTTGCAAGGCCTCCACTGCCTCCAAGGCTTGCTTCAACTTTTTCTCGGCTGCTGCCAGTCGTGCTTCGGTAGAGGGATCCATTACTCGGCTTGCTACTAAACGGATTACAGTTGGCATGTGAAAACCACGTAAATAATCAAACTGAGATCCCACAGACAGCGCCAATGTAGAGGACGTGTCTCACTTCCAATTTGAACCATCAACCTGCAAGGATCAAAGTAGAGTCTGCTTGGTTCGCCTGGGAACGCTCTGATGCTTAAATCAGTTAGAGTTTCAAAATGATTTCATAATCAAAGGAAAAAATCAAGATCTCCTCGCTATTTAGGGTTACCTGGTATATATAGGATTCTGTCATTATGTTTAGCTGATGTAGAATCTTTCGGTGTGAATCCGAGTTTTAGGGATGCACTCTGTGGTCGAAATGGTCACGTATCTGCATTGGATCCCTACTCTCTCTTAGGCGGTTACATGCATATCTTTGACTTGGTCGGGCTTTTGATACGCCGGTTTCTTATGCTTGGCCAATGGCCCTTCTTGTTGGGCTCCTTTTATATTTGGGCCTGTTTATTCAGAATGGGCTTCTTCGATATATTTATAAGCCCTCCACCAAAGATCGGAGATATAATTGCATAATAAAAAATGTAAAATAAAAATTTACTCCGAGCTTATGCTTTATTTCATAAGGCTAAGCCTTTATAGCTTTACTTTGCAAATTTTAAGTGATATGGTGTCATGCAAGTTATGAGTAAACAACGCGCTTCCATCATCTAACAATATGCTTAACTAGTGAAATGTATATATATCGATCGGCATGATAGCTTTTGATGGCATAAAATCCTTGAACAGTACCTAGGAGGCTTTGAGATCCTTCAGGTCCTGTTTAGTTGTTAAACTCATATGAGTTTAACTTAGTTTAGTCTAATTTTAAGTTAAGTCTAATATTCAAACACCTAATTCTCAAATTACTGAACTCATCTCAACTCAAAACCTCTTTACACGTAAGACCTACAATATTTTTCAATTCAACATTTCTTTACACGTGAGACCCACAACTCTTTTCAATTTTTCATAAATACATCTAAACTCATATTAACATTTAAACACATTTAAACTCATTTTCAGAGAACCCCACAAAACTCATTCTACCATCTCAACTCACTATTATTCATAAGAGCTCAACATCCAAATGCAGTCCAATGTTTAGGTCTTTTCTTACTAAGGATCTAGGAAGGTTTTGGAGAACTAGCACTGAAAAAATTATAAAATGAAGTTATAAATGAATTAATGGCAGATGATCAATTGGATCGAGCTGAAGCCAAATATATAACTGAAATTGATCTATCGACATGCATGTTCTTCAAATACCCAATTGAGAGGGAAAAGATAATAAAGCTGCAAGCTTTAAGTGGTGGCTGCAATACGTATGCATGGTTTTAGAATGGCTTGGAGGCAAAGCAAGAATCATTAAGGGAAAATTATATTTCTGAAAGATGGCCTCTGAAAAGGGCATACATAATTTATATATGGACGATTGGCGTTTTGTAAACCATTAATGCATGCAATCATAATATTAAATCATGAATTAACTTCAATAGAAATTAATTAAAATAAAATATAAAAAAATCAATGTAAATTAAAAAAAAAAAGCGTGTTTGCTTGCGGTCGAGCTGCCCAAGCATACTATAGCGATCTTTCTGATCTACAAAAGATCAGAAGGTTTGTAATTCATGAAGTTTTACTATGTAGTCACATTTGTATATACGGAAATGTGTTCTATAAATATCCCATGATCTTCTTGGTTTTAGTAGGGTGACTGAGAAGAAGCCAACAAAATCGGGTCTTACCCAATTAATGGGATAAGATGATGATCAGAAGGAACATTGTACATTTTCTACGGATTCTATTAAAAAGTACTTCACCTTTAGCATAGAGGCAATTATCATGTATCTTTTTCCATATTGTTGATGTCGTGTTTCGTAGTCCGAGCATTACCACGATAACCAAGCTCATGCCACCTGCAACTAAGAGGAAAAAGAGGCTCCGATAATGTCCGGGTTCACTCTGATGTCGAAGTCAGTAAATAATCCTCTAGTGATGAGAAAAACTTGGAAGATTAGAGAGAATAGTAAAGGGTTTGGAGAGCCTTCCTGTAGAAGGGATGACTACTATTTATACCTGATTCGGGCTCTACTACTGAGGGAGATCGTGGTGCGTTAGGTCATACCTGAGTCAGACCTGCTACCACTCTTCCCCCACTGCGACAGTGTGTGAGTCTATGGCTCAGGCAGCCGAGGGAGATCTTGCTGTGTCAGGTAATGCTTGGTCAGATCTGCTACTACCTTTCAGCCAGGGTTGGATGTCAGGTCGTGGCCGAGCCATCCTTCGTACTCTGGTGGCACGCCATTGCGTGCTGGGCCTTTTGACATATGCATTGAATGCGACCTACCTTAAGTCTGACGAGGTCCCGATTGGACACGTCCAGCCATCCGCGTACAGTAAGGCATCTTGCACAATGCCATACGATAGGGCTCGGTAGGTTGCTGAGTCCCGAGACGCTCTCCTTGGCATATCCGAGCTCGGTGTTGAAAGGCCTTCCTGGGTAGGTTTGCAGTTATGGGCCCAGCACGCGGTCCTCTGACCCGGGCTCCTAGCCCATGATAGGGTTTTGTCTAAGGGCTTGGAGTTCCGTTACTTGACCTCTTTGAGCTTGGGCCCTTCTGGGATGGGCCCCTCCCTCACACACATATATATAGATGATTCCGCTGCTACTAAATTCATGAATACTTTTGAAAACAATTAACTAGATGCATGCATGGATAGTTTGATCAACGTACACTAGACTAATAACAGAGAGGCAAGTTGTACATTATTTTAGCTAGCTATTTATAAACAACACTCAGAGCATTGGTAATGGCCTAGCCATTGCCAAGCCTAAAGTTTGGTTAAAATCTCAACTTTTGGTTATAGTATTAATTTTTGGCTAGGTGAATCCAAATTGGATTAGCCATCTTAAAGTCAAAATAATAATATAATATTATATATTTTAATAATATTTGACAATTTTTTTTTTTACAAATACAATTCATATATTTCCTAAACCTGCATGCTTTGTAGAAATAATGCGTCTACTCTATCAATATTCGCAATCAATAGAATAAATAAAAAAAATTCTGCCAATGCATGCCAATGGCCATGCATGTTTTACCATTCAAAGTTCCAAAAGTCAAAGTAGTATTGAATAAATATTAACAGCACAATCCATATAAATATCAACACAGTCTACAAAAATACCAACACAATCCATACAAATACTAATACAGTCTACAAAATACCAACACAGTCCATATAAATACCAAGACAGTCTACCAAAAATACCAACACAGTCCATATAAATACCAATACAGCCCACAAAAATACCAACACAGTCCATATAAATTACCAATATAGTCTACAAAATACCAACACAGTCTATATAAATACTAATACGGTCCACAAAAATACCAACACAATCCATAGAAATTACCAATACAGTCCATAAAATACAAACACAGTTAATATAAATACCACTTTTAGCAGGTTCAAGTATGCAACGGAATCTCCAACAGATGCAACTTTTATGACCCATCTTTCTATTATTACAAAGGTGACAGTTGTTCCTGATCTCTATGTCGAGGCAACCATAACAAATGCATCAATAGCATGCATGGAAATTATAGTACAAGAAAATGAAATAGAGATTATAGGTAGAGACATAAAGCTACATAGCTAACTGTCCAACANAATATAAATACCACTTTTAGCAGGTTCAAGTATGCAACGGAATCTCCAACAGATGCAACTTTTATGACCCATCTTTCTATTATTACAAAGGTGACAGTTGTTCCTGATCTCTGTGTCGAGGCAACCATAACAAATGCATCAATAGCATGCATGGAAATTATAGTACAAGAAAATGAAATAGAGATTATAGGTAGAGACATAAAGCTACATAGCTAACTGTCTAACGCACTAACCTTTACAAGAAGCCTACAAAATATGTCCATCAAATAATTGCAAAACATGGTTTAGTAAGAGCAGCCTACAAAATATGAAGGGGATTGTGAATGATCAAATACTACAATGTAACATAGATGAAATGTAGGCACCAGTACTCCAATGGTTTTCAAGCTCATAGATAACTAATATAGTAGTAAAAAAGCACAAATATACCAAAATTGAAGCAAAAACCACAAATCAGCATAAACAAAAATGGAGAAAATATAAGCAAAATCACGTCAAACTAACTGATGACTATATACCCAAAAGGCAAGCCTTTATATTCCTTGTCTAGCTTAAAATATTGTGAAGACCAAGTCAATCTTTTGCCAAAAAGGGAAGACCTGTATACAGGAAATCATTCATGTCTAGCTAAGAGCCAACTTGAGATCAACTTTAGAAATAACATTATTTTCCATGTTTCCCAGCAACCATTTTTAATGTATAAGTTTAGGGCCTCTAATATTAAGTTTATGGCCTCTAATATTAAGTTTTTGCCAATTCATCAACCTTAATTCCATTCAAACTGCTAAAAGATCATGAATTGACATCCTATACAATCAACCCATATCTCAAAAGTAGTCGACCACAAATAACAAGAAACTCTAAAAATCAAAGAATGCAATGATCGCAAGCACCAATCAATCAACATATCAAACCAAGAAACTCTTTAGTGGTTTGTGGTCTTATAAGCACTATATCACAACTTCCACCCATGTTCTTTCAATTAGCCAGTTGGCAACAATCTCACTCACACTATGGGAGGTATGTTACTCTAATACACATTGCAAATTGACCTCAATCATATAAGGTTGGTCTGAGTTTCCAATCTTGTGAAACAGAACAATGCGATGTCCCATGTAAGAACTAAACAAAGTTTTAATAAGGAAGCCCCTTGGCTCTTTGAGATGCACAACAGAGTTTCTAGAGTCTAAATTTTTGTTTCGGGGATTCCCTTGGCTCTTTAACAAATAAGCATTTATATGAAGTCAAACAAATTAGCAACAAAATATTCAAGCAGTAGACCACATAAACATGCACATAGCAGACCAATATATGAGTTTCTAAGGAAAAGGCCACAGAATTTGGACTTGATAAGCTAGGATTGCTATAAAATTAGAGATAGATTCAAGAAATTGAAAGCAATAACCCACCAAGAATACAGATACTGTAGCCATGAGCAGTTCATTTTAGCAGCCATGAAATACCCTTGTGAAATACCTGAGTTTGTCAAGAGAATATGGCGTTGTTGATCTCGACAGTCTATGGCAAAAATCATGGTTGGAGAGAAGTCTAGATACTCTGTGTTGCTGATGCCTTCAATGGGTTCTTTGCAAATGGAAATTAAAGAAAATCTGGAGGGAGGGAACAAAAAAGGCATGGGTTGGTCTGCAAATGGGTTCCGAGAGCGGAAAGGGAAAAAATTTTTGCTGAGAAAGTTGAAAATGGGAGAAAAAGAAAATGGGAAAGGGAAAGGAGAGGGTGCGATTCGGCAATGGTGCAGAGAGAAGACGAAAATGGGAGGGAGAAACAAGAGGGTGTGATTCGGCGTGAGAGAAAAGGAAGAGAAAAGGAAAGAAATGGAAGATGACGACAACGTGGACGATCGACAAAGAGAAGGGTCCGTGCGGGTTGAAGAAGACGAAGTCGAAGGATTAACGTGTTGGAAGCTTTCAGGAGAAAAAAGAAAAACGAGGGAAATTGGGCTCTTAGAGATGAAGAAAGAGAAAAGAACGAGGGAAAGAGAGAGGGACATAGATGAAATAATAAAATATTGCTTTTCATTGTGAACAGTAACTCGCCATGTTTGGAGAGGACTCAAGATTTACTATAGCTTAAGTCTTAAGCTTTGGACCATTGGCTAGTCCAATGTAGATGCTTTTTCTCACATTTAGCTAAAGTTTGGACTTGCATTGGCATTTGGCTAGTCCATTGCCAATGCTCTCATGCATGTAATTGGAAGAAAAGAATATTATTATTAATGGAACTTTTTCCAAGCAAACGACGATGCATTAATAACGTCAAAGATACGAGGAGGCCAAGAGGGTGTCCCAAAAAAAGAAAGAAAAATTCTATTTATCATCTCTATACACCACACATCACACATCACACATTCTTTATTTATTTTTCTTACCAAATGTGTGGTAAATGGATTATGAGTAGAACAATTTAATTAGTTTAAGAAGAATAAAATAAAAAAGAATTTAAAAAATAAAAAAATAAAATAAAAATAAGTGTAGTGTGTAGCGTGTGGGGATGACGAGTAGCAAAGTTAAAAAACAAAAAACTAATGGTGTGAGGGGGAAAAAGAAAGAAGCCCATATGGGCCCAGCCACCAGGCGTAGCCCAGCAGGATTAGAGACAAGGGGACATGGGGGTTAGGGGAGTCGGGACAGGGCACCAAGGGGGTTAGAAGGGTCATGGGGGACAGGGCGCCAAGGGGGTCAGAATAGTCATGGGAGGACCAGGGCGCCAAGGGGGTCAGAAGGGTCATGGGAGGACCAGGGCGCATGGGATGTCAGGGAGGGGGCGCACGCGGGAAAAGTAATTCAGATAAATAGAGGGAGAGGTTTTCCTTCTCAGGGGTCGGCTTCTTCTTCTTCTTTAGTTCTCTTTCTTCTGCTTCGACCTCCCCACCAACTAGAGAACAAAGAGAGTTCCAGTGAATGCCTTTCTCCAATAAATTTATATTCAGCATCACCATTGTATAGTGACATATGAGAGACCATGAGAGACTGTAAACAAGAATATTATAGTCGATTTCTCCTCCCCAAATGCCCGTGGACGTAGGCATTATGCTGAAGCATGCAAATCTTTTATTTCTCCGCATTTATGTTTTCCATTCACTGCCATGGACATACGTACTGCCACCGTACAGCCACACCAAAATATTGTCGGGGGTACCAAATAACACTAAATGAGGTCCAAGTCACTTCAGTGGGTCAGGAATTACTATTTCTCCCATTTTGGCCTGTTGAGTGATTTTACCGCATCAACAAATTATGTTATAACATAGAAATTAAGGGAAAAAAAAATTTAAAAATCGAGTCAAACAAACAAGTCCAATATTTGACCCATGCTTTTTGACTATGTACATTATAATAATAAGATTTAATTTGTTAGATTTAAATTTAAAAATTTTTCTTTTAAATTAAATTATGTTATATAAACAATTTGCTAAACGTCCTATTAATTCATGCCAACTTATAAATGAAATTTTCATATATATATATATATAACGAGACAAAATTAGTCCATCGGAAAGGCAATTATAAATGCAACGGGTCGATACTCAGAACTTATCCCTAAGATATCTTGAGTTTCATGCAAGAAAAGAAAAAGAGAAAGATCCTTCGATGCCAATGGAACAAAGCGATCGAAAGCATGATTCTCTATATTATTACACATGAATAGCACCAAGCTGCCCCGGCCAGCTTGATCATCAAACAAAGCTAACTAGCGCAAAACCACAACCTTTGATAATGGCGGATCCAACAATATCTCAGCCCCCACAAGCAGCAGCGCAGCAGATCAGACACCGCCGCGGCCACTTTCACCAAAGGCTGATGCGCTACACAGCTATAGTCTTGCTCGCCCTCATGATACTGGTAGCCACATCTGCGCTCATCGCCTGGCTTATAATCAGACCTAAACGACTCGTTTTCACCGTCGAAGATGGTTCTGTCCATAGTTTCAACTTAACCCAAGACCAGTACCTCAGTGCCACCTTCGATTTCTCCATAATATCCTATAATCCAAACCGCAGAGTCTCCTTCTACTATGACTCCATCGAGGTTTGGGCGAGTTATGATGATCGGGGCATTGCTTTCAGCGCCGTCGATCCTTTCTTTCAACCTCATCGGAATGTGACTCGGTTGGATGTGAAGCTCGCTGCTCAGAACGTATCGCTGTCAAGGTCGACATCTCGAGAACTCAGGCTCGATAAATCGTCGGGACAGATCGAATTAACTGTTCTGCTGGACACAAGGGTGCGGTTTAAGGTGGGATCGTGGAAGTCTCGAGATCGTATTCTGAGGATTTGGTGTTCTCCTGTCTTCGACCTGGTGCACTTGTCTTCTTCCAACAGCTTTCATATGAAATATTGCGACGTTGAGCTTTGAGCATTACTCAGTACGTTTGTGGAGTTTTCTGTTGCTTTGGATCTAAATTTCTTTGCCGAATTTTAAAACTTACAGATTCGAGAGATAAATATACAAAGTGAATCTTATAACATTTATAACTATTCAAGTTAATTTTTTTAAACAGTATTAAATGCTCAATAATTATCGTGAAGTCCACTTTATTTGTTTATCTGAATCTTATACTAAGTTCTGATCATCAAGAACTCTAGAGAATCCAATTCAGATTTGTGGGACTATAATTTAATCTTTACTTTTTATTAATGAGTTTGGTTTTCCTAAAAAAAGAAGAAGGAATTTGGTTTTCAATGCATGTACATAGTCATGCATATTGAGAATGATATTCTTTATTTTTAGTTCTTATTGATTTTTTATTCATCATGGATGTATTATTGTGAGATTATTGCTCTACGTACATATTTATTTGCATTGATCCAAAATTTCGATTCCATCGAATCTTAATTCCCTTCCAAAAGTCTTTTGTAGCTAACTTAAGGTTATGTTTGGTTGTTGAATTTCTTTCAAACTAATTATTGATGGGACCCACTGCTTTTTTAACTTTTCATAAAAAAGTTAAACTCATTTCAACCTACTTTATATGTTTTAACCTAAAAAATTTAATTTACCTCAACGTAAAAAAGTTAAACCCGTCTCAATAAGACCTATAAAGTACTATTATTCACAACTCAACTCGACATATCTCAACATAACATTGCATAAGAGATTCATGTACTACTTAATTACTAGCTAGCTACAAATTTAACATGCTCTTTGTTAATTTGTCTTGTCTTTGTGTTCTTTAGTAGCTTAAAAAGATCGAAAATGCCATATATATATGCTACTTATTTTAGTATCATTGTTTCAACACTAGACACGTACGTATAACGTGCGTCATTTTCAGTAGTACAGCATCTAACACGTGCGAAATCTGTTGTTATCAATATCACCATCATTTTTGCCTTATGAAGTACTTGTTTAAATTTCATCAACATATATACATGAAAGAGATTGGATTTTAATTAATTTCATGTCCACACATGAATGATCATTGGATTATGCAAAGACGCCATTGGGTAACAAAGTGGTTGTTTAGGCGCAACACTTCCACCATACGGATTTACAAGCGCTTGTATTCTTATTGTCGGTCTTATATAGGAGAGAGATAAACACATAACAAAAATTATATAATATTTATTGAATATTTCATACTCTCCAAATAATTAACATAAACAACAATAAATTAATATTGTAGGTCGACTTCATATATCTATATTTCCCCCACTTACATCTTCAAATTTAGACAAATCGTATAGAAAGCCTTTTATTTTTATTTTTATTTTATTTTATCAATACTGTCTTCATTGGACAAGAATCTTCTCCATATCAAGTGAAATGGATAGTGTTTATTTAGCGTAAAATATGGAGTATTATTTTAGACATTTCACTTATCAACATAATGTGAAATAACCGAAATGCCCCTATTATTTTATAGTTATACTATTCATATCAAGTGAAACGAAGATAATCATCATGTTCTGTCTTTTCCCGGGTTCCGAAAGAAAATTATATATAATAATTGGTTGAAACTCATAATACAAAGAGTAGAATAAACAAAAAGCTGTGGAAAAAAAAAAAAAAAAAACACAGAAACGTTGCAACCAAATGGCAAGAATGCTAACAAACGATGGACCTAAAGAGAGCAGAAAAATGGGGAGGTAGCTATGAATGTTATAAGCAATAGAGGAGTCACAAAAAAATTATATAAAAATAATTTTAAAAATTGACGTGATTTTATATAATCTGTTAAATTTATTTTATTATAAGAATAAATTTATAAAATGACGAACCATATCAATACACATTAATTTATAAGATTATTTTTACGTAATCAATTAAGACTTAGTATTTCTCTAAACTATATAATGTTGGTATACGGAAAGACTAATGAGAAGATTGGGCCTCTCATGCTAAATGCTTTTAAAAGCCTACTAGGATGGCAGAATGAGGGAATGAAGAATCTGCCCTTTTTCCCCCTCACCCCTTCTCTTTGGGCCCAACATTCATAAATGCTCACGAACTCAGTTCTTTTTAAAGTTGCTCCCACTTAGATTAGAACTGATACTAGAGTATTATTTCTTTCCAACTTGACCCTTAACCACTATTTCGTGGTACATCTACCAAATAATTATAAAATCATTTTAAACTTTTAAGACTATTATTATTTATATGTTGGCACTTAAATACACCGCCTAAATAATGTGAAACCACAACTATTGACGACGTGTTTCACACACCGGTTACTAGGCTCCGCAACCTGCAATACCAGTAGGGTGGTGACTCGGGATTATGGGTAATCTCTAATGCCTAAGTCAGTATTGTTCTTTCTCCTTACGGCTTTGTTTTCTTGGCGAAGATTCTCCATTTCTTCTACCATCTTCTTCACGCGCTCCTCCATTTTTGTGAACCTCCCTTCTATGTTTGTCGATGAAGCTTTTTGTTAGCGTGTTGTTTGTGAATGCGTTGTAGCTGGCATACAAAGGACACGTTATTTTAAATCACAGATTCCAAAGACGGTACCACTGTTGACGACATATTTCGCACACCGGGTACTAGGCTCAAGAACCTACAACACAATTAGGGTGGTGGCTCGAGGTAATAGGTAACCTCCGATACCTTCAGTATTGTTCTTTCTTTCTGGATTATTTCAGTAAACAAGAAAGCATGATCGTAGCCCTGACCTGAAGGTTGGCTTTTATACTTCTAGTCGAGGTGGTCTTCCGTATCCCATGTGAGAGAGACAAGGTTACATCCTTGAGGCGGGTTAGTGGGTGCAGCTGCTTCCAGCGTGCTTCTGTCAGTGGCAAGGCGCACACTATTAGGGACATGTCATCTTATAGTGATCTCTGCTAGTGTGTGCGCTTGTCTTTTGACGGCGTGGTCCTATCATTACGCTTGTGTGTAGGGCAGCATCAAGGACGTCGGCGCCTCGTTACCTTAGATCTATCTTTCTTCAGGCCAGGACCTTGGGCTTTTTCTCGCTTGGGGCCAAGGCCTCTTATCTTTTACACAACCCATGGAGGGGGCGCAAGGAGGGTTGATACATGGAGGGCCTTCAGTATAGACTTGACCCAGCCCGAGTGGGAAATAAGCATCTCTCTTAATTGGGCCTAGTCCAACAGGGATTTTATTCTCCCCAACAATAGTCATACAAAATCTCAAAGCACAAATATTTTTTTATGCTAATTGATATGAGCATTCTTTTAAATCAATAAGATGCTTAGTGCATCAAGAAGTAAATTTGCAAATAAAATTTTTCAAACTCTGACAATGATCTTAAGAAAAAGTAAAGCTTAAGGAGGATTGAATCCCTTGACCTAGGTAACATGATCACTCTCCCTTGGAAGTTTGAAGTTGCATAGTATTTCATCCTAAATTGTACCGATTAGTATATTGAAAAGGAAAATATTTGGTCTACAAAAAAATCTTACAAAAGTAAGTTTACAAACTGATGTGACTTGATATAATATGTTAGATTATAAATATATTTTTATTGTAAAATATATTTCATGTATCACATTAATCTACCTCAATTTATAAATTTTCTTCTATAAATTTTTTTTGTAGATCAAGCTAGCATTTCTTCGAATTTATGTACCTTTATTCATTTATGAACTAATACAATAAAGGGGTGTACGTACATCTTCCTGTACATGTTTTCTCTCGTATCATTTATCATGCCTTTGGTTGCAAACAGTCTTTTAGTTGCAATAAATTAATCGCAAAAGTTCGTTTTTCTTGTAGTCATGCATGTGTGTCATGTGTAGGATAATGCCTGCAGTTTGCCCTGTGAAAGTAAGGACAGCTTAATTGCCTGGTTTCCCGAATGACCAACAAAAGGTTGTCCCGCGCGAGAGTGATCAGATCAAGGAGTGCATGAAGGGAGCATTCGGGGGGGTCAATGCAGGAAGAAAAAGTAGGTACTTTTTAGGGAACAAAAATGAAAAGAGATCATAGAGATAGGGCATAATATTGCAGGTGGGTGAGCTGACTGATCAAGAGCTTTGCTTCCAAGTACTACATGTGTATAAGTAGTTTCATGTGAAGATTTAAGATCAGCTTCCAAAGTTGGTGGATCCATAAAGAAAAAATAGTCAGGTTTTAAGATGTCCAAATTGTGAGTACTACACTACTAGCTAGCACTGTACGTGGAAGTTACATTAATTAATCATATATATATTATTTTCCACCTGAATTTCATGTTTAATTCTCGATCTGCCACATGCACTGTGGCCCTGCCCTAGCCTCCATAATTGGCCTGTGCCTGCAGATCTGTTCTGTGGTTAAGAGACAAAACCATCTATTATTACTTGACAAAAACATGGCCTAGAAAAATAGATATTTGGAACTAATTATTTGTAATGAGAATGATTATTTGCAATGAAAATAGATTTATTTTAGTAAGAAATTGCCATTTCGTTAGAAATAACTGATGATAAATAAGTAGTTTTTTTTTATAATGCATCCTCCGTACAATTTATCTTAATTTGATTATTAACCTCTCAAAAGAGTGTTATATTTTTATATATATATATATATATATCTAGCGAGGCAATATTCTTTCTTTAGTAAGCATTCCATTAACATAAAAGGATCAAGATAATTAGATTTTGAGACAAAAAAAAAAAATTGTTTTCCAACTATTCCGGCACTATCTTAAATAATATTGACAGTTTTTTTATAGTCTTGATGCCATCACTAAAGACGGTGGTTGATGGTGGTACATATATAACAACTTGTTGAGAAGAAGAGACCGACATCCTCGTCTTGAAAATGTTCTATTAGAAAAGTCGAAAACATATGGAAAACTTGATGATTTGGATTTAGAGATAGTTTGTAAATAGTAAAATAAAATATTATTAGAATATTATTTTTTAATAATAATATTATTTTAAAATTTAAAAAGTTCAATTATTTATTATATTTATGTAAAATTTTAAAAAAATTATAAAATAAAATGAAATGAAGTAAGTTTTGAATCTAAATTCGATCCTATCGCGCAACAGTACGTGCATGGTGTGAAGTGATGGATGGAGCCCTTACTGCTGGCTGCAGGCATGTAGTACTACTACTTCAAAACCATAAAAAATCACATCGAGGACGTGAAATCTGTGGTATCATGACCTGTACGTACGTGTGCGTGTGCATGTGCCCTTAAGTAAGCCACAAGTTGTCCTTACTAAGTTGGAAAATCCTCCAATATTATTGCTAAGGATCGAGGCTAAGGGGACGTTGGCACTTATATCATCAAAGCAGGATGGTCCATAAATATATATATATATATATATAACACCTTTAATTGACAGAAGGGAATTGAAAGACAAGTAACCTAACACAAATAAATAAAACCAGTATCTTTTCCCCATCCTATGGCACTATCCCTGTCTCATTCTCAGTGGACAGACCTCAAAAATTACGGGCCTAACTCACATGATATATGCATTTATGTAAATTCATTTCTCTCATTGTTTTTCCTCCTTATCTATCTCTGTCTGTATGTATATATATATTATATATATATATCATCCTAATTGTAGCTAGCATGCAGTACTAGAAGTTTCAGTATCAAGGACGTCGATCGTCACTGATAACCGATACTAATTAAACTAATCGAGACTCACGCGGTACAATAAATTATCAAAATTCCCAGTGAACCAATATGCTGTACTTTTGAATTAATCAATGACGATGTCTAGCCTCCTAGCTTAGAAATTATCAAGATATAGATATATAGATGTTTAGGATAGATTTTGAGAGTGAGATGGGAATTTTTAATTTTAAATATAATTTTTTAATATTATTATTATTTATAATTTGAAAAAATTAAATTATTTATTATATTTTATGTAAAAATATTAAAAAATTATAATAATAAAATACGGTGAAATTTTTTTATTTTATTTTACTTCCAAACCTGCCGCTACCGCGTACTGTTACTTTTGATATAAGAATAAACTTGTAAAAAATTAAACGATAATTGGGGTTGTAAGTACTTATGGCTGCACCTTTAAACGTGAGTGACTAGTACTAAGTTCGAGGAACATGACATGCACGGACTATCTCATTGATTCGACACATGCCACATGCATGTACTGTGTGTTAATTTAGATCGACGGGCCGTTGAGAAAACAACAAGGAGCAGCTAAAGCTGTAGGGTACTCTACCCCAAAAGAATTATTTATATATATATATATATTTATATGCATGAGCATGGCCGCATGATGTCGTACGTGTGTCTTGCTGCTTGCCACCATGCCTGAAAATATCTACCATTAATTACTTAAGTCTAGCTGGCTAGCTAGCTGATTATTGATGTTTGCTAGTAAAAGGTCATCAGAATGGGACTTAATTTAAGGTAATGCCCGCATGGTACGGGATGGGATAGCCTTTCATGTGGGGCAGGGCGGACGTAGCGGGCCGGGTGCTAGCCCTGCTGTCCACCCCTAGCTTACTTCTTATGATTAGGGGGATAACTCTAGAGTAGTATAATCATGCGAGATTTTGCATACATAGAGATCAGAGAGTCATCCATTAATCTCTTTTATTTAGGTAGTTATACTAGTTACTTTAAAAAAAGAAAAAAAAAAAAGGTACTTATACTAGTTGTGGTACGATTGCTATGTATGGGACAACTAGATCTATTACGTTTATATTTTTAAGCATGGCTTCATTCAATGTTGGTCATGTCACGACCTACACATGATGATATTTAATATTAGGGAAGGCATGCACTCACCTTTCTAACGTTGAGTACTCATGATTATGGGTACGTAATATGGTGCAACATTGCAATCTTGTCACGCTAATTACGTATCATGCATGCATTCACCCCTTTTCATGCATTTAATGTCAGCTTCCTCTAAATTGCTTCCTTTCACATTAATTTACTGTCACAGTAGTCTTTATCAAATGGATCATGTGCATGTGCTTCGTCGGCCTCCTGCCATTTCCTTCTTCAATATTTCGCCTGCTCTTCTATATAGTACCATTGGTCGCCATCTCCGATCCTAGGCATTGGTTGCCACATTCTTGGCAGCCAGGGGCGCCGGGGCGGAACCACATTGGTAGTTTTTTCGGGGGGCGGGGGGTGGGGGGCTAACACCTTTTCAAAAATATGTATTAGTATATAATTTTTTTAAGGATATTTTAATATAAAGATAATTTCCCCCCCCCCAAACATTTAAAAAAAATCTCATTTAGTACTTAATTATCTAGGTTTCTTTTAATTTTTTAATAATTTTTTTTATAATTACACCTATTTTTTTTATCATTAATAAAATTTCATATTTTTTTTTTACATCTCATAAGAGGTAATAAAATATCTTGATCTCTTTTTATAAGCTATTTGGTAAATATACAACCTCATTTTTCTTATTTATTTACACTTTTTCCTTTTAAGTCTTTCACTAGCTAGCTAGTTTGGATTAGTTTTGTTAGTAAGTACATATATATTACCATCGAGTTAACAATTAGGAGTGAAATGCAACAAATCTCGCATAACTATTTCTATTTATATTATAGAGACTTTACAATATTTAATCTTAGATTCAACAAAAAAGTTTATCTTTATTTACTTAATTTTTATCATTTGTTTCAAAAAAACTTACATGGTTATTTCTATATTAATTTTTATCTTTTACTTGAGTCCGATGGAGTTCAAGTGAGAGGTTTAGATAAGTGGCTTTAATAATTTAGTTTGTCTCTAGATAACAACCTTATATGGTTAATGTTAAATATTGGTGACATACTTTCCTATCTTAAATGTTGGTTACTGTTCATCCATACATACGACACATTTTGATAATCGCTCCCCAATCACCAAATCCTAGTTCCGCCCCTGTTGGCATCCATCTTTGGATCGACTTGGGCTTTCTCTCCATGTAGTTAATTCTTGATCTCCAAGTCCCAATTAACAGTGTTAAGAAATATTGGTGGTCTAGAATCATGTGGCCGCAACAACGTCAACAATGGCGGATCCGTGTTGGCAAGTTATTTGTAATCGTCAGCTTTGGCTTTCTAATGATCAATTAGATTATGATCACTTTTGTCGGAGTTAGCTGTAAGCAACATTCTAACTTTTTTTTTTTTTTGGAGTGTTAGCATTTTGACTTTATAATATTAATACACAATATTATACCATATGAAGATCGATGGAGTCAACACACTTTTTGTATGTATGATTGGATTAAGTAATGAACGTGCTTTCTACGTACATACGTGTTCATGATCAGGTACATACGTGCTTATATATTGATCAATAGATCAGGTAATTAATTGGGTAGCTGGGAATTCTGCTATGCATGATGAGATCATCAAAAGAGATCAAGATTCAAGAAGATAAATGTAAATTATATTAAAGAGCAAAGTTTGGTTCTGAAAAGGTAACGCATTCACTTATTGTGGACACACCCATTTATCCAAATTAAATCATCAAAATGTCTATCTTTTCCCGGACATCATGAACTAAAATCAAAATATTGCACCAGTAAAGAAAGATGCTTTCAACAGTTTACACCACAAATATTGTCGTTTCCTCTTAAAAGTCCCACATGCAACGTTTATATATGCTATTACTAACTTCGAGGACAGTAAAAGATTCATAAAGATTTCATTAGTTGGGTTACTTTTCATGGGTTCTTTAATTTAATTAAGTACTGTTGGATTACATGTGTTGTGACAACTTCAACAAGACTCATGAAAGGATTGGGCAATTATCATCCAATAAAGGAAAATCAAGGTAATTAATCCACCTTGTTCACATTCATAATTACCATTATTATGTGAGCTGGTAAAATCATTTTGGCCCCATCATGATTGATGCATCATAAGAAGATGCAAATTGGACTTTCACACTCATAAATATTATCATTATTTAGTGTATAAGATTAGAAACCATTGTTTTTTTTAGTAATGCTCTATACAATCTTGTTTAAATTGAAGATCTTTATGTAAAACGATGTTATTTTTATAAATTATTTTATAAAAATGCTACTAGCTAGGGTCTAGATAGCCATTATCATGGTCAATCTATTTAGCTGGACTTAACATATTCCATGTAAAATATGGGTAAACATTGGCAACTCTTTAGTTGACAAAGCAATGGATGGACATTTTTTAGGTAGTGAGATATTTTGAAGTATTCTGTGAATAGTAGTGAAAAAATAATGATAAAATATTAAATAATAGTAAATAGGAATAAAAATAGATAAAAAATAATAAATAATAGTGAGATATTCTCATAATAATATCTCGACAATCAGACTAGGTCTAAATCTAAATTGTATGACGTTGTAGAAGTTAGTTCACACATTAATGGGTGTGCTCAAAGTCAATTTATTTATTTACTAAGCAAATGAAGTGTTCGTATGATTGTTTCTTCCTTACGATATACATAGAAAATACCACACAATTATGAGTGGGAGAATTACCTTTTCAGAACCAACTTAGCTACTCCAGGTGTTCTTAATCCTAAAGCAACACTTTTCACCTAACCTTCTCTAATTCCCAACCTCACAAAAACCCACTTTTGGTGTAATTCTTTAGTGCTAAGGCTTTTCAGCAACCTTTTTCACTGCTGAATCTCCCAACCAAAATTAAATTACTATCATATGCACCTCACAACTAATGATTTCTATGAGCTTTTAAGTGTTCACTCCATGTTACCCATATGCCCTCATATGAAATTAATGTTTCTGTCTTCTATATTTTATTTTTTATTTGACCTCAATATTTGTTTTCCACCTTTTATTTATTAGAATTTTTATAGACATAAAAAGATTATATAAAAGTAAACTCAGAAATTGACATAATTTAATGTGACTTGTGAAATCTACTTTATGATAAAAATAATTTTACAATTTGACGAATTAAATCAAATTATATCAATTGATGGATTTACTTTTGTGTAATCTCTTTGTAACTAAAATATCTCTTTATTTATTTTTGTTCATATAAGTTAATATAACAAATTTTAAATAATTTTATAAAATAAAGATACATTTAAGATGTGAGATTCAACCTTTTTTAGAAGGAGTATGTTGGATATTAAGGCGCTGTTTGGATAATGAGTTGAGATGAGATGAAAATTAAATATTGAATAAATAATATTATAATATTATTTTTAATATTATTATTATTTTAGAATTTAAAAATTTTGAATTATTTATTATTTTTATATAAAAAAATTATAATAATGTGATGAGACGAAATATTTTTACTATTCAATATTCTAAAATTGAATGAAATTACCGGAGGCTTTTAGGAGGGGTATGTTTGAACAAAAACAAAATTTACAAGCCACGACGTCGTTCGGACACCATTTTAACTTCTTACCCACTTCCCGTTAGAGTCAAGATTTGGAAAAGTCTCTGGGACAGCGACATATGCCACGTGTTGGTACCTCGCCTCCTCACCAAATTTTGAGACGTTGGCGTTACGGCAATATTTATGGGGGGAGAGGTCCGAAACGGTGACGTGTTTGCATTTATTATTCATAAATCGCCGCTCTTCCCTCCCTCTTCTTCTCCTCTCTCTCTCTCTCTCTCTCTCTCTCTCTGTGTAACTTTCTCCACAGCTAGCCTGCTAGGGTTCCTTTTTCTTTACTTCAAAACCCAAAGCGAAGAAAGCTGCGCTGGTACGTTTCTTTGGTCTTTCATTGCCTGTATCTGCGCTATAATTTTCTTAAACGACTCGCGTGTGCTTGAACGCCGTGTTTCGGGTTTCTCTCCCTTTTCAGGCCATATGTTACGGTTTTTTTAATGTGATTTTGATGTTGAGTTATTTGAATCAGCTTTGATGCGGATTTAGTATGTTACTTGGTTTTAGTTTTCTCTCTGTTTGGTTGCCTGGAAAGGTGGAGAAAGTGATGGGTGGAGAAAGTGATGGAAAATATAAATTTGAATCTCCTTTTTGTGATTCTGAAAATAGGAATGTCCCGGTAGATTCTGTGGAGTAGATTAGATAGTTTTGTTAGGCTCAGTTCGGCGGAGATTGTTTTATATGGGATTCCAAATCGTGGAAAATCTTGATATGTAGGATTTTGTTTTATCTGTTTTTCTTTGCTACCAAACAGAGGATTGAGAAATTGAAGAATTTGATTGGTTCTGTGATCTTGAGTATTTAATTTCCGCTAACGGCTCGGTAAATCTCTGTTTTTTTTTTTTTGTATTGAGATTGGGGAAAAAATGTTATTAATTAGTTTCGTGATTTTGACTTAAGGCCAATATTAGGATTGGATATAGTGAAGGTGACTGGTTTTTAATTGATGCAGAAAAAGCACATGAGTCAATTACCCCCAAGATTTGCTGCGGATGATCTCCACGCCTGTAAATCTTTACCCTCATGTGGCTAGGATTGACAATGGTGATAAACATGATGTGGTTGATGCAGATGCAGATGTGATGATTCGATTTTAAAAGGAATCATCCAATTTTAATTGCTTGGAAAAATGGGTTTTTTATGCCTTTCAAGCTGATGGGTTGAATCATTCTAGTGTTAGTTTGGAATGGCAATCGCTGGTCTACACAATGTTTCTGTGCTTGATTCTTCTTTCCTCAGGGACTCTCATTCTCAAACATCAGGGCAGCAAGGTGATGAAAGGAGTGTCAGTACCCAGGCATCCACTCTTTTGCAGATGTGGAGGGAGCTTGAGGATGAGCATGGGGTGGGGCGCCAGCAAGAGAGAGTTGTCCCACAGAGGAGTGATAGGTTGATTGCTGACCTCTCAAGGGGACACGGTGCTGGTTCCGATAGCAATGAACGTAGGGGTGGTTGGGAGCTCGCGAGCCTGACCGAGAGTGAGTGTGGAACATGGTCACAAATTCAGATTGGTGCACAGAATGAACACGTGGATTCAAGCAATTTTAACTGTGAACATTCGTCTGATTTTGGGGAAGTTGAAAGGGAGAGGGTGAGGCAGATTTTTCGGGAATGGACAAATAGTGGTGTGAGGGAACATGCATCGAATGTTTCCCATATCAGCAACAACCCAAGAGTGGAATGGCTGGGTGAAACTGAGCAGGAGAGAGTGAGAGTCATAAGGGAGTGGGTACAACTCAATAGTCGGCAGAGAGGTGCTTTCACTGACAGTCGAGAAGAACAAACTGCCGATATCGGTTCTCAGATGGAACGAATTCGTGAAGGATTGGTTGTTAACCAGAGTGAAGGAAGAAATGAGCATATCCGGAGGGGCATTCGGCGATTATGTGGCCGACAGGCTCTGCTTGATATGATAAAGAAGGCTGAGAGGGAAAGGCAAAGTGAACTTCAAGGTCTGTTGCAGCATCGAGCTGTATCGCAATTTGCTCATCGGAACCGCATTCAGGTTATTGGCTGGATAGTTTTCATAATTTTGAGATTTGTTATCGCTTCCTTGGTTCTTCACAGTGGTTCACACTGTTCCTGTTCTTTTTATTATATTTTGTGTATAAAATTTGTCTGACTGTTGTCCTGTGAAAATTTGCAAGAACTTTGTGAGTATTGGGACGGGACTTGAATGATCACAGTCAAGACTGGGTTATGAGGGTAGAAGTTATGTTTTAGTATGATATTAGAAAGTCATTTTTTTGTTTGGGGGCGCCCCCCGCGGGGGGGGGGGGGGGGGGGGGATGCTTAGTATAAAAATACATGTGGACTAGACAAATACAGTTAAAGAGTGCAGAATTTGGATACAAAAATCGATTCCCTTTAAAATGAATAATCGTAAGAGATGTGGAAGTTGCTGATTTGTTCGGTCACTAGGCTTTAATTTTCTCTCTGAACTTTGACGAGTAAAAGGAAGGTTGTGTGATGGCTGAGGCTTCATGTGGATAGGTCTTAGATTGGTTTAATATTTACCAATATCTTAGTTATTAAAAGATCCCTGATAATTGCTATAGTGGTTGACTTGATATTCCAATATCATAATTTTTCCTCCGAATGTCTTGATGCTTGCAAAAGGCTTGCATTGAGCTGTTATAGAGATGTATTTTAATTTTTCTGATCATTGCTAGTTTATAGTGCGATGTTGTTATTTTTCCTTTGTAATTGCTGTAAATGATTTGTGGGAAAACTTTCACACATTTTGTAACACGACCATTTGACTCATTTCCCTTTGCAGTCATTACTTAGAGGCAGGTTTTTGCGAAATGACCGATTGGTTGACAATGCCAGACCTGCTTCCCTGGCAGAAAGTGAACTAGGTTTACTGAGGCAAAGACAAACTGTATCTGGTCTGAGGTACTATTTCTTTATACCCATAATCATATCAAAGCCTCTGTCATTTGTTTTTATGTAAAGCTTGTGCTTTATTTGGTCTAATAGAGTCTGTTGTGTTCTTTTTATGATTTTCTATTATCTATAATCAGAAAATATTTTACATTGTGAACTTGCAGTATTTTTCCGATTAGATGAAAGTTTAAATTGTTTTGTTGATTTCTTTTATTGGCAAGTTAACATAAAAAATGGGTGCAGACTGCTAGAATATAATTTTTTTTTAATATTATCATTGTAAGGCTGGGATCCCCCTTTTTTTCTTTGCTGGTACTAGTGCTGCAAATTGTTGATACTTTTATTGTTGATCAGATGTTAAAGTTTGCTTCCTGCTTAGCGACAATGCCCTTTAATCCTTCCCTTTAGAGCATGAACCACTACCATTCTCTCTTTACTATGGCCCCTGGAAGACAAGTTATTGCTAGGTTCTTTCCTAGCTCTTGTAAAATTAAACAATAAGTTTTTGATAGTGCACTTGTAAGAAGAGAACCCCAAGGGGTTGGCCCAAGTGGTGAATGCCTTAGTCTTGGGGTATCACTCCCTTCAAGGTCCAAGGTCCAAGGTTCAACACTTTAGGGTCCAAGGTGAAGGTCTTGGGGTTGGCCCAAGTGGTGAAGATCTTGGTCTTGGGGTATCACTCCCTTCAAGGTCCAAGGTTCAATACTTCATGGGTGCAAACAATCATTTGGGGCCACATCCCCTGGTGAAAAGTCAGAGATTTAACCAGTTCCGTGTAGGGAAACTTCTGAGGGTGTGGTGCACGAGATTGGAGTTTACTCTGCAGGGGTGGGTCCGAAGGGCTCTGCCTTGGAGAGGTTCCCCAACAAAAATTGTAAAAAGAGTGTTCTTATATCCTTCTGAGTATGATTAGATCTGGATACATTGTTGACCTAGATGAGTTTTGTCTCTCATTTACTTTCATTATATAATTAGATCTGTCATGAATTTTCATTAGACCCAGATAAATGACTTGACACACCAGGAAAAGGTTAGGCATTACTATTTCCTTGGATAAGTAATCAAAAGTTTTACTGAGATTACCATTTCCTTTGTAATATTTGTCTTTTGAAAATTTAAATATGGCAAGAGCTGTACTTGATTTCATTCACATGCTATAATGAATAAAAGGTATCATGCTAGGAATATGGCAAGAGCTGTCATGTGTATGAGAATTGATGGTTTCCTATAGTGCTCCCATCCTTCCAGATGTGAAACTTGTACTCATGGACTCCTTTCTGTCATGGCATCATCATTGATAGCAAGATTTTCTTGCCTGGACTTGATCTCAAGCCCATGTGTTTAACTACTTTGCTTGGGATTTATCGTAAGAGCAGAATGCATTCTTTTAATCCAAGAGTATACATGTAAAATGCAAATAATGAAAGATCTGTTAAGTTCTTCATTGGCACATATTTTCAGATGTTAACCCTTGTATGAACAATGTCCAGTACTTATCCGAAAAACAGAAAGAGAAAACAATGTCAAGGATTATTTCAGTTGTTCTCATACTACAAGTGTCTAGATTTACCTTTAAGCTTATTTCAGTCTTTATACTGATCTTATTTTGATATTTGGGTTTAAATCTGATCTTATACCGAGTCATTTCATTCATTACCAAGTTATTGCATTCATTATATCCAATGACTGTTGCATTTTCTGGATCATTCTGTTCCTACGTGACTATGTCGTGTTTTGACGAAAATAGTTTGCTTGTTGAACTCTTTTAAAATTATTATGTAAAAGTAGCCATGGTTGTTTTATATTTTGGGAGTAACACTATGGACCTGTTTCTTGAATATAGGGAAGGATTTTGCTCCAGATTGGACACTTCTGTATGTGGTCAAGTAAGCAGCAACCACACTGATACCTCAACTAACAATGAAATTAATGGCGATGGAAATGATCAACCTCAAGCAAACAATTCACAGGATGTTCAAGATGAACCTAGTGAACGATCTGCACCTCGTTATGAGGAGAGTTATGGTAGGAATGATTTTGGAGATGATGCTGTTGAAGATATTGGAAGGCAAGGATCCAGTGCTCATGAAGAAGAGTGCCCGGAACAGCTTTCAGAGAATGATATATTCATTCGAAGAAGAGATGGTACTGATCAAAGTTTGAATGGAAACTCCCAGGAAAACATTGCTAGTGAGCGGGTAGAGACATTGCTGAATGAATCAGGAGAACATAATAATGTGCAAGAAGCTGAAGACATCAGTGGACAATCTGAGCGAATTGTTGAGGAAAGTTATACCCTTGGGTTGTCAGATCATACTGAGAATTTGGATATAATTTGGCCAGAATCTGCTGCTCAGATGGAACAGTGGCCAGAACAAATTACAGAAACTGAGGAAAGAGACTCACAACAGGTTAATGTTGAATATCATGAATGGAGGGACGACATTAGAGAAGGTGTTGATGAAAACCGGTTGGGAATCACTTCTAACCACCAAGAATTGGGGAATGAAGATATGGAACAGGCTCAACTGCAACAAGCCCTAGAAGAGTGGCATGAGGATAATGGTTTTCAGGAGGCCGTGCAGCATTGGTTAGAAGGGCCTTCTGGTAGTGAAGCTATTCCCGATCGCGGGGTTGATACATTTTACTTTCCTGATGACGATAATGTTTACAGTGTGGAACTAAGAGAACTTCTAAACAGGTATGAGATTTACCACAAAAGGACTTATGCGCTAAAGCAATTTTAAATGATTGAGTTCTTTATTTATAATGATTTGTTTAATTTTGTAGGAGAAGGGTTTCTAATCTTCTTCACAGTGGGTTCCGTGAGAGTCTTGACCAATTGATACAATCATATCTGGAAAGAAGGGAAAGTAATGATGCCATTGACTGGGAACTGCCTGGAACATCACCCTCTCATGTGTCAGAAGAACAAGATCCAGAGCATCGAAGTGGTGATCAGAATGATGGTCAGAGGGATGCTGTTGAGAGTCCTCCACTTGCTCTACCGTCACCAGCGCCACCTTCTCAGCCACTCTACTATCTGGAGTCGCAGCATGACAACTGGCCACATCATGACTTGCATCAACGTCCAGGAATTGTGTGTTCATCGTTCCACAACTATGATTTTTTTAACTTGATTCCTTTCTCGAAAGATACGTTAAAACTGGAAAAATATATCACTGGAACAAACTGCGTTTTTTTCTTTAAAAAAGAGAACTTTAAATTTATTTTGAAGCTTGAAATTAGTATCATATTGTCGGCTTGCCTGTTGGTCACCTACATTTCTGTCAACTCAATTCAATTTGTAGTTTTAAGTTAGAATTGAATCACGTCGCTCATTTGGTGCAGGAGTGGGATATTGTTAATGATTTGCGGATTGACATGGCTAGGCTACAGCAGAGGATGAATAACATGCAGAGGATGTTGGAGGCCTGCATGGATATGCAACTTGAGTTGCAGCGCTCAATACGACAAGAAGTATCTGCTGCCCTGAATCGCTCTTCTCCCATTATAGGTCTGTACAGAATCCTTTTTTTTTAGATAGGATCTTGATCTATTATGATCTCTTACTTTTTACTCTTTTCTATTATTCTTTCTTTCATTTCTTGCTCCAACCATTTCTTCACTAACTCAAGGGGTGATAGTTCCCAATACTATGCTAGTGGATGTTTTTACATTAGATATTGCTTCATCGATGACTTCTCTTCTCTTGATAAGCTTGAAAAATTATTATGTACTCTTCTGATTTTCTTCTTTTTTTCTTTTTGGGACATATGTTTACAAGTAAAGTTAGATGCACAAGGGGACCAATGATAATAATAATAAAAAGATCCTCAAGGGTACAAAACTTTTATACTTGAATATGGTCTTCTGTGGAAGACATATGCTTGCTAGTGCTAGAAGCTGGTTGCAGCTATTTGGATTGTTTTGTGTCTTGACTTTATTAAATGCCATGGGTTGGTTGCAGGAGTTTCTGTGGATGGTCTTTTTAAAGATGAACCTCAATGGGATTACGTGAGGAAAGGAATCTGCTGTATATGTTGTGAATGCAATATTGATTCTTTACTGTACAGGTAAATATTCTAATAAATTTATGTCCATTGCTGATGTGGCTTGCATAGAATGGCAGGATAGAACTTAGTATTGATCATTGAATATATAAACTTATGCTGTTTTCCTGTTATCTCTTTTCTCTTTGTTACAGATGTGGACACATGTGCACATGTTCAAAATGTGCAAATGAGTTGGTCCAAAGTACTGGGAAGTGTCCAATGTGTCGGGCACCGGTAGTTGAGGTGATCCGTGCTTACTCTATTTTATGAATGGAAGAGTAATCAAGAAAGAATACTTCGATTAACAAAATATAGATTTTCCATTACAGTTTTTGCTCCTGGACCCCTCCAGGTTCCTTTTTTTTTTTTTTTTTTTCTAATTTTAATATTGTTTTTCTGTACTCTTGGTGGGTTATTGCCACATATACTGAGTGTATGATTGAAACAACGCTTGGTGTCTTTGATTAATTATTCTGACCATAATGAAATTGCTTAGTGGAAAACTTCAAATCTACTTGGGAATTTTATTAGAAGGTGACAATACTTGTCATTGATGGTGGACCTATGTCTACCATTTCTAGACAACACTATCTTATATCATGCTAACCAGAAATGAGATTAATTTCACACCCCGTGTAAAAGTATGCTTGTGATATTTCAAGTTCTTGAACTGCTTGATCAAAGATGTTGCAGTGCTGCAAGTTGTGTTTGCAGTTGTGGAATTTGTCAGACCTTCTACCACTAAATTCCGTGGAAGAAAGGAAAAAAAGTCAATTATTCCATTTTCCTCGAATGAACTTTCTGATATGATGATGCACAAAGCATTGGGTTACTTTCTAATGGTCCACAATGCAGCTTTCTGGTGTCAAGTGGATGGTAGAACTGAAGTACTGAGTTTGACAGGGGTGATCAGAAAAGGCAGAAAGCTACAGATTGGGTGTTCTCCTACTGAAATCTAGGTTTGGTTGATTGCTAACCTTCTAATTCGTTCTGTTTTAACTGTCCATAAGATGGAATAAACTAACGAGTTTTAGAGTTTGCTAATTAGTTTTATTTTTAATGCTCCTGTAAAGTTTTCATAGTAATCATCATGTGCATGATGGGGTGTAAAAGATTCCCATGGGCTTTTACATCATCAAACAGGCTTTTGTTACCTGATATTTTTGCACCTCAGCATTGAACCTTTGCACAACCATTCAGAATGCAGGATTTTTGGTCGCTATATTTTCGAATTTGACTAATTTTATTCCACCCGTTGTTAAGTGGGACGAGAATGGAAGTCAATTGGAAATGTGCCTTTTTTGTTTTAGTTTTACCAACGCAGTGTAGGCAAAACCCAAAACCCTGCATTCATTTAGATTGATGGCTGATAACATAACATTTTTAAACATTCAAAAGTTTTTAATTTGCAGCCGCAGGTATAGACTTTATAACAGAAATATGTGTGAAAATAGTTGCGGCTATCGTTCATTTGGTACCCCTCTATATATTGCAAAGATGAAACCGAGATGGTTTATTGAGAAATTAATTGAGTTTTGCTACTTTTCCACTATTAGACTTCTTTCGAAGCTCCTATTTTGGTGGATGCTTGCATATTGCTCAATTTATAGATTTTAGTAAGTGGAGTAAGACAACAATCTGTGTCTTTTGGTTTTTTACTTTAATAAAAAGAAGCGGTGTTCAAATAAAGTGATCTCACAAAATTAAATTTACAAATGGATGTGGTTTCAATGTTTCATGTTATCTGTTAAATTTTTACAATAAATTAATTTTAAATTGTGTCAGTTTGTGAGTTTATTTTTATATAATTTTTTTGTAGTTAAAGTAAACCTTATTGATACTCGTTGTCATGTCTGATTTTGTAGTAATTGACAAAATAATGATTTGGCCTTTTATTATTTGCTAACCTTGAATACTGATTCGTGAAAAGAAAAATTCTTCTCACTATTTTACTATTCATTATCCCACACTCTACATCTTATGAAAAACATTCTTACACCTTATGAAAAAAAACGATATAAGTGTGAGTTGTGTGACTGAATAATAGTGATGAGTAGAATTCATCGTGAAAAATAACAAAAGAAACAAAAACAAAAACATTTTACACTTTGTTACAAGGGTGATTGATGCTAGGATGTCCTTCAAATATGCATCGAAAAGTGATTCTAAGGGCTAGTTTGGATAGTGGAATACTTCACTACTATTCATTATTTTATAATTATTTTTTATCTATTTTTATTATTATTTACTACTATTCAATATTTTTTAAATACTTTTCACTACTATTCACAATTTCACAGAATATTTGAGATTTTTTCACTAATAACTGTTGAGTAGGACTATTTGAAGGAACACTTTTGAGTATGACTATTCATCTGGGTTTTGGACCAGGTACTTGGACATACCCGATCCGAAACTCGGGTTTCAAACCTTGGTTGGGTTTCAGCCTGGGTTAGCTCGGGTTATGACCCGGGCTAGAACCCGGATGTATCTAGATTTTTACGTCCTAGAAATTCGAGTTTTGGGTTGTACTTTTAAAAAAAAAAAAATATTTATAAAAAAGCCTATATTATTAAATCTTTTTTCCAAGAAAAAAATAGAATATAGGCTTTTAAATAATAAAAAACATACTTTTCAACATGATTTTTTATATGTAAAACAGCTAATTATAAATTACCTTTGAAACCAAATGCATCTAAAAAAAAGAAAATTTAATATTTATAATGTAAAATGCATGAAACACATAATGCAATTCATTATATATTACATTATTTGGTATTTATATGTTATATTACAAAACACAAAATTACAATATATTTAAATTACATATTTAGGGATGGTCCTGTTTTACTTCATGACCCTGTTCCATTAAGGTTGAAATCACAAAAATTGTAGACTGTCCAAATTTCTTTTCGAAATTCATCTGGGACATTAGTAGTTTCCTAGTCACCATCCATATCAACTGATCAAAAGAATATGATAACAAGTTAATTAGAAAAGACATATATGGTAGGCAGTGAATTCACATTAAAAATCTAAGCAACAACTTACAAGGCAGAAATTACAAGCGTGCATTGTGGAAAGTGTCACCAAAAGCAACACCATGATAATATTAGCTTAGTGTAATGCAAGACCAGTTTCATCAAGTCCTTAAGAGGACCCTTGCTTTCCTCCTCACTAACCAATGTTATACCTGCCACTAATCAACAACTCTGTAAGAATTTATGATACAAGAGGAAATTTTTTATCTTTTTAGTTTAAGTGAACACAAATAACTAAATGCAAGTAAAAAATAACTAAACAAATTTATACTCAGTTATCTATATATCTTCAGCAGAAAGAGAGAGAGAAAAAAAGAAAAGAAAAAGTAACAAAGATATCGCCTTAATTAATAATTATCTATTACTCCCTACTTTTATACCTAACTTGGAAATAGAAGGTCTTCACATCAATATTGTTTTAAGTGTGCCAATAACTGACTTGGAAATAGATTTATTTATTTATTTATTTTCCTAATTTGAAACTATGCTATAAAGAAGTTAGTTAATCTATATTCACCTCCTGAGCAATTCAGAAACAGAACTTTGTATGTGCCAAGATGAACTGCTTGTGCCTGCATAATTTGTAGGAAATTAACTATCATATGCATGATGCATGGATGTGGTTCCCTACTGCTCATCTCTGAGGATTTCACAAAGATCTGTTTACTAATAACTTTGGTTCAGCAAACTTTTTGTTTCCATCTGCAGTGGTTCGCATGAGTGAAACTTGATAATGAGACTACAATTTTTAATAGCATCCTGAGCATGGAAGCACTCAAATGCCTAATAATATGCCAGAATGACAACATGAGAAAGATCAGAAAGGAAAAAAAAAAAGCTTTTAGACTTGCTCACCTGCTTATTGTGCTCATAAATCTTTCTACCTTGAAAATTAGATTTAGATGGTATGATATCTTTTAACTCCAAAGTTAACCATGTCTAAGGCTCCCACGCTGAAGACTAAAGGGATCCTCTTCTCTAAGATGGCATCGAAGTAAACACACAAACAAAAACAGCTACATCTCTCTAGCTTAAGCAATTGAATTTTTAACCAGTCTAAGACAAATTAAATCACATAAACTTGATTAACTTGCACTTTCATTAGTTCAACTTAATGTTCAAATTAAGCCAAGAAAAAACTTCGATTATTGTTTGACCAACTCTTTTATTTTTTTGATAACCAATGAATCATTCCATTCAACAAAAATCCTTACAAGATATTGCTTCTATCAAGCCATACAGCTTGAGATACAAAAGAAGGACAAGAACCCCACCACATAACAGTATCCTTAACATTCCATGCATTCCTAGCTAATAGATGTGCTGCCACATTACCCAGTCGACTAATATGAAGGAATTGAACCTGTTGAAAACCCCGCTGCATATGTCTAATGTCATTAAGGAGAAAAGCAAAATTAGTTAAAAACTCAGAATGAGAATTCAAAGCATTCACAAGAACTAAACAATCTGTTTCCACAATCAAATTTGGAATACCCCCTTGAGCACAAAATTGTAATTCTCTCAAAATAGCACTGGCCTCTATAAACTTAGGAGAAACAACTTCACTTTCCACCTTACTACAAGCAGCAACCACACTCCCTTGTTGGTCCCTAAGAATAAGCCCAATACCTGCCTTGTGTTGATCATGGAACAAAGCACCATCAACATTTAATTTCAGAAAATTAGGTGGTGGAGGAGACCAACAAATCACTTTTCTTGCATCCTGGGTAAAACCATCAAAGACTTGAACCCGCCTATAGGCAGATTGCATGGAAAGAGCATTGTTAATAACAACTGAACATGGATGCACAACCTGTTCATATAAAATATGATTCCTTCTACACCACATAGCCCAACAAATAACAAAACAAGTTGATAGAATTTCAGCACCACCCTTATCTCGGACTTGAAGAACCAAATCCCAAAAAGATAAATTAGTTTGTAAACATCCCAAAGTAGGTAAATATTGTAAGAACATATCATGAATTACCGGATAGAAAAAGAACACAAATTGCAAAAAGCACAAATATCTTTATCCTTAACCATTCTCTTCCTCAGGTTCTGGAAAGTAGACAAATTATCTTTGCATGCCCTCCAAGCAAAAATTTTCATTTTCTTTGGTATCTTCAACTGCCATAAACATTTCTAAAACTTCAACATCTGTCCACCATTTGAAACCTCCCCTAAATTCTGAGAATGAGCCAGCTGCAGAAATTTATACCCACTCTTTACTGAATAAACACATCTTTCCTGAGTCCAATACCATGAGTCTTCTTGAGATAAACAAATATTGATTTTCAGAGTCTAATTCGCCAACATTGGATTAAAGAGAGCTCTAATAACTTCCATATTCCACCAACCACTACTTACATCAATTAATTCATGAACCAACAAAGTATCATCCCTTGGCTACCCCACTACATGCTGGACCACATCACTACCACAACCAGGAATCCAAGGGTCTTGAAACACTCTAACATTCCTACCATTTCTCACTCTCCACATACAACCAGAATTTAATAAAGGCAAAGCACTATAAATTCCTTTCCAAATATAAGAAGCATTACTATCAATATTGGCCTCAAACAAACTACAATGTGGAAAGTACATTGCTTTAAATACTTGATAGAGTAGAGAATTCTGGTTTGAAAGAAGCCGCTAGTCCTGTTTTGTAAGAAGTGCCAAGTTGAAATCATGGAGTTTCTTAAAGCCCAAACCCCCACGAAATTTAGACTTACACAGTTTGTCCCAACTAACCCAATGTATTTTCTGACTCTGAGCTTGATTACCCCACCAAAATCTTGCCATCATCATTTCTAAGTCATGACACAAAGACTTAGGAAATAAAAAACAACCCGTGCCCTATTATCTGATAATCGGGTTCTAGACCGGGCCCGAAAACAACCTAGTCCGGATGAATAGTCCTACTTTTGAGATCACATTTGGAGGGTGCCTGAGTGTTATAAGTATTAACTTGTTGCAAGATTGCTTGTAACAAGTGTACGTTCATGTAACCCTAAGATGTAATAAAAAATACTAAGAATGTTTTGGAATCTTGAGAATTAGATAGCATACCTGGAAAAGATGATAAAATGTTTACAAATTGTATGTCTTCTAATAGAATATTTTACTCCTAACATGAAGATTTGTACTTATAACACTGCAAACCTTGATAGACGTTAAAGATAAATGCTTTAGTTATAAAGAGATATATATTATAAAAGAAAATTTATAAACTGACGAAACTTGATATAGTACATTAGATTATAAAGCTATTTTTTTATTATAAAGTAGATCTAGCGTATCGTATTAAGTTACATCAATTTATAAATTTACTTTTATATAATTTCTTTGTGAAAATAACGCTTCCCAACGTTAATTAGTTTTTCTATCAATGATATCCCAGTATTGAATGAATCATTTCAACATAATTATCTTAAAGAAAAAGTCGAAACACAGGCATAACGTCGTAGCTAGGCCGCCTCGCGCATGACATCCCCTTGTTTAATGAAACCCAGCGCTCTATGCGTCTTTGAAATGGTGCGTTCAGTAGAAAAGAAAATCCCACTGAGAGAGAAAACTGCCACTTCTCCATCCTTAACCTTAAGCCCTCTCCTTCTTCGACGCTGAACCCTAACCCACGACAGTCGCGCGCACAAGTCCTTGGTTGTTCGCTTCTACACCGTTATGCCTGTGTTTAGACTTTTTCTTCACACAAATTCTAGCCAACAACGAGAATAAAACATAGAGGAAAACATCGGATACATGCTCATGAAATCAAACGTCTCGAACATAAAGCTAGATTCTTATAGGTAAGCTTTGTTTTTCTTTATAAGTATACTATTTCCTGGACTTCGTTAATTCATACAGTGTTGTTTTGTTTTATTTATTAAATTTCAGTTTTCTATTGATTTGTAGGCTTAGTTATCGGATTGTGTGAGTTTATGGATGAGACAACGGTAATCTATGCAATAAATGAATTTACTCATTTGCAGTCTGTTTCCATGAAGTCATCATGTAAAATCCATGCATGTTTTTGTAAAATTTGAAGGAAATAACTCAATATAGCCATCCAATATTGAATTATGTATTTTATAACTAATATTCAGTTTGTTACAGTACTATTTTTACATTTATGGAATACTATTCGCACTTGTACAAATATTTAATTAATTTCTCTATCTACTTTTTATTCTTTATTAATTTCTTTATCTACTTTCTACTTTTTATTTTATTTGAAATGAATAAAATATATTAAAAAGCTTAATATTTAAATAGTATAAAGAAAAAATAGATATGATATTAATGTATGATATATTGTAAAAATCAGTATGTAAAAAAAAAAAAAAAAGTTTTGGTGATGTATTTTATAAAAGGATAAGATGAAGATCAATCAATTGGGAGTGTTCTAGCTTGATTTGGTTTCACAAACCTTTGAAACCGTTTCATCCTATTTTATCTTATTTCAACATCCAAACACTANAAATCAACTTTTGCAAATTTTAAAATAAAAATTATATTAAAAAATTATATTATAATCTAATCCTCTTTTAAATTTATAATTTTTTTATTTAATTTTTTCTCTATCATTTTTCAAAATTCCATAAACATCTTAATTCAAACTATTTGATCATTATTCCTAAATTTCTGATAATCAAACGAATGCGTTGAACAGAACATGTACGTATGGTAACTAGTTGGGAACTATATACGCAGAAGAAGTACCAAAAAAACAAACTTATGTGCAAGGCTACAAACTGATGTTCTTTGTAACACCGCTCGATCTCCTAAACTGGAGCAGCTACTGTTCCTCCTTATAACACCCAATACCATCTCCCTCATCACTTCTATACATGTCTCGTTACTCCCCACTCGACATATTTTCTCCGATTCCCTCACACCCAACTTTCGGATCGCTGGGTGGACCGGCAAACCGGGCACGTCACGTGCGAAGATAGCCACGTGTCAATGCAGCCTGGATGAAACACGTGCTTGCAAAACGGTATCGTCTTCACGGTCTCTTTCTGCTGGAACTCGCTCAGACAGATCGCGCAGTCCGTGATCTCGTAGCATTTGTCGTCTGAATTCCCACCGTAAGAGTACACCGGCAGAGACCCAATCGTCTTCAAGTCGACTCCTTTACGCAGGTTGGAGTCCGACTCAGGAGACAAACTCGATGTCGCTGCTTCCTGGCCAGGTTCTAGTCGGCGGGGATGTGACTCGTCGTCGGGGAGTTGGTGTATGCAGTTGGAGATGCAGCCGAGGAGGAAAAGTGCGAGGATGACGACGAGCAGGACTATGAGCACCACGGGGCACTGCATGAAGGTATAAATGCTGCTAGGCGACTGCAACGTGCCGGGATCAGCTGGTGACCCGGGCGGTGGCGTTGGAGTATTGGTGATGTGTTGGAGTGAAAAGAGTGATTGGGTGAGTAGTAGTTTACGGCCATGGAGCTTCATTCTTATAACAGACAGAAGAGATTATTGAATTAATGGTTGTTTGTATGCAGAGAGGGAAACAGGAATGAATTTTAGAGTAGTATATTCAATATAATTGGAGTAAGGATTAAAAATTTACGTACATGTATGCATATATACGTAGGAATGAATGGGTTTTCCGGTTTTGGTTTTGGTTTTGGATAAGGCAGAGGGGGTACTGACGGGGAGGAAGAAGACGCTGGAGGCAACTGAGGTAAGGTGGGCCCTATGAAGTGAGTGTATTTATTTTGTTGTATTTTAGGTGTATGGACAGTATGGCTCTTCACTTTTTGTATTTTATTCGGATAACTACTGGATATATCACATGGCCACAGCCGACAGGTCACGTGAACCAAACCTACTGATATTTTATTTTTTAATTTAATTTTTTTTCTGTTTTTTCTTTAAATTAATTTGATAGAGAAATGGTCAAAGTGATATAAGTTAAAGTATGACTTAACTACTTCCAAAAAAAAAAAAAAAAAATCTCTATAAAAGAAATGAATCTCCACAAATCAAGGTAGATTTATTAACTCTCTCACCTAGATTTCTATAGCGAAACCATATTCTTCAACAACTAAAAAACCTTATTTCATCTATTATATTGGGAGTTGCGAGAGATCGTACGAGACTGTCAAATTATCCAACATATTAGATTTAAAAAATCTTCATAACTTTTTATTATTCACCCATACTCTACATTCTATATATTTTTAAAATTTTTTTATTTTATCAAATACTTTTTATATGAATAGTGAATTGATAATTTGAAATAGTTTAAAAAGAATAAAATAAAATAAAATTTTTTAAAAAATATTAAAAAATTTAAAAATTTAAAAAAATATGGAATATAAAGTGTGGTAGAGGTTGTGTAGCAAAACCCTATTAAATTTCGTCATTAAACAGTCCGTGGAGGTAGACTTTTATGTCAAATCACATAAATCTTATTCTCTTTTTACTTAGATTTTATATGCTTTATTTATTATTATTTTTTATAAATGAGCATCTGAGCATCGTATCAATGACTAAGCCATCATCGTAAGCCATTCAATCATATATAATGTTGGGAGTTCGGGCATGCCAAAAAAATGCATCAAAATAACGTATCAAGTTTAGGGATTATTTAGACATATATACTCAAAACTTTTCATAATTTTGTTCTCAAACATCACTAAAAAAAAAAAATTCAATTTCAAATCTTCAACTTTTTCGTTTAATCCTTACCTAATCATTATCTAAATACAAAAATCAATGCAAAAATTTCAAACTACCAAACAAAGCATAAAACATAATATAATTTTTTCAAATTTCAAAACAAAAATTATATTCAAACAACTTTTTAACTTTATAACATTTTTACTCAATATTTTCTCTTTTATTTTTCAGAATCCAATAAAATATTTTAATTGAAATTATTTTACTACTACTCACAAACTATTTCAATAAATTCACAAAATTTTAAAATATTCTAAGGGTTCATACGAGCGCTTAGTCACATTAATATGTGTAGTTTACTTTCGTTAGCGTAGCACTTTTCAGTGGTTTAAGTTAATTTGAAGATGGCCTACTATTTTTAACCTATTTCAAATTAGTAACACAAAATCCCGTGATAACAATTCCTGCCGGCAGTATTTAAAATCGCGGGATCTCTTTTTCCAAATTGTAAAAGTTGTTTTTATGAAAAACAAAATGTCTAAAAAATCTTGATTCAATAAGACGAGAGTCCTATGTCTAGAGGTGAAAAAAAAATTGGTGAACTGGTAAATTAGGCCGGATCTGACCGAATTGGTAGGTTTGGTCCAATACCGGGTTTGGTTCGGTCCGGTACCGATTTTATCTTTTTCAAAACCGATTTGCGCGGTTCTGATTTTCTTTTTTCTAACACCAGACCGGATCGGTTCATGATATATATATTTTAATTTTTAATTTTGTATAAAATATTTCTTATACGATTTTTATATTATATATAATTTTATTTATAATATATATAATTATATATAAAATAATTTTGTATTATACGATAAATTACTAATTAATATAATATTAAATCTAAAACTCCTATACAACTATAGTATATTGTATTAATAGTTACACTAATACTATATCTCTATATATTATAATATATCACTATAGTCTATCATACAATTAAAATATATATTATAATATAATATAATATAATATCACTATATTATTATATACTATATTATATATGCTATATAATATATTGAAAAAACCAGATCGAACCGGACCAGAACTTGTAAAACCGAAAGTATGGATTTAAGAGTAATCGGTGCGATATCGATTCTTCAAATCTCAAAATCGGTATATACTGATTCGGTTATAAAATATATCCAAAATCAAACTGAAGTATAGGACCGATTACACCCCTACCTACGCTTCCATACTTTTAAAACTATTTAACAATTACTATATGTCATGACGTGTGTTTAAGTTATCGATATTAATTTGTAATTAACATCCCTATAATTTGAAACCTTTCCTACTTTTTTTAGGCTTAAATTAATTATATCTCTTATTTGGGTTATTCTCAACAGTTTGTTTTAATAGGATAAATATGATCGACGTTGTTTTAAACCTTATAAAACTTCGGATATAACGTGTCACAATTGGTAATTATAAAGAAAACAGAAAAAGTGTAGCTTTCTTCGAGAGAAGAAAAGAAAACCCAACTCACGAGACTCACGAAGAATAATTATATATGTAAGGCGGCGACGCAATTTAATTAGAGCAATATATATATATATTTATATATATATATGAAAATTCTATTTACGACAGTACTAACTAGCATCTCAATGTATAAGACGTGATATATTATCATTATTAGATGATAAAAATTATTTAATAGTGATAAATGTAACATAATTTACATAATAAGATGAAAATGAAATAAAAACATAGTGTATAACATTACTGATATATATACTTACTTGGTCGAAGGTTTTGCGGTGAAAATGATGGTGATTGTGGTGCTCCTCCATATAAAAAAAATGGTGAAATAAAGCTATAATTTTTTTTTTTTGAAAGAAAACCTCCTCATTCATTCATATAACATTGTTTACAATACAATAATCTCTTTGTAAACAACCTGAAATACAAATTGGTATATCTTCTAACCAAATTTTTTCTATCCTTAAGTGTAATGCTTCTTTAGCAAGTATGTGTGCTACAGTATTAGTAATTCTATTAGTATATTTCATTGTCCAATTAGGCCACTATTTTAAATGAATCTTCTAATCTTTAATAATGCTTCCAAAATAGGATAGTCTTCCACCTGACCATTCACTGCATTGACCACCACCTCCTGACCATCTCCCTCTAATATGATTTTGTTAAATCTGAGACCCACATAACTCCATAGCTTTCCATAGTGCCCAACCCTTAGCTATAGCAGGTGAATCTACACCACTCTTCGTATCGCAGCAAGCTGCCATCACTTCTGCCCTCTCATTCCTGATAATCACTCCTATCCCTATTACCCTTGACTTCACATGAAAGGTTGCATCCCAATTGGCCTTAAAACAATCCACACCAGGTGGTAATCAACTGTCTTGCATCTGTTCTGTCGTACATCTGTTCTCTGTTGTCTTAGTAGTTGCTAACTTGAAATCTTCCAGGCTAACTCTGGTTGCTTCAATCACGTTATTATGGCTCAACAATTTATTTTAAAAAACGAACGTATTCCTCCTAAGCCATAACCCTCTCATCACTACTGCAGCTTCCTCCAACTCAGCTTGTGATATCTTCTCTGCCATAACATCTAATAAACCAAGAAAATTCCCCTTCTTCCACCTTCCATTTCTGAACTGGTTTAGAAGATTCTGACCAAACGTCATTTGTAGCTGGACAGTGCTAGAGTACATGTAAAACAGTTTCTTCCTCTTGTAAGCAAATTGGGTGCCTAGCATCATCCACAATCCTTCATCAATAAATTTTTCTTGGTAGCTAAGAGATTATTCCCTGCCTTCCAAAGAAAATTTTTTCTTATGCCAGGAATTTTTAAATCCCATATTCTCTTCCATATCTCTCTCAGACCATTCTGTTTCGAGGATTCATCTATTGGAACTCTTAACCTGTTTTCCTCCAAAAAGTATGTAGACTTGACACTAAAAATGCCTTTCTTTTCTGGACCACAAATCAATCTATCTTCCACCACCCTCTTGCTTAAAGGAATACTTCTTATATGTTCAGCCTCTTACTTGGAGAAAATAGAATTTATTAGACTCTCATTCCACTCCTTCTTCTCTTCCACTATCAGATCCTTCACCATAGAATAGGTAATCAAGGGAGACTTAGGGGTTTGGACACTGAATTTAGTTGGTGTTGCCAACCACCTTTGACCCCATATATTAATCTTGTGCCCATCTCCCACTCTCAATCTCAGACCCTCCTTCAGTCGATCTAAGGAACTCCATATACTCCTTCATATCTGAGATGGAGCTCTGCCAACTTAGCTTCTAAAAGAAATGAGCTCCTGAAGTACTTTTCTTTGAATATAGTAGCAGCCATAGAAGAAGGGTTGTTGAGAATCCTCCATGCTTGCTTAGCCAATAATTCTGTGTTGAAGCTTGTTAGATTCCTAACCCCAAGCCTCCACACCCAATTGACTGACTCATTCTTTCCTAGCTCCTCCACAGAATCCTCCCTGAGTTCTTCTGATTTTTCCACCAAAACCTGGAGAGCAATGCATTGATTTCTTTGCACATCCTTCTTGGCAACTTGAATACTCTCATAGTGTAAGAAGGAATTGCTTGAATCACAGCTTTGATCATCACCTCCTTGCCAACCCCCAAAAGGAAAAAATTCTTCCAGTTGTTAACTTTCAGCCATATCCTTTCTTTAAGGCCTTTGAATGTGTTGTATTTTGACTTACCTATCATTGTGGGCAGACTCAAGTACTTATCATAACTTCTTTGCACCATAGCTCCCCCTTCCAGCAGGATCTTCCTTCTTTCTTCCCAGTTAGTATTTGTACTGAAAAAAATTGATGTTTTCTCCTTATTGAGGAATTGTCCCGAGGCCTGTTCATATATAAGCAATAGATCCTGTAACTTCCTCCATTCTTCCACGTAGGCCCTACCAAACAAGATACAATTATCTGCAAAGAGCAAATGATTGACCCTCAACCCTCTCCCTATAACTGAGATGCCCTGTAACACCCCGTATTTTAGTGTATTTTTATTGAATGATTATTTCAATTAATTTAAAAAAATTGGTTCTCTTGTTTTATTATTAAGGGAGTTTTGAAATATTATTTTATAATATTTTAAGTTGTGAAAATTATTTTTTTAAAATTATTATTGTTTTACTTAAGTCTTTCACTGCGTTTGAATTATTTTATTTAGTTTGTAGTTTTAAAATCATTTTCGTTGGATCATTTTTGGGACCCCAGTTATGAGGATTGGACCTTATTTCTTTTCCTCTATTTTTCTTTTTCCTCTTTCATTTTTCTTCTCTTTCTTTTCTTTCTTTCTCTTTCAGCATTTCTCCTGCTCGACCTCTTTCTCTCCCGTTTCTCTTTCTCTCTCCCCGTACTTCGGTTTCTTCCTCCCAGCCGCCGCCACCCGCCGCCGTGTGCCTCACCGCCCGGCCGAATCGACCCCTCTGATCTCAGGTCGGCTAATGCCGTCGTTTGCCCGCATGCCCCGTCCGAAGCCGCGGCCTTCTCTTCATTCTAGAGCTGCAGTTCGGCCACCTCCGGCCACAATTTCTTCACCATTTCTTCCTTTACCCTCTAGCAACCCAATGGACCCAACCCTGACCTCGATCTGTCACCGGTGAAGCCCAGCCAAACTCATTTCCGTTTTACTCTTTTCGGCCTTAAACTGCCCCTTGCGCTGCCACCCACGACCAAAGGCCACCACCATTAGCTTCACTGACCTTCCTAGGCTCTACCCTATCAATTTCGAGTCTTGGTTTGACCTCCTTCAAAAGTGAATTTTTGAGACCCACGGCAAATACACTGTGAAATTGCTGTTTTGGCGCTTCCAGCTTTTCCGTGATCCTTCGAAAATTATATTATAGTGCTGTAAGTATTTTTCCAAACAAATTTTGAGATTTAAATATATTTTTGCACTAAGTTATTTTATTGTGTTCTGGTTAGTTTCCGGACTGAGTCCGAGGAGTTCGGGAGTGGATGGATTTGAGGACGGAGTATTTGTGTGATTGGTTATTGTGATCTGGTTGGTTGTTGGATATTGTTGTTGTGGTTTGGTACATTGCATATGCACGCATGTTTATGTTTGTAATGAAAACTGAGTTTTCGTGTAAATGCATTCATGTTCATGTGTTTATGGAAAACTGGATTTTCATGTGATTTAAAGGAAAAGAGACTGTAGGGATGGTGGTAAGCAGAGATGGTGGTATAGTCTAGCCTACGATGCCTGCCTACGGTGCACGCGATAGGGATGGTGGTAAGCAGGGATGGTGGTGTTGTTCCGCCTGTGATTCCTGTCTATGGTGCATGCGATAAGGATGGTGGTAAGCAGAAGTGGTGGTAGAGTCCCGCCTGTGATTCCCGCCTACAGTGCTCTAATGGGTACCCCTTGTGTGGAAAGGAACTGTAGGGATGGTGGTAAGCAGGGATGGTGGTAGAGTCCCGCCTGTGATTCCCGCCTACGATGCACGCGATAAGGACAGTGGTAAGTAGAGATGGTAGTGTAGTTCCGCCTACGGTGCATTCGGTAGGTATGGTGGTAAGTAGGAATGGTGGTAGAGTTCCGCCTGTGATTCCCGCCTACAGTGTCCTATAAATGTTTTTATGCGAATTAGTTTTTGGAAAAAAACTGGATTATTGTTTTTGGCCCAAAATGGGATTTTGGCGTGTTTTGGAAAATATTTATTTTCGAAAAAAATGATGTTTTGAGGCTAAAACATATTTCATCATATGCATGCATGTTGATCGCATTAATGCAATTTTATCTTGGGTTGTTTGGATTATAACTTACCTGCGGTACCATTTTCTGGTACTGTAGATTTTGTTGTTGTTGATGTAGATGCCGAGCCTGAGGATTTTGCTCCGTCGAAGGAGTGATCTGGGATCACTCGGGTTTATGTTTATTATCAGCTCTTGTATTGTTTTGGGACATTTGGTTTATGATTTTAAATGCTTTGTATTTGGTTATTTGTATTTGGTTATTTGTATTAAACAATTCTGATACTTAGTTGATTTATTTATCTATCCGCTGCATTTTGTTGTGCACTTTTTGCTTGTTGCACACACTTGAACACTTGTCGTTGGGATGCGTGACCCGTGTTGTCATTATCCTGACGTCACAATTTCCGTGTTATTTTGTACGTGGGAGTCGGGGCGTCATATGCCGTTTGTGTTCCATCTTAGATCTGAATTATTAAGTAATGAACTCAGACCCTCTACACAGAGAATGAAAAGATAAGGGGATAGAAGGTCCCCTTGTCTTAACCCCCTTGAGGGAATTAATTCAGCTCCTGGTATGCCATTGATCAACACAGAAAAGGATACTGAGCTAATACACTTCATAATTAAATCTACCCACTCATCACAAAACCCAAGCCTTTTCATGACAGCACCCACATAGGACCATTCTATCCTATCATAGACCTTGGACATGTCTAACTTAATAGCCATGCTGCCTTCCTTCCCCTTCTTTATTCCCTTCATCGAATGTAAAATCTCATAAGCCACCATTACATTGTCAGTTATAATCCTACTAGGGATTAATGCACTCTGGTTGTCTGAAATTGTCACTGCCAGCACTTCTTTAAGTCTATTAGCTATAACCTTGGACACCATCTTGTAGATGAGATTACAAAGGCTAATAGGCCTATACTCAGTAACCAATCTAGGCTCCTTAGTCTTGGGAATCAATGCAATAAATGTGTGATTAACAGAAGAAAAGGGGAGCTTACCATTCAACAAATCCAGCACTGTCATGCACATCTTATCACCCACTGTTGCCCAATGGTTTTGGTAAAAACAAGCACCAAAACCATCAGGCCCTGGTGACTTCAAAGGGGCCATACTTTTGATTACCTCTTCTACCTGCATCCTGCTAAAAGGTCTTTTGAGTTTTTCATTCATCTCTCTTGTCACCCGAGGTACAATGTGCAAAAGGCATTCCTCTACTGTTGCTGAGTTTGGATTTGAAGTAGAGAACAATTTCTCAAAGTATGCTCTGAAGGCTTCATCAACTTCCACTTGACCATAGAACTCTCTCCCTTGTTCATCCCTCACTCGACTTATCCTGTTCTTTCTTCTTCTGTGGTTTGCACATGCATGAAAAAACTTTGTGTTTCTGTCACCCGAAGCATATCAATTCCTTTTTGCTCTTTGCTTCCACTTCAAGTCCTCCTTCTCCAACAGTAACCCTACTTCCCTTCGTACCCTCTTTATCTCTGCTGAATTGTGCCTCCCCTCATCATCTTGTAACTTTTTTAATATCTCGTTCTTTTCTTTAATTTCTTTCACCCTGTTAATCTTTTTCTAGTCACTCCAACTCCCTAGAGCCTTACTGCAATTTTCCAACAGACTTGTAAAATTTTGTGTCTGCCCCCTTTGTCATTCTTCTTTCCCACTCCCTTCTAATGACCTCTTCACAGTCATCTTCTTTTGCCCAACTAGCTTCATATCTAAAAACTTTCTTGCCTCTCCACCTGCTATTACTTTCCTTAAGAAAAGACAGCAACAATGGCCTGTGATCTGAACATCTTCCAGCTAATACCTCCACCCAATAATCCCTGTAATAATGGATCCAAGAATGGCCACTGCCCTATCCAACCTTTCCTTCGTAAAAGTTTCATCCTCATGTTTATTGCTCCATGTGAACTTATTCCATCTCCACCCAAGATCAGATAGATTCCCCTTTCTCTAGAGCCATCCTAAACCTCTCCATGAGTTTTTCCTGCCTTGGTATGCCTCCTTCCTTCTCATCATTTGTTACTATTTCGTTGAAGTCACCAATCACAGACCACCCTTGAATCCCTTTAGGCTTTAATGACTCAAATAGATCCCAAGCTTCATCTCTCTTGGCTACATCAGGTTGCTCATAATAACCTGTTAGAATCCAACACTCCTTGTATTCCTCCGAAATCCTCACATTTATGTGCCTTTGTGTATAATTTATAACTTCAACTTTTACCATATTGTTCCACGATAAGGCTAAGCCACCACTCCTTCCAATTGGTTCCACCACAAAACAACCTTTGCACTTCAATTTTTTCTTCAGGTAATCAAATCTGTTTGCTCTCAATTTAGTCTCCATCAAGAAGACTATGAGGTTGGCAGGGCTGCTGCACAACCTTTGCCAAATCTTGGAAAAATTCCACTCCTCCTTCTTCATTGCCTGCTCTGCCTCTTTTATTTCTCCCACTTTCCCCCTCTCCTTCTTCACCCTCATCTTTTAATCTTTTCCTTGTCAAACAACCAACCCTTTTATTCATATCCTGCTCCTTCTCTCTAGCTTTCCTCTTCCACCCTCTCCTTTTCGGAGGCTTCCCAGCAGAACAATTTGGTCCACCCCCAACCTATACTACTTCTGTTACGTGTCCCCCTTCCTCTTCCTCTCTAGACTTTTCCTTAACTTTCTCCACCTCCACCACCTGAGTCTCCTTCACCACTTCCACCTCTTCCCCTAACCTAACCTACCCTCTTCCTCAACCCCTACTGACTTTTCCCTTCTCACCAACTCATGAAACCTCCCCCCAGTACCTACTACCCCACTCTCTCTTTTATTTTCTTCCTCCCTCCCCTCTTCTTCTACATTAATGTTAGAATTGTTGCCCTCCCACCTTCTATCATTGGGTCTCTCTCTATCCTTCATTCTAAACCCTGGCTTAGCCTCAACCCTCATTCATGACCCAAATTGCTCTTTTCCATCCCCTTTCCTTACACATCCATTACTACCATCTACCACACATCCACATTCAAAGCATATTCTTGGCAATTTTTCATACCTTAACGATATCCACTTTTTTTCTCCTTTAATAGAAATGAATCTGCCCCGAGCCAAAGGTTTATATATGTCTAACCTGATTTGAACTCTTAAGTATATGCTCCATCCACTACCATCAGTGTTCACATCTACCTCCTCCACCATACCTAAGGTCTTACCTATCTGCCTCTCGTGTTCCTCATCCATACACACAATTGGCATGTCATGCATTTGGACCCAGAAAGTCTCTTGCTCGAACTTCAAACTCTGCAGTGGTGTGAAATCCTCAAACACTTTTAATGCGTACAGATGCGAATCAAACAACCATGGTCTTCCACTCCAAACCTTTTGCTTATCTGCATGATTTGCAAAAGTTAGAGTAAAAACATTATTCCCCACCTCAGCAAACTTAGCCGGTTTACTAATCTTCCAAACTTTCGCCATTGTTGCCTCCAACACATCTTTCCTAATGCTTCGCTCGATGCATACCTTCCCAACCAAACTACACTCCCTTTTGTATTGTATTTCCTCTGTGACTGTTTCATCAATGGTTATTACTTCTTCTTCCTCCTCCGTCAAGCAGAACCTCTCCCATTTCTCCTCTACCTCATTCATTTCTTCACCTTTCTCCTTCACCGATCCCTCCTTTAGATTCCTCTGGCCTTCTCCGTTCTACCACCACACTTCCATGTACCAACCCTGTCCCCGTGCCTTTCTTCCTTCAGCCACCATCGTGAACCTCGTACTATCCGCTGCTCACCAGCAGCGTACCGCCTTCCTTCCACTACAAAAACCGTTATTTTAGTGGTCCCCTCTCCGTTTCACCTCATCCTCCCTTTACGAGAGAGAGAGAGACAGAGAGAGCAAAGAGAGAAGAATAACTCACGCACACTAAAATTTAGCTAATAAACCCATAATTAAATAAGAGAAAACACACGAATTTACGTGGTTTGATATTAAGACTTATGTTTAGTACTAGTCTTGTAGATCAGATGAAATTCAATATGTATGAAGTTTGTACAACTACAAGCTGCTTTCATGTCCATTGTCCGTCCTCTACTTGCTTGCACTTAATTTGTTACTGTCATGATCATCTGAGAAAATTAAGGGACAAACTAGGAAGGAGATCAAGAAGAATGTATAAGTCCTCCGGTCCCAAAGAAGTCTCTTCTCTTTTATGTTGTAGTCCCCCTCTTTTTTCTGTTGCCTTGAACTTGAATAGATTACAAATTGTCCAATTTATTTCCATTGAAACCAAAATTATCGCAAAAACAATTAATTTGTGGCCAAACTGCTCCATTGGAAAAGGGGTCGACCGGCATAACATGGCCATGCAAGTTGCGACAAACTGTTATTTATAAGTTCTTCCAGTCAGCAGTCCTACGTACATCCCATATATATTGAGAGAAAAAAATAAAAACGAGTATCATGTGGTGCAAGCTGATAAATGTGATTCATATTTTTATAAAAACTTGCACAGAATTTGTCTATTTTAAGATTATACAGATCATTTTTATGTAAATATATATGAGCCGATGATGGGCTTTATCCCCCGAGCGTTTATTCAGTACGAGTTATGAGATATATATCTGACATTTTGGACAAAAACTTTCAGAAATATCTAAAAAAAAAAAAAAAAACTGAACGAACGATAAACGTATATTAGAATACGCTTTTAACATGATGATTTGATCTAAAAAAAAAAGGCGACTATATATTGGGAGGTGAATGTAAGGTTTTTTTCCCCCTTTAGAGCATTGCGGCCTGATCTAGAAAGATGATAATTATACAGTTTTAAGAGATCGACTATGTTGCATATATATTGTCAAGACAAAAAATGGCACTAGTGTGACAATCGATATACTTATAATAAGTTATAACATATATAGGTATATATGATGTTTGCAATCTGATCTTGACGAAATTATTTAAGTATAATTAATTTGCTACCCCAAGTTTATATTTATAAGTCAGTATGCTTTCCCGCCTTTTTCACGTTTATTTTCTATTGAGCTTGGTTTTATTTGAGTTGTTTTACGTGAGTCACGCGCGTTTAGTCAGGAACTTATAATTTTATATATATAGACAGTATTTAAAAGATCTAAAATTTTGTTATTAAGTATTAATTTTTACAACTAGCTAGATTAATTCAGTAGTAAATAATAAGAACTTAATTCTATTTTTAACATTTTAAATCTGATTAAGTCTATTTTAGAAAAAGGCTTTTTGCTATTGCTTAATAGATTTAAATAAAACACGATCTCTACTAAATTATAATAGGTTATTAGTATTAAATTTTTTTAGATTATAACAATAATACTTTAACCAGGATTTGAATTTTAATATGAGTAAATTTAATTATCGAAACAAATTTATGCTGTTTATTTTGTCATGTTTGATAATATTATTCTATTATATTTATAATTAAAAAAAATAAAAAAATATCTTAAGAATATACAAAATATATTAATATTTATTAGATTTCTTGTAATACTGAATAAGTATGTTAATCATAAGAAAATTTAAAACTATTTTATGAATTAAGATTTTCGCGACTTATTTTAACAAATTTATAAAGGTTAATTACTTTATTAAGTTATAATTTGAAAGTGAAGATATGTTAAGGAATAATTATATGATATTTTTACATAATAGAATATAGAATAATTATTAAATGATTCTTCATATTTTTTTTATTGAATTATTAAATAAAGTGTCATTGACACATTTTTTTTTATTTAGAAAATTTTGTAATTTTTACCACTTCGTATAGGTAATGAGTTATAGAATAAGAAGCAACGCAACGAGATAAATAATTTGATTATAAATTAGGATGAGTATATGTTAGTTAGTTTAGATAGCTTATTATTAAAGCCCGTTCGTTGATAGCCGCTTTTTATGTACCATGTATGTCATGATTTATGCAAACATGTCATTCATAATAATCCATGATCATATTATGTTCGCATCAAGTTTAATTCAGTATTTATAATTATGTACGTCATGCATCTCATGTTGCATAAGACACGTAAGTTTTTTTATGTTCAAGTGTAAGACAAGATCAAATCAGTTAATAAGATGATCATTTAGATACGTGGTACCAATGCGATTCATGAGTGGATGTGCAAGTCACGAACTCAAGCATGGTCCACAGTAGTATCCCAGAATACTACTCAGAGGCTCCCCTTGTGGTCGTAGAATATGGGCTGAAATATTTTATGAAAAATATTATGTTTATTATGTTTTCGTTGTGATGTGTTTCTTATTGAGTTTTCGATTTATTTTAGTTTTATTTCATGTTTTTAATCACTTAAGTGAAAATGGTTATGAGTATGAGCAGACGGGTTAGGCTTAGATGAAGTAGTTCATTTAGTTCCAGGTTTCTTAGAATAAATGATCTTTCTGACAAAAAGTTTATTTAGCTGTCGAAGTTTTTTATTTAATATTATTGGAGACATGTTTCATTAAGTAATTTCTTTTCTGAAATAAGTATCTATTTTATTAAATTATGCAAGTCACTTACTTGTTTGTATTCATGAAAATAAGTGACATCCATGGATGTTATAGAATGATTTCTTGCTATATATGTGTCATGTGTTCATATAATAATGCCATTGAAAACCTAGTATATGTCTATATAATATATTCTAGTACACGTTAATCTATGAGCGTGTAAATTTGCTAATAAAAAAGCATGTAATTTCTTTTACAATCTACACGTACAAAAATGTTAAAAAGATAATTACAAATTTTACTATAAATATACACGTGTGTTAATTTGTAATTCCCTCTCCTGTACCATTCGAGCAGCGCCTCACGAATGTTATTCCTCCTCGAACAAAAACCTAAGTGATTAAGCAACCGCCCCAACCTCTATACACGTGTCATGATTCCCTACCGTAGATCTTCCACCGTTCTCGTCATCAAATAGACGGGTGGCACGGCAGACCGGGCACGTCACGTGCGAATACAGCCACGTGTCAATGCAGTGGGGATGAAACACGTGCTTACAAAACGGTATCACCTTGACGGTCTCCTCCTGCTGGAACTCGCCGAGGCAAATCGCGCAGTCCATGGCCTTGTAGTACTTCTCATTAATCCCGCCGTGAGGGTACACCGGCAGAGCCTGAAGCTTCGCCGGGCCCAATCCCGATCTCCGGTATGACCAACTTCGAAGTTCTGACGTCGGAAAAGACGACGTTCTATACGGACTCCGTCGGCCTCGGCGACGGGAAAACTCGGCGGCAGGATTGCCAGAGAAGCGGCGAATGCAGATTGACAAGAAGCCGAGGAAGAAAAGTGCAATGGTAAGGACGGCGAGTGCTGCGAGAACAATAGAGGACTTGTACAGTCCGCTGCTAGGAGCCTCCGCCAACGGCGCCCAGGGTGGCCCGGGCGGAGGTGATGGAGTCGTTGCAGTATTGGGTTCGACTGAAGTGAGCGACAAGCTGAGTAGTTTGCGGATGTGGGGTTTCATTTCTCTTCTAATTAATAAAGTAATATACTTCACGATCGAGAAATTAAGTCGATCGAGTACTACTGTTTTCGGAACGGTTTATTGTATGTAGATGATCAGAGCTGGGAGAGATCATGAGACTGTGAACAGGGTTTTAAAATGAAAGATTGTGAATGGGGTTTTGGAATTATATATATGTAGGGGTTTTTGGAAAAGGTAAGAGGAGAAGAGGTGGGGGCTTATCCAGTTAAGTGAATCTGGATTTTACTTGTAAGGGTTACGTTGTTTACACGTCTTTTTGTTGGAGAAGGTCATAGGTTTCAACAATCAACCTCACCGGCAACTATTTACCGTCCCACATCCACCTCTTATAAAAAATATCTCCATTTTTTAAAATTTCTCTTCAACTATATATATAGAATTAATCCCAACAATTATATCTGTGAAAACTTTCTTTGACACAACTATTGATCCCTTATTTTTTCAGAAAGATACGTAATAATTACTACGTACCCTTATTTAGTGTTTTGATCATATTTTGTTTGCGAAATTGTGATCTTAATTAGATTCATTTTAATTTATTTAATTTTTCAACAAAGCCATTCAAGTATTGAAACATTATTTTAAGTAATTTTCTTTAGGAGCTTTATAAATATATATATACTTGTGTGGCTATATATTAATTTTTTTTTTTGTAATTAATGAATTTTACTATTATTTTTTCTTATCAAATTTTATCTCATGCTTAATCAAAATCATTTTGTGCGTATGAGAAATAGTGGTAAATTATTTTGAGCTCATGATATATAACTATAAGTTACTACTATTTAATTAATTGTCAAGTGCTATCATTTAATTAAGTAATTAACATACAAAGTCATCTAGAGTATTGTACGTACCACATCGTCAAGAAATATGATTAAAGGTGATGATAATTAGAATAAAAATAACATTTTTTAGCATAACATGATCCTAATCATTAGGACATACTCTGCCTTCCCTTATAAATTTGCTGAGTAGCATGCAGAGCCACATTATTAATCTAGAAGGTGGTGCATGCAGTAATTGTACGCATTGCGTGGAATTTTATAAATTTCTAAAATATATATTATAAAATTTTAAAACATTAATATTTATTGTTGCATCCCACTATAAAATATGTATGATCAATTAAAAAAGCAGTGCGCTACATATATTTATAATTTTACTTACAATCATTTGATCAATTTTCTAATTTCATAATCTTTAACATTGACACATGGAGAATTAAATTTGTTATAAATTTTTCTCCAATTAAAAAGCCTTTTTAAAAATTTAATTATAAAAAGTTATATCCTCAGACACAGAATATTTAATTTACCCTTTTTGCATGCTCGCCAGCGTTACAAATCAGTGAATTGGTATGTAGCATTGAAAGAGCATATCAAATACCTTTGATTAATGTTACATTTGGAAGGGCAATAATCCAACTTTTTGCATTCCCACAAAAGGAATGAGAGGAGGCATAATTTATTATGCCATTATGTGGAATGATTTTGTCATGATTAACACGAATTAAATGGCCTTTAACCGAAGTTGTCAGCTTTAAGCCCAGCTATCCTTCATTTGAATAAGAATTCTCAGCCAACTTTTCCTCGTATCCCGGCAGGAATACCAAATTCTCTGCAACGGCATCAGATTCACCCACAAATCCCAAAAGACAGCATTAATTCCTCGGTCAGGGTCCTTTCACACCACCCTTTTCTCGTATAAAATATTACAACACAAAAAATGAAAGGGCCGATTACCAAAACGAAAGGGCCACCGAGATCACGTCCAACCTTGCCATGGGAAAAGAAAAGAAAGAAAGCAATGCAAGCAAAGAAAGCTTACGTAGAAGCTAGTACTAAAACAGTACCAAAATATATAGTAGATCACACAAAGCACGGCATATAAGAGTAGAGGCTACGATGATCTCTTGGGCTCTCGAGCAATGTTGGACATAAAGGAAGTCACAGCCTTAGACCCCTCAGCAATGGCATGCTTTCCAAGCTCTCCGGGCAATACCAGCCGCACTGCCCCTTGAATCTCCCTTGAAGATAGCGTCTTTCGGCTTGCATACTTGGACAGAACCGCTGCCTCCTCCGTCAGCCTCTCGAACATGTCCTTCATCATATTGTTCAAAATTGTCATTGCCTTTGACGATACCCTCAACTCTGGGTGCACCAGCTTCAATACCCTATACACATACCTCCTGTACTCTTCTCCACCGCCCTCTTTTCTCCTCTTCCTCCTCTTCCTCTTCCCTTCCCCTTCTTGGGTGCTCTTGGTTTTCTTTGTTCCCTCCTCTTTTTTTGATGGCCCTTCTTGCTTTCCGGAAGTGATATTGGTGGGCTGTTTCTCTCTCTCTTCCTCTGGAACTTGAACTTCTGCTTGGTTCTCCTCTGGTGATTTGTCCTGGTTTTCTTCTTCTGATTTTTCCTCCACCGGAGGTTGAACTGGCTGGTTTTCTTCTTTCGATTTTCCCTCAACTTGAACAGGAAATGACTGGTTTTCTTGTTCTGATGATTTGTCCTCCACTAGTACTGGGATTTGAGCTGACTCATGGTTTCTTTGTTCTGACTTGTCTTCGACAGCAATGGTTCTCAATGGCTTTCTGCCTGAAGGAATAAACGTGTTTTCCTTTTCCTCATTTATTTCTCCAATCGTTGGCTTCTGAGCGCTTTCAACTACAGTGACTTGCACAATTTCTCGCACAACTTTTGATCTGGTCGTCATCACAGTGCCCATCACCTTAGGTGAACGCTTTGGAGCCATTATTCTTTCTCAGCAGAGGTGGGTAAGATCATTATGGCTAACAATATACTGTAATTGCATGTGCATTAATGGATATAAAAAGTGTTTTGGAGGGTTACAGTAGACGGACACGTGGAGGACAGGCGTCGATCACATTGTTTTACAACGCTGTGTGCATGGGGGTAGAAGTAAATGGAAATCGAGAGGCTTCTGGAGTCAGCATTCAAAAGATTCTGCAGCACTCGAGACAATACACAACAAAAGAAAAGAATGAAACATAATTGGATGTTCTGTTCCACCTCCCCGTCCCCTCGAGGAAGCACCAGAAATCGACCCAGCCGATTCTTCGACATTACCCGGCTTCTGGGCTGGAGGTATTTAAAAGTTGAATTGCTCAAATTGTTCGGCCCAACAAAAGTTATGGTTGTGGAGTAAATCTAATTAGTAATTACATAAATCTAAATAAAAAAAAATAATGTTAGATACGATCATGAATTATGTAAGTACCGTGCACTCTTTTAAAAAAGAGTGAAATTCAATATTAAAAAATTAGTTTCTGTATGTGGGTTCCATCTTTACTCTTTTTTTTTTTCAATAGAATGTCCGACGCTTGCGTAGTCCATAATTATAAATATAATTTCTCTAAAAAAAATATGTTATAGTGTGTCTTAATTATGGTTTTATATTTTCTGCTTAATCTGGTTTCTTGGAAATAAATTTCTTCTCTTGTAGATAAAAGCAACTGCACTTCTGTAATAAAAAATTGGGCAAAAGCCCTTGTGTAATTAAGACATGAGTACCTGCCTCGATAAACAGTACCAAACCGGAAACCATATATGCAGCTAGCTAGCACATGAACACTGCTCAGTACTACTCATGTAGAAGTGGTACTAATTTACGGCTTGCTAACATATATAGAAAAGGAAGTTGCTTAGAAATTAGTTAATGCGCAGGGCAAGCGAAGCTTTCTACCCCTTACGACTCCAGCCCCCTCTCTCTCTCTCTCTCTCTCTCTCTCTCTCTCTCTCTCTCTCATGACGACTTCACTTGTATATGTGTCCTCCTCTGGCCCTCTACCCCATTAAACCCCAATTAAGGTTCCGCTCGCTTTACACAGTCAGAGCTAGAAGTAGTACTACTGGCAGTCACACGACTGCTGGCATGAGGCATCACTATGATCCAGGTGGTGTTGCATGCCTAGCTAATTAATAGAAAATTTTTTGAAAGAAGTTACTGTTGATAGTGATTATTTTATACATAATATGTACTTTTATATAGACCGTCTATCTCTTAAAATTGAAATTATGAGAAAAAAAAAGAGAGGAGGAGAAGAAGCCACATAATGAGTGCAAAATGTGCACTACTATAGTGACTTTTCTCTAACATTACTCTAATTAATATGGCAATTTTTTTTTGAGTTTATTTTTTTTAAACTATTTCAAATTTTCTATTTATTATTCATATAATAAATATTTGCTAAAAGAAAAAAATTTAAAAAAATGTGGTGTATGGAGGTTGTGTGAATAGTAGGAGGTTGTGAAAATTTTTTTGTTTAGAATAACATGGAACTATATTGCATTGCAACAATTTTGATTTTTTGAATTTTTTCTTTTTTTGGAATGAAATTAAAATCGTCCCAAAATATAAGATTTAAGGACAAAAGTTTGATTTTGTCTCAAAAAGATTCTGAAACATGATTCCTGTTCGAACGTATTCGAACGCTAGGGACAATAAATTTTGTGCCTAGTGAAATAATCATTCACAGTTATGGAAAAAACTAGCGGGTTGTTCGCGAGAAAGTAATTTGCCGTTCGAATGTCCATTGAAACCGTTTGAACATGTAAATCACGGTGACACTAATTTAATAATAAATTTAATCAATTAAAGAATTAATAATAGTAATCAACAATTAATTTATAAAAGAAAGATACAATGCATAACTAATTAAACTTAGAAAACATCAAATATTATCCATACCAAAAGTAAAACAAAATACAAAATAAAAGATATAAAATACTATGTCCCCAACTCTTTGAGGACATCCTCGATTGAATCTACTTTTGCCTCTATCTGTGTCAATCGAGTAGATATTGTCTCCTGAGTTTGAGACACGCGATCAATGGCACCCATGAACTTTGTACGTAAGCCTTCGAAGGCAATTTGGATCTTCGTACACACTATATCAGTAATCTGATCAGCAGTAAGAGTGAATGATGTCTCAAGCTGGGTGGATGTCTAACTGATCGATACTCCATGATCAGTCGGGTGTGCATCTCTAATCTGAGTATCGATTGGCTCTGTAGTAAGAGTACGAAGATGAAGTCTCGAGTGCCCTGTGCTCAATGTTAAGGTGGAGGCGTTGATTGATCCAATTAACTCCCGAATACGCTTAGCAATATCAGGTAAGACCCCAACCGATAATAGAAATCGTGTGATCAGGAGGTCAAAAGGCAAAATATCTATAGTAACATATGAAACCTCTTATCGCATCCTATTGAATATATAACCTACTAGGTCGATAGGCATCATACGAGCGACACGTATAATAAATCTCATCATATCCATGCCAACCTTCATCTTGTGTTGCCGAGGGTCAATCTTTTGGACGATGATTAAGTATAGAATCTTGAAACAATATGATAAATGAACCTGTTTGATACTTTTCATCCCATTATAAGGAGGAGCATCTTGACCAACAACCAACTTCCTCACTTCTGCATCTAGACCATTCAGTCCATCAGAATCAGTGCCCTTGTCCTCAGCTGTCTCCTCACTAGTTGTAGACTCCCTAGGCACCACGTTTGGATATATAGTTTCCAAACGTGCAATTCTAATAAAATCGAGAAGTATGTCTGCCGAGAACAGGAATGAAATACCTCGCATGCCAATAATATATTTACTATCAGCATCCAGACTGGAGGCACCAAGCCCTATATAGCAGTCGGTGTTAAGATCAATATATGCCACGACCTAGAATGCCTCATCCCTGTGGTCCAAAATCGGTGACCAACTGCGCTCCACGAATACAAATGTCAAGGAGCGGCCCTCAAAGAGAAGATCTTGAAAATCGTCTATCTTCACTTAACACTCCAGTAAAACTTTATGGCCTAACAATTAGGGGTGTAACCGGTCTGGTTTTAGACAAAATCTTGGACCGAACCGGTATGACCGGTTTTGTATTTTTCAAAACTGATTACGCACCGATTATCCTCATAAACCGGTACTTCCGGTTTTACCTGTTTTCGGTCTGGTCCGGTCCAGCTTTTCAGTTTTTTTAAAATGTAAATTTAACATTTGTATAATATTAGACTATTAGATAGCTATATATTAGTATATATTAATATTAGTTATAAACTATATATTAGTATAGCTATATAACACATGATCAATTACATTTTTATTTTTAAGATTAAACTTTTATTTCATAATAACATTATCTTATATATAATTATATTAATAGCATATGATCAAAAAAATTACAAATGTTTATATTTAAGATTAACATTTTATGTTATAATTTATAAATTATAATATGAAATTATTTTATATATGATATATAATTATATTATATATATTTCACATATAATTATAAATTATATATAAAACTTATATATTAATATATATAAAACTTATATATAAAATATTATCTTTTATATATTTTTTATCAACCGGTCCAGTCCGGTTCGGTCCGGTCCGAAAAATCTCAAAACCGGACCCGGACCGGTTCCGGCCGGTTTATGAAATATAAGAACCGGTTCCGGATTGGACCGATTCAAAACCTGTAAAACCGGTCCGGTCTGGTCCGGTTCGGACCGGTTTAAATTTACACCCCTACTAACAATGTATCGATCGTACTACTAGAATAACCTAGTTCTCCTGGTTTGGTACTCTTTGACCTTCCCCTAGTAAATATTTCAACCTGAAAGTTAAATAATAAAATTTAAAAAAATAGTTACAAAATACAATATACAAAACAATCATAAAATTAAATAATTAATGAAACAATATAAATGTGTTTTCTGTGTTCAACTGTTTGAACGCTAAAAATAGCGTTCGAAAGGTTTTGCTTTTGGGTTATAGACATTCGAATGCTCACAAAGAGTTTGAATGGTATTGTATGTAAACAATCGAGCGATTGAGACAAAATTTCCAAGAAAGTCTTTTGGTTTCTACTCGTTCGACCAGCATTAAACCATTCAAATGGTATTGTATATAAACAGTCGAACGATTGAGACATCGTTCCCAAGAAAGTCTTTTGGGTTCTAATCATTCAAACAGTATACAACCGTTCGAACGGTGTTGTATATTTGTTGTTGAACGGTTGAGACACCGTTCCCAATAAAGTCTTTTGGGTTGTAATTATTCGAACGGTATACAACCGTCCAAATGATGCTTGTATATAGCCAGTCAAATGGTTGAGACATCGTTCCCAATAAGACCTTTTCGATTCTTACGGTTCAAATGTGCTTAAAAATATTCAAACGGTAATTGGATCGAGCTCATAGAAAATGGCAGGTTATGGATACTTGTCAGGTTGGAGCATTAAGGAGAAAATGACATGTCCGATTTGTAACAAACTTACCCAATCTAAATGGCTTACATATGGGAGGAAACTATGCTTCATGGGTCATCGTCGATTTTTACTTAGTGACCATATATGGCGTGGAAATGGTAGGATGTTTGATGGTACTGTTGAATGGGGGCTCCACCATTATTGTCTGGCGAAGATGTTATTGCACAGCTTGTGGATGTTAAAAGTAATGATTTTGGTAAAAAACAACAAGAGAAAACGAAGTGCAAATGAGTTAAATTGGACAAAGAAGAGTATATTTTTCAAACTCTCCTACTAGTCGACGTTAAAATTGTGGCATATTCTCGATGTTATGCATATTGAGAAAAATATATGCGAGTTCGTGTTGGGAACATTGATTTCAACTGAAGGTAAAACGAATGATAATATAAACTCACGGAAAAATCTAAAGCGGTTGGGAATCAAACTTGAAATGCACTTGCAATAAAATGGTTCGCCTATCTACATGCCAATTGGGTGGCATATATTGTCAAGGAACTAAATGGCTATATTTTGTGAGTGGTTGCAAAATATTAAATTACCGAATGGGTATGCCTCGAATTTATCAAGCTGTGCAAACAATTAACTGATAAATTATTGCATTAAAAAGTCATGATTGTCATTTTTTTACAACATATCTTGCCTGTTAGTATCCGTGGGTTTTTAACAAGAGATGGGCGAGTTGCGTTAATTGAGTTGAGTGTATTTTTTAAAAATTTATTTGCTAGAAAGTTGAATGTAGAAGTTTTGGATCGTGTGGAATGAAAAATTGCTATAATATTATGTAAGTTGGAAAGTATTTATCCACCGTCATTCTTCGACATCATAGCTCACTTAACCGTTCATTTGCCACGTGAACTTTGACTTGGAGGACCAATTCAGTATAGATGGATGTATCACATTGAATGATTTCTTGGAAAGTTGAAACGCACAGTGGGTAAGAAGGTCTGCTAGAATGATCAATTGCAGAAACATATATTCATGGTGAGTGACATACATTCTGTTCCAAATACTTTCATGGTGTTGACACAAGGTTTGATCGGCTCGAAAGAAACTTTGATGTTAACCAAGCAAGACAACGGAATGGATTTTCTATATTTTCCCAACAAATACGTCTACTTGATGCTCAGCGTGGTTATGATTTGCATGCTAGGGAGTTTGAGAAAGTTCAGTAATACGTGTTAAACAACTGCCCTAATATAGGGAGCCACTTGAAGTAAGTTCTTATTAGTTGTTAATTAATATTATAATTTACTTATTAAACAATTATACGAATATACTTATTGTTGGTAATGTTTAATTTCAGTGATCATATTAACGTGCTCAAGGAACTGTGAGTAAATGATATAGACCAAACATGTGAACAGGAATTCCCGAAATGGTTTGAACAACATGTAATGACATTAATACAAATGCAATTTTGCACTAAATTAAAAAATAGATTGGATTGTTCATAGTTGAATGTTTATGCTTTATTTAATCCAAACGATATGCACTGATGTGTGGCCCTGTGAGACGCTTTGCTCGATATTCTGCATGTATTTTTCGAGGAAGTAGGTATCATACAATTGATCTAGAACTTAAAAAAAAAAAAAATACAAAATAGTGGTGTCCTTGTCGAAGTGAGTAATGATAGAGACAACCTTGATTTATATAGAGTTATCGTAGATATAATTGGAATAAGATATGTGGGAGAGCTTGTGGTTGATATATTTAAGTGTGATTGGTGGGATTTAAACAATTTTCCAATGGAAAAATGCCACTATAAATATTTTCTAAGTATTAATACATCAAAAAAATAGTATGAAGATGATTCTTTTATTTTGGCTTCCCAAGCATCTCAAGTCTTCTATTTAGACGATTATGAGTTAAGAAATCAATGGCAAGTAGTATAAAAATTTTCTCCTAGAAATATATATGACGTTATCCCTGAGGCGGAAGGACAAGATGAAGAAGAACATGATCCATCTATTTAAGAAGCATACCAATGGAGTCAATTTGCCTTTAACTTATTTGTGGATTTGAGCCAGTATGAGATGATCCTAGTACATAGAGAAGATATTGAGGCTGAAATAGTTGATGCGACAGTTGATCAAAGTGTTGATTCATCTAAAGTATCTACAGATGATGAGAGTGAATTTACAGATGAAACTGATTCAGATGATTGATCGGTTTTATGTTCATATTACACAGTATCTCACAATTATGCCACCAAAGAGGAAGGAAGTTTGCATCTCATCTCTACCTGTTCCTAACTCTTTGTCTGACTCACCATTAGAGACTGACTCTATGGAATAAGGTAAATAGCTAATACTCATTTTTTCCATTAAGATAATTGATAATTGATATAAGATAAATAACTAAATATTATTTTATAGAGATAATAGTACAATCTAATCATGGACAAGGCATTACTAGAGGCGTGTAGTGGAGAAATATCGTAAAGTGGGTAAAATTAAGGTTAACATTCTTGACGAATATACCGGAGGCGAAGGACAACAAACAGCTTGGCTTGCATCGCATGTGGGTGCTCTTACACTGACTTATCCACCTTTGGTTATGAGTTCATGATATAAAATTTCGCAAGATGTGAAAAAGCTTACAAAGAAGCGTTGTTTGGTATGCGATATTTAAATAATAAATTTATATTAATATTATTTAATATTCTAAATGATAATATATTTGTGTATATACTTTTTCAATGATGATTTCAAACTAAATTTTGGTCGGAGAGATGAGCGTAAGACTGTCGATGAGCTAATGTATAATGCATTTCGAAAGTATACGACGAGGTGTCACGAGCATTACAAGAAGTATGGGAACAAGGAAGATGTAAGCCAGCTTCTTTTTCAGGATGTCCGACCTGAAAATTGAAAAAAACTTTGTTACATGTTTGAGGATCCATCATATAAGGTAAATTAAATGAATTCTTTATGTGCCCTTTTTATAATTTGTACTTATTAATTTTTACAACTTCTATGCAGGAGCGAAATTCTATAAATAAAATAAATAGATCAAAGTTGAAGATTCATCATCATACAGGCTCAAGATCTTTCCATCGCGTCTCTCTGAAATTGATAATGTACTTTCTCTTTTTTATTCTGTATAGTTTGTTTTTTGGAGGTACTAATATTTATATTAACTTTATATCTTAACAATGTCTCTTTTTGCAAGAGTAAGACACCAATTATGATTTGATAAAGTTATATGCTACATCGCATACTAATAGTAATAGAGAGTGGACTCATCCTGATACTCGAGAGAATTATGTAAGTATTATAATTTATTTTAATTAAAAATATTTCAATTATTGTGTCAATATTAATTTTTTATGTTGTGTGTAGGATAAAATAGTTGCCCTCCGTGTTGAAACTGCATCAGATTAGAATTCATCAACAAGTGATGTTGAAATTTTTACATAAGTTCTGGGTCAACGTTCAGGATATTTGAGGGGTTTGAGCCGCTGTGTAAAGCCTTTAAGCTTTTCATCAACGTCAAGTACTATTGTCATTGAGTTAGAAAATGCGAATTCTAGGATTGAAAAATTAATTACAAAATAGCATGAGTTAGAGACTCAAGTGATGAAACAAGCAGACATGGAAATGTGCATAAAACAGCAAGAAGATCAACACAGAGAGATGCAACTCCAAATTTAGATGCTTATATAACAATTCAAGCCTCCAAACAATTGATTTTGTGTTTTACATAAATTTTAGGATTTATAAAATTTTGTACTGATAACATTATTTGTATCATTACTATTTTATTTATTTAGTCCTCACTTATTAGATTAGTTTTATTTATATTGAACAATTTGTAATGTATTTTTTAAATATAAATATCTATTTAGTTTTAAATTATTATTCTCCATAAAAATACTAACCGTTATAACGATCATCAAACATTCGAACATATATACATAGGACACAACCGTTCGAACATCACAAGTTAGAGTTTGAACGGTAAACAAATATTGCAAACCATTCGAACACGTTCGAACAAGCAACTCACTCTTTCCGTCCCAAACATGTTCGAACAGCTTATTCAATTATAAAAATTAATATAGTTAAGGTTCAATCATTAAGTTGTTTGTTCGAACATTTCCCCATGTCTATTTGGTTGAACGAACTGGTATCAATCAACCAGCCATGAAGCACCCATTTGAGCATACATTTTATTCGAACGATTTTTTAGCCGTTCGAAAGACTTCTTGAGACGTAATTCAATCGTCCTAGAAGAAAAATTCTGTTCAAACATGATCAAACGGTCCAACAAAATTTCATCCTAAAAGATATTTTTTGGGAAGAAATTGTGATTTTCATCCCAAAATACCTTTTGGGACAGTGATATTGGGACGATCTTGAGACACTTTATTTCGGCCTAAATAATATTTTGAGACGAATATCTAATCTTTTTGGACAAAACATTTTGTCCCGAAAGACCTTATTTGTTGTAGTGTAGATTTATAAGTGAAATATAAATAGTCTTTAATTATCTAATGCCACATTATGACATGATGAGAATTGGAATGATTAGTAGTATTACTCTTTTGGAGCGCAACTCTCTTTTATTAATTTTCCTGTGGATGTATATTTAACTTGTGAATATCAACAAATTAACAACGTATACCAGTATAAGGTTTTTCTTCATAAAAGAAAAAGCTTAGAGGCCCCTCATCTAAATGTGGGTCCATCGCTGCTTGATTGGAAATCTTATATAAATATATATATATACACACACGTGCTTAGTAGGTTTTCTGCTTTAATATTACATATATATATCCTAGCCTACTAGCTGTGCAAATCAACCATGCATATATCGGCATATTAAAGCTACTATATATGGTTTCGATTTGATCCTATGCAACACATGATATGTATATACATATATATACATACCAAAAAGGGGCGGAAGTCGATGCACAAATAAGTAGATAAGAAAAAGAACATATAAAGGAAGACACTAGATGACTAGAGTTGAAGTAGGGACTAGATAACTGGAGTGAAGTGCAAGTAAATAAACAAAGGAAATGAAAGTAAGACCAGATAACTAGAATTAATAATATAATGAAAGCAAGGACCAGATGACTGGAGGTCCAAATAACTGCAAGTAGTGAAAATGAAAGTAGAGTAAGGCAAGACTAAATAACTAGTAATATAGATAAATGAAAAATAAATGAAACTACTTAGTAAGAGAAATAATAACGTTTATTCGTATTGAAACAACTTACAAAATAGGTTTCTTAACAAACTCAAAGACGTAAGGATTTTCTGGAGAAATACGGGTAGTATGAAAGAGAGAGAGGATAAGTAGCTGCTAATAGAAGAAGAAATTATTCTTCCCTTGAGGCAAGGTTCCCCTTTTATAAGCGAATGAGGAGGCTTTAACAAAGAAAATAGTACAAATAGTAAAAGCAAACAGCACAAATAGTACAACAGTACAAGTAAAAGAAAAAATCTTGTCAGAAAAGCATGTGACCAATCAATCTTTCGGGGACGATAGTTATTTGGTGCTTCTGAGTATTTTATTTGTTTCTGCTGACGGATCAATCATCAGATAATCTTGGAGTGTTGTGTGAATCATGTCTAAATATATTACTGTAGGGATCAGTAACTGAAGTTTTAGATGATGCTTTTGACTCAGTATTAGAATTATTCTTATTAGTTTTATGATTGTTCTGCAATTGCTTATGTAGTAGATAAATCAAATCCTTTTTTGTTAATCCTTGAATTAGATTCTTCTTTTCCTTGGATTTGGAAGATTTGCTGGATTTATTAAATTTAATGGAAGTGACAGTTTTAGAAGAAGTAGTGGCCTGAGTGTTTGGATATTCAGGCAGAGCGATCTGTTTAACAAGTGGAAATTCCTCAATTCTCTTCAGGTCTGGAGCAGTCTAAAGTCTTGAGCAGCATTGTTAATAAAACCTTGTGTGTGGGGGAATCTGTCCCACCACTTGACAAACCAATATCGGACTAACAAATCACCATTTCGATCGTAGCTCCACTTTAATATCCAAGGGACTTTGTATCTCTTGCAAAAATGGAGGAAGTAGGGGTACTTTTGATTATGACGATCCATTTTGAAAACAGTGACAAAACATCTAATGGATTTCTGAAGTTTTTTAGGAAAGACTTCGGGAATAGGGCCAAATTAGTGCCACCATTGTAGAAACCAGATGGGATATTCAGTTTTAAATTTTTTTTTTTTTTGGTCAAAATTCAGAAACCAAGAGTGTGACATCTCCGGAGTCTGGAACAACATGAATTTGAACCATGCATTAATATAATCATAGTAAGAATAAACAATGTCAGCATTTTGGAGTCTCTTCGTTGTATAAGGATGTGATCCCCATTTTTCTTCAATGATAATATTTAATATATAAACACTATAATAGATCAATTTAGTGTTATCAATGTTGTCATAGATAGGTTTAATAACAAAAGAATCAGTCTGTACTATAAAAGCATAATAGTATTGGAGGTTTATTGCTAGATTCTCAGGAATCCAATGAAAACTTGGGGGAAAAATAACTCGCAGTAGTTTTGATGGAGTCTGTATATATTTGGCCTATTTGGTTTGACATAAAACAGGTTCTGGGAAAATTAGTTTTTGAGGTACTCAGTTTTGGAAGCAGGGTAATACTGAGTAAAATTAATAGGTTTGGAGTAGAGATCATAGATAAGAGCAGTTGAAAAGGAAACGAGTTTAACAATGGGAATACTACCAAGAGTAGTAAACTTGTGAGTAATATTAAGGGTAGTGGCTGGAGTAGTAGGCTCATGTTTAACAATTCTGGTATTAGGTATTGGGAGAGGAGTAGCAATCTTCCTCCCCTTGTCCTTTTTTTTTTTTTCCTGCTCATGTTTTTTTGTAGGAATTCTTGGGTAAGAAAATTAGGAATGTCATTTTTAGCTCCTTTAATATAATCAATATTAAAGTCAAATACACTTAAAATAGGTTGCCATCTGGCAAAAATATGTTTTGATGCAATGTTTTCAACATCTTTTTCTACAACATATTTAGTACCTTTGCAATCAATACGTAAAAAAAATTTTGGTTTTAACAAATCACTTTGAAACTTAGAAATACATAGTGTTATGGATAATATCTCTTTCTTAATAGTACTATAGTTAAGTTGTGCATTATTCCAGGCTCCAGAATGGAAGTAGATAATTTGTTCAGATGAGTCTGGTGAAACAATTTGTTTCAGAATGTTATCATAACCAATGTCAAAAGTATATGTTTCAATAATTTTAAAGGAACCAGAAGTAGAAATACAGAGACATGGAAAAGTTTTAACATATGTCTTGATCTGTTTAATAAGATTAGTATGAATTTCTGTCCAGGGGCGAGGGTTGGAATGTAATTGCTCATAGAGTGGACAACATTGTTTTCTCATATCTTTATAGAATTTTGCAACATAGTTGAGATAACCAAAGAATTTCTGTAACTAGGTTTTATAAAAAACGACATTGGAAAATTTGTCCACGAATTCAATAGTACTACTAATAGGTCGAATTTTACTTTAAGAAATATCGTAACCAATAAATCTAATTTTGGCTTGAAATAATTTGATTTTCTTAGCAAAGACAATAAGACCATTTTGTCTAACGATATCTAGAAATGAATTTAATTGTTTCCAGTGTTCATCTTAATATTATATAATATATATATATATATTTATATATATCATGTTTCAGCTTCTACATATAACTTCCGGGCCAGGATTTTACCTCACCAAACTCTGTAGTACTACTAGATGCTGAAAGCAATGAATTAAAGTTGGCACGTGGTTGATTCATGGAAATGAAAGAAATTAATTAAATTCGTAGAAAAATAGAATACTGCAGCACAGAATTACAAGATCGAGCATGCAGTAGTACCATACATGATCATCTGGCTGTTGATCATCGCAATAATTGTTGTAGCTAGCTAGTACTTATATATAGTTATTAATCTCGATCAGGTCGATTGAACATATATATATACGCACGATGATCATATTATAGAAGAACAAGGTCATCGAAATTAACATGATCAACTAAATAATACAGAATATTAAAATAAGCATAATATATAATTATTTCATACACTGGTACATCTCCTCTTAGCAGCAGCATGGGACGCAACCCTGGGAAATCCAAAACTTGATCGAAAGAAGCACTCCAACTCTTCACGCCTTGTGGTTTCAAAGAAGTGCAACGGCTCTGTCCATTTCCTCTTTTGCAGAAATGCTCGTGGCTGTTTTCGCGGTGTGGGTGGGCAGCTCTTTATGGTCGGAATTTGGTGATCCCGAGAAGTTGGTGTTCGACAACTGATTTCTTCATCATTATCTTGTTGTTGTGGACCTTCAAGTAATTCTTGATCAAGTTTCGGTAGATCAATTTGCTCGGATACATGTTTCTTAGACATGATATTGGAAGAGAATTAAGTATGAACACGGAGCCAGGGATTGAGAGATCAGATAAGATCACACAGAGAGAGAGAGAGAGAGAGAGAGATCTAGAGAGAGAGAGAGAGATTAATTGATAATTGGTATATCGAACTGATCTCCTAGCAGATATATACGAACATCTATATATATATGTATGTATTTATGTATTATATATTATATAATATATATGTGTGTGTGTGTAGATATGGTTGTATCTTCTTAAAATTCTTTACAATGTTGTTTGCAGTACTTTCTTCACTTGTATTCTTCCTTTTTTATAGGATCCATTCCAAGAATATCGGCTTCTACTTTTCAGTCTTTCCTTCGTTTGGAAGATACCATCATGACAAATGAATTAAACAGTCATTCTAACAAGCTAGTAATATATATGCAGTACTACTACCCGTGTGAAAATTAAATGATTTTTCATTTACAAAGAAAGTCAAAATAAGCTACAGAAATTGAATTGGGTCGATGTGGGAGTTTGATAGATCAAGTCCAACCAAGCTGCTATAATATCACACACACACACACATATATGAAGTGGGGGTCCTTCTTTCTCGATTGAAATATAAGAAAAGTGGACTGTTTTGAACGGTAAAGTCCAAGAAACCTAAAAATAAAAGAGTAGGTATTGCTATATTTGTGATGATCATAGGAAACGTATACGTAAGCTCATGTTGTTTGGCCTTATCGGACCATCGCTATAATTAGGTGACTTCAAAAATAGTGGTAGCTGTCGCCAGGTTTTTATAAGCTAGCCTACATATATCTATAGATATATATAAAACTCCAGAGCATCACATGATGACATGCGTGGATAGATAAATACAATGGTCCCCGTCCTCTCTCTTCTTCATCTGTCATTTCAGCACTCTCTGTTTCTTGCTTGTCTGTATGTATGAAACGGACGTAGCCGCATTGGATACCGTTTTGGACAGTACTGCAAAAATAATTGAAGAAAACTTAACGGAGAGATCATCGACAGAGAGATAGACAACTTCTTTTTATATAGAATAGTATCTTTTATTAATTTCTCACCTTCCTTGAGTTCCTTGGAAACCAAAAACACAGTTAAGGCAGCTGGATGCACGGATATATATATATATTTATATATATATTTATATGGAGTTTTAACGTAATTGACGGTTGGGGTTTACGATCGAGTACTGAAAGAATTGAGCATCGAAGAGTATCATTGATGGGTGGTGCAAAGCTGCTTCTTCTGAAACGTGAAAAAGTAATTTGGACGATTACGATAAATCAAAAAGGAATTCACACTGCATGCATGAAGCTGCTTGGTGAAACAAGACGAGGGAAATTAAGTACGTACGTACGCGCCACTAGTACTGCAGAGGCATATATAGGGGATACTGTTCGGTAGTTTCCTTTTTCCTTTTCACTTCACGTGTTTTTTAAACTTTGGCTTTACTTCACGAATCCACAGCCTGCAGGCCGTAATTATATACAGGGACTCGAATTACATATATATTATACAAACACACGAGGAGTGCTACATTATAAAAGAATTATACTAAAGTATGTGACATGATTTATTTTACAAAAAAAATAACTTAATAAATATTTAACGAATCACATCAATCAAAGATGCTTTTGTCGACACTACAACAAAAAATATTTTTTGGGACAAAATTTTTTCTAGCGAGTTTTATTTGGTGGCAAATAAGTACATTTTGTTACCAAACTCACATCGTTAGAAAAAAGTTGGCCTGAAATATTTATATTTGGTCATTTTATTTGTCACAAGTTATAATTTGCTGTAAAAAACATAATCATACCATTTTCGGTGACTATAGTCGCCGCAAAAGATTACAATGACATTATGCAGCTGCTTGAAGGAATTATTATCTCATACCATTTGCGGTGAGTAGAATCACCGCAAAAAATCATTTACAGTGACATTATGCAGCTTGAAGGAATTATTACCTTTTATGATCGCTGCAAAAGTAAAAATTATCGTCGTAAAAGGTAAAAATTTAAAACTCCCCATTCTATTTCATTTTCTTCCCCCTCCCTCCTGCGACCAGATATCACGTCTCTGCCCATTTTTCTCTCTGCTTATTCTCTCTCCTTGCCACCAACTGCAAGCCTCTCCCCCCACCGCGACCTCACCTCTCTCTCCCTGTGACTTCGAGCCTCTCCCCCTCGCCGCAACCTCACCCAATCAGCCACCTGGCCTTCCCCAACCACCTCCGCAGGTAGCAGTCCGCACATCCTCTCTCTCTTATGGGATTTCATGTATGGTTTTTAGTTTTCAATTTCTGCATTTGTTGCAAAGCCCATCCTAGAAAATGATCGCCTTTTGCATTGTCAGAAGCCGCATATGGAGCTTGCTTGTTCCTAGGCTGTTGGGGCTATTTTCTTCTTTTTCATGCATTCAGTAGTTTTGCTCTTTTTCNTCATTATTAGCTATTTACTACCCATATGTAGTAAATATTTAGTAGAGGTTTCACAGATCTGGAAATTTGAACGATTGTAACAGGCAGCTGTGAAACATGTGTTTTTTGTTTACCCTTCAATCCTTTCGAAAGTTGATCCTTCAAGAAGGAGAAAAGATGGTCCTTGTGTGGTTGGATACACCATATAACCAAGCTACATATGGACTTGTAGAAAAACTAGGTAAGTATATGGTTCATTTATCTTGTGTGGTGCGGTTAAATTACCTTATGATTACACAAAAAGTGTTTACTACTAAACATAGATGGATATTTTTACTGAAAAAATGTAATTAATTTTCACATTTTATTGTTTGGATTTTTGAACATGTTCAGCTAACTTTTATTTTTATCACATTCTAGGAAGTTTAGTAGTAAGGATGGTCTTTCTTCCTGTTTAATTTGAAGAAAGCTCATAATATATATAAATATATATTTATATATATATGAGTTATTATTTTATCAAGTCTATGTGTAGAACATACTATCTACATCACTTAAATAGTAAAATCTGGTTTGTAAGCATTTTAAATGTTATTTTTTAAATCAAATTATGCGATGTAAATATTTTACTAGATGTATTGCTCTATATAAATCTAGGATTTAAACAATCAAAAGCTGATTATTCACTCTTTACCAAGTCCAAGGGTTCTTCTTTCATTGCACTTTTTGTTTATGTTGATGATATTCTCATAGCTAGTAATGATTTGAAATTTGTGGAGCATTTGAAATCCTTACTTGATGAAAAGTTCAAGTTTAAAGACCTTGGCCAGCTCAAATATTTTCTTGGTTTTGAAGTGGCTCGGTCTCCTGCTAGTATTTCTCTATGTCAAAGAAAATACTCTTTATAGATTCTTCAAGATGTTGGTTTTCTAGCATCTAAACCTGTTTGCCTTTTTTCTTTTCTTTTCTTTTTTTATTTGTTTTTCTATGGAGAAAAATGTCAAGTTAAGTAAAGAAACATGAGATTTATTGCCAGATCCTACTGTCTATCATAGACTTGTTGGTAGACTTCTTTACCTCACATTGACATGGCCAGATTTGTCTTACTTTGTGCATAGATTAAGTCAATATATGGCTCGGCCAAGACAACCCCATCTAAAAGCAGCCTATAGAATTTTACAGTGCATAAAGGGTACTCCTTTTCATGGCCTTTTATTTCCAGCTGCCAATTTTCCATCCCTTAAGGCCTTTACAGATTCAGATTGGGGTTCTTGCACTGACAGTCGTCGATCTACTAGTGGTTATTGTGTTTTTCTTGAAAATTCTTTGGTTTATGGCCTGGAAGACAAACAAACAGTCAACTATTTCTCACCCCTCAGTAGAAGCTGAATATTGATCCATGGCTTCTACTACTTGTGAAGTTTATCTGGTTCCTCACTCTTATGTCTGATTTTTGATATTTTACATACTAATAGTGCTCAACTTTTTTGTGATAGTCAAGTTGCGCTGCATATTGCTGCCAACCTAGTTTCTCATGAAAGAGCAAAGCACATTGAACTAGATTGCCACTTCATTCGGGACAAGAATCATGTTCAAGACCTTTCACTAGGTTTCACATCATCAACTTGCTGATGTGTTGACTAAACCTCTTAGTCATCAATAGTTTTATCACTTAATAACTAAGATGGGAGTTCATTCCATCTACTCTCCATGTTGAAGGTAGAAAGGTTAAAAATTTTAATGATTGATTTATGATTAACTCGTGTTGAAGTTATTGTTACAAAAGTATTTGATAAAAGCGTACATATTTTGTATATATGATATTATTTGTGTCAAAAAATTATCATAAAACCCAAAGCTAGCATATACGGAAAATGATTAATTAATTTTACGTCTTAAGTTCAAACGATTAATTAATGAATACAAGTTATCAATCTCATCAAATATTATAGCCCAATGAGTGATGTCCAAAACTAATATAACTAGCAAGTGCACAAAAACAAAAATAAAATTCAAACTCGTTTAGAATTAAAATAAATAAATCTTAATTAATAAAAACAAATGAGAATTTTATAAAATTTAATTTACAATCTACAAGTCACTACACATATATGGTTCTCAATTTGAATCCGAGGAAAAAAAAATCTTTTTTGTTTTTATAGTTTATCATAATTATTTTATCAAGTCACTGTTTATGAATCATTAATCTAATAAAAAAATTCCTTACAAAATAACTTTAACAGCAGGTTTGGTTCGTGAAATAAAATGTTCCTCATGATGAAAAGGACTTGAATTTAGTTGCAACACCCTCAAATTAATATTGTACTTCAGGGGTCGCATGGCATGGCCACCCAGCTTGTAGCCACAAGGATGGCTTGGGCCATCTTCGGAATGGGATTGCAGAGTAGTCCAACCACTCCCGGCCCGTTACTTCGTGTGGTGAGCGCGCATACAACCACTATTCTTTTATTTTCTTTTTTAGAACTAGTTTGGATACTGGTTTTTCCCTAGAAAAACCAATAATTAATAGGAGTACTGGGTATATATGTTAGAAGCTTTAGAGCATATAGTAATGACCAGTAATTCGACATGCATGCATGAAATTAGGGTCTTAGATTAATCAAGCGTGCATGATAAAGAACATCATGCTTTTATTAACAAAACAGTGACGCATGCATGCAAGTATAAATAAAGGTAGCTAGCTGTTGTAGTACTCAATTTGGCTAATCCTGTTAGTTAGATATATCGATCGAACCTAGAGAGATCGATGATCAGAGCAAAACAGATAAAAGATAAGAGATGATCATGAGGCCGACAGGGGTCAACATCACCCCCATCAATATGCAGTTCTATGTTATCATGATGATCAATACTGATACGACTTGTCGCAACCTCCATTAACTTTTGATCAAAATTATCTCAACAACTTAATAATTAATTACTGCCACGGCCCACGTCCTAGCTTGAGAGAAACTGTACTGACCATGATAACCAATGACCATGCATTCACGGACCAATATTTCCCTCACCTTTAATTCTACTACACTTTTGGCCCATGATCAATAGACTTTTTAGTTCGAGCAGTGAGTCTAGAGATATGTAAAGAGTAGAGCACATCATTGTTGATATTAGACATTGGAACTTCAGGCTTCAAAAGGGGATTAAGATCACACATCCATTTCTTAATCTTACTAATAATAATAATGGTAGTAGCATCAAAACCCTCAAATCTTGTTTTATTACAAGCTAGCCATAACTTCCCAAAAAAGGAGTGATGGTAGTAAGTGAGCAAGCAAGGTAAATTGATTAGAACCATTAAAAGAAGACCAAAATGAATGCCTTACTTTTCCAACAGCTAGAATTCAAAAGAGTGTGACCAAATATAGAAGATAAGTAATGCCAAATGTTATTCGCGAGAGAGTAATCCTAGAAAATATGATTTGCATTTTCAATAGAACCCTCAGAACAAGAAGAGCATTTAGAAGCCATAGGAATCCCTCATTATTGGACTTTATTATCAAGAGAGGTTCCATTATGCCAAAGGTTCCAAACAAAAACTGAAATCTTTGTAGGGGGGATATAATTGCAAACAAAACTCATGGCCGTGTTGATTGGGAGGTGATCCCGTAAGAGTTTCCAAACATATTTAAAAAAGAACTTTCCATTATTAGAGTGTTTCCAAACTCTAATATCACA
>QEOT01009242.1:0-31039 GCA_003123785.1 Pterocarya stenoptera | reverse complement strand
ATATCAAAAACTTGGAACTGTGACGGTTCAGATCAGGAAATGTTAGGTTAGGTGGATTTTGGGTCGTAGGATATGTAGTGGGAGGAGGATGGGCGTGGACTGTTTGGGGGTTACGCTTCAGTAATTTTGGTTCTTGTAGCTTAGCTAGCTCCCCTTATTTGCGTCTCTTCGAAAGGAACAAATTTGCGTTCGGGCGGGGAAGCCCAGCTTCTATGAAAAGTGAAAACAACGTCCATGCCTAGCTATAGCTAGCTGCTTACGTATGTGGGTGATCATACGTACGTTCACGGTTGCTCCAAGTGGCAATAGCTCATTGGTTGCGTTCCCCATGTAGCCTCTTATGCTATATATATTACGAGTTTTCTACTCAGCACTTGATAAAATAAAAAAATAAAAAGATAACAAGTAAAAATAAATACATGATATAAGACTGTTGAACATAATTTTTCACATAATATACCTTAATTCAGAATAAAAGGTCATTCATGGGTACTACGTACGTAGGAGATCAGCTAAATATAAATATGACCTTAATTCTCAGATTTGCATGAATCCTTAAGAGCTATTAGAAAGATCATGATGAAATATATAATATGGATTTTGATCGTTATAAGTATACAGGTTAGAAGGTTTCACATATATGCAAGCGGCCTGGATTTCCTAATTTTATATATATAAATATATATATATATATATTACGTAGACGTAATTAATTTCTAATCAAAGCGCGCGGCTGTTTAATTAGACCTATAAATTAGGTAGAAATAGTAAACAGTACTATGCGATCATTGATTAGTTTTTTGGACTATTTTAGCTATTCTTATTCATTACAAGCAAAATTATAACCATGATTTGTGATCGATTATTTGTAACGAAAATAATTATTTATGATAAAATAGATTCATTATTTTGATAAGAAATAATAATTTTTGTAAAAAATAACTAGTTACAAATAAGTAATTTTCTTATAGTAATTGATAAAAAACATCTCCTACTCTAAACATAAGTATTTTAGTGGAAAAGAGATATAAGGGATATAAATTGGTTCTACGATATTTATTGAGTATTTAATGATGTTATTCAAAAAATCTATAAGTGTAGCAACAAACAAGAAAAATGCTATGTTTACAAAAGGAATTATATAAGATGAATAACTTTAAAAATTAAAAATTGACGTGACTTAATTTGATAAGATCTATTTTATAATAATAATAATAATAAATACTCCGCAATTTGACAAATCTCATAAAATTATATCAATTTAATCATAGTTTTTGTAATTCTTTTTTGCATTAAATATTTTTGTTAAAATAATCGACCTGACAACATTTATTGCTATCTATTTAGACTTTTTATACAACATTAAATCACTTTATATATGTTTATTTCTCTCTCATCTCAAAAATCTTAATGGTTTCATAATTAAGCATAAATATTGGAAAGAGCCAGTGTTATCATTCATTAATATGACCATTCATCGCCATTAATGAATAACATATATCAATTACCACTATATGCAGCACTCTAACTTCTAGTTTTGCCCCCCTAGCTGAAATCTTCTCACATTTTAGATCGTGATCAGATCGGTCGTTCAACTCAACCACTTTTGTTAAACAAAATATGTATGAATTATATATATAATTTAATTATATATATAATATATTGTACAGCTCATTCCACCACCAAACAAGATCCAATAAAGCTAAAATAAATGTGAAAAGTAATATATCAATGCATGCATGGAAAAGTATAATTAATATCTTGTACACATTATTACACATTATTAACGCAAACAGATCATCTCATGGCGTCGTCTCACCATCGATGTCATGCTAATTTGTGAATGAATACTACTGCATGCCTACTGGCCGCCGGGGTTAAAAGCTGCCTTAATTATTTGTTGTGCACATCTTTGTACTGATCAAATGGCCAAATGGGAATTGTCTGTTCATCATACTATTTTAAAACCGTCATCAAGCAGTCTCTCTTTGTAGAAATTAGGTGGAAGTCAATCTTTTAGCTCTGATCATCCTCTTTATTTTTTTTTTATGTTATAATGTGTGTTGGCTTTGAAAAGATTGTAGAGGACTCCAACCTCACCGAACTTGTGCCTTGTATCCGTTAGTTTATCTATAAATACTTATTTGCCGAGAAAAAAAGAAAAGAAAAAAGCCAAATGGGAACCATCACTGCAACACAATTGGTTTTTAGTGACGGTTGGAAAATTGTGACAATCCCCAAACCATTACTAAAAAGTATTTTTTGTGATGGTTTCCAGAAACTGTCACTAAAGATAGATGAGATTTTTTTTTTTTTAACATAACATATACGTTTGGACATTGTGGCTACTTACGTTCGAACGTAAAATATTTTGGCACCAACATTCAAACGTATAATATTAGTGTTCGAACGTTAATTGTAAATTTAAATTAAATATGACTCTAATTTAAAAATTATGTGATTTTTATAACGCAAAATTTGTGAACAAGTCTAAAAAATTGACTTATTGTATATATTATACATAGATAAATATATATTTATATTTATATATAATTAAAGTGCAATGATTTAGTATTAAAGTTGAAAAATCTAACATTAAAGAAGATTGAGAACTAAAATTAAAAAACAATAGATATATTAAATAATATTGTTCCTTACATATATTAAAAGCAAAATATAAAATACAATACAATTTCATAAACAACCCTCAGATGAACGCGTTGTTCGCGAAATTCATACTCTGTATCTCCTCAATCAAGCTATCAACCTTGTCGTTGAGGATACCTACACGAGGGGCTATCTCGACGACAGATGCCTCTATAGCCACGATCTATCGATCAATATGTGCAGTCAGCTGTGAGATCACCGCATCAACCCAGCAGGCCTCGCATCTCCTGCAGATGTACTAGTTGGCTACTGACTACTATTCTCCACACCGGGCTCGGGCTGCATTAGAGGAACTAGATCCTCTACAGGGGTGGCTGACGTCCCCTCGCTTGTCCAATGCTACGTCGATGCTTGGTCATGTCAAGGGGGCTCATATGATCTTTGAACCACTCCTTCGGCTGGGTTGACATTCCCCGAGCAAGTAATAGCCGAATGATCAGAACAACGTATGGAAGGTTGTCCGTGGAGACGATGCTTGCCTCGTAATGGATCCTTTCAAAAATGTGCTGTGGCAAATATATAGGATCTCCACGTGCCACTCATATAAAAAACTGTGCCCTCATCTAACTAAATGTAGTCTTATGTGCCACAGGATCCACGTTTGTTGCAACAATAAGCTGCAACATGCGAAAGAAAGGTAACAAATGATTTTGGTGAAAGGCGTTCTTCCTCTCGATGTACGTGCTATCTCTCCTGGTGTGGATGTAGAAATCATCGTCTCGGTCATCATCCCGAGCCTCAGGGCCAACACCCTCGGCCTCTGACTGGTCTGCATCTCTGGCTGATGATGGATTAAATGGGCCAATAGATGATGCAGAAGTGTCTACATCTGCATCGAATCTGCCGTGAGCAGATGTAGATGTGCAAACCAAGGCTTGAGAGTCAGCCGTAGTTAATGTCTTAACTCCTCAATGAATCCCGAGGTGTTCGGCAATGACATCGGGTGAAATCTCAAACGTCACACTACATACAGTCACGGTGTGAGAGGATGCGTCCTGAGTCATGTCACACATCCGTATATAGAACTCTTGAACCATTGAGGGGTATACCTTCTCCCTCAATGTGCAGATATTTCCTCAGCCTCTACTGAGGAAGACATTTCTCAGGTTCGTCTGCTCTCATTTGAGTTCGTCGAACTCATTGATCAGGACCTCTCGCTCCACCATAATAGTACGAGCCTCGATACGAGCAGTGTTCTGAGTGGCTCATTCCCTCCCTCGTTTCCTGGTATGCAAAGGATGAGTCATATCCTGAAAATAGAAAAGGAAAAAAAATTATGAGTACTAGTGATGCATCTTTCGTGTTAATTTTAAACTGCTCTGCATTAACATTCGAACATAGTAAAAACATATGTTCGAATGTTCAGATAAAACGTTTTGACGTGTATCTTTTACGTTCAAACGTAAAACACATACCTAGTATATTAGTTTAGTCATAAAGGATTAGCTCTACAAATGATCAGATGCATGTGTCAGGCCTCATGTAGTAACATGATGAATCACTGCCAAGTATATATGGCAATGGATATGGAAACTAAAAATTCCACCAATAGACAAAGTTTTTCTATGGAGAGCTTGCCCTTAAAGTCCTTCCCACCAATTTTAATCTATTCAAGAAGAAAGTGTTGGAGAATCCCAGGTGTCTAATTGGTGTAGAGGAAGAGACAGTGACTCATGCAATTTGGAATTGTATTGCATCAAAAGACATTTGGGGCAATGTTAAAAAACAATTCAAAAGAGTCATATATTTGCAAAAGGAACTTTTTGGATATTGTAGAAGAAATGCTCTCTACTTTTAGAAAACAAGAATTGGAGGAAGTGGCTATGGTTGCAAGGAAAATATAGCTAGGAATAGGGCTGTAAATGAACTAGTCTGTTCAATAGCCGCTCGGTATTCGCTTGATTAAACTCAAATCGAACTCAACTCGTGGAAAGAAAAAAAAGTGGTGTATCACCACTTTTAAAATGTCTGCTACCATATTTAGATGGCAGATAGTTCTTAGTTTGTCCATGTTCCACCATCGAGTATTTTCGTCAATGATGGATGCTACTAGGTCTTCTCTAGTGTCCATCCTAATAGAAGCTCCTTCCTCCTCTAAAGGCTTATGACTTGGGATCCACTGATCAGTCCATAAAAGGGCAGATTGCCCATTCCCAATCCGCCATCTACATCCTTCTTTTAACCATTTCTTTGCCTCCCAAAGCCCCATCCATGTCTAAGAAGGATTATGGCCCAAACCAGCTTCAAAGAAAGAAGTATGCTGGAAATATCTTGCCTTGAAAAGCCTATGCAGCAAGGAGTTTTCATCCTATAAGAATCTCCACCCTTACTTTGCTAGAAGAGCAAGGTTGAAACTTCGCAACTCTTTGAAGCCCATCCCCCCTCTTGATTTCCTCTCACACATTTTATTCCAACTTATCTAGTGAATTATTCTCTCATCCTTTTTTGGCCCCACCAGAAATTGGATATCAAACCTTCTAATTCAGTACAAAAGCCAGTAGGAAAACAAAAGCATTGCATAGAATAAGTTGGTATGGAGAGGAAATCAAGCTATATTGTTTGGTATTGAATTGGAGCGGAGAAATGCGATTTTAAAGGATGATTCTCTTTAAGTTATCAATGCAATTGCAAAACCAGAGGAACCTTAGACTAATGTTGGAATGTTTATGAATGAAAGTAAGGAGAAGATTAGGAATCTCAACAAGTGTTCTGTGCATCATGTTAAAAGAGAGTCTAATGTTGTTGCCCATGTTTTGGCAAAAAATTCTTTAAGCATTTCAAATGTTATTATTGATATGGAGGATTATCCTCATGTATTTCTTCCTTGATTTAAAGGAATTGATCAATAAAATGATTTCCTTTTAAAAAAAATATAAAGGATTAGCTCTAAAAGCGATGGCTTTATAATGATGTTGTGTGTGTAAGCTATATATCTTCGAAGTTTTTAGGTTAGTCTGATATTGGTAATGATACGCTTACAATGTTTTTTTACAACTATTTTATTATAACCTATTTTATAATCAACTATTGCAATCATGCTACTTCATTAAAAATAAATTTAATTTTACAAAACTATTATAAATATAAAAATATAATAAAATAGTCGTAAAATAACTATAAATTTAAATTCTCCTACATAAGAATCCTAGAAAAAAAGTGTCAAAGATAGTATCAATCGATAAGGTTTAGGCCTCGTTTGGTTATACATATCGTGAGATGAAATGAGGTGAGAAATATGTTAATAGTAGTGAGATAGTTTGTGAATAGTAGTAAAATGGTTTGAGTTAAAATATTTTATGGGATTTTAAAAAATGAGAGAGAAAAAGTTAAATAAAAAATCATAAAGTTAAAATATTGTTAGAATATAATTTTTTAATATAATTTTTGTTTTAAGATTTGAAAATATTGGATTGTTTCTTATGTTTTGTTTGGAAGTTTAGAAAAGTTATAATGAGTAGGTAATGACTAGATAAAAAATTTGAAATTCAAAAAGTGTTTGTATTTGAATGGTATTTAGATGTTGAGATGAGATTAGAAGAGATAAAATGAGTTGAAACCATTTGACGGGGCCTTATTCATAGTATCGACAAATTCAAGTAAAGCTGGAAACATGGGCTAGTGTAAATTAATTTTGAGATTAAAGATTCTTATTAGGGTTGAGCAAAAATTCAAAAATCCAATTCTGAATCTAGCTTCGCTTCGACTCTAACAAAACGGAGTCAAAGTCGGATTTTTTTTAAGCTTTTAGTCAGAGGTGGAATCGGAGTCGGAGGTGTCGCTAGATCGACTCTAACTCCGACTGTGCCCTTTGAATCCAACTTCGACTCCGACTTTGAATCCAACTTCGACTCTGAATCCAATTTCGATATTGTACATATGTTATAAAAATATGTATTTGTTTATATATTTATCATATATACTAGTATAGTTATGTAGTTATATAACTAAAACTTATATAGTTAAATTCAATAATATACTAGTATGAGCTAGTTATTATAAAATAATATATTTATACTATAATATAAATAGACTAATGATAGTTTAGTATATGTAAACATCATAGTATTACTACCAAGCATAATCAAGTATAGAAATAAATTAGGCACTAGTATAATAAATTAATAACACATATACTAATATATTAAAGTATAATAACATGTAATTAGAAACTAGAAATTCTAGTATTTAATTAAGTTAGATATTAGTATAAAAATAAATTAGCCGTGAATGAATTAATTCTAGTTTTAAATTTTTTGAAAAAATTGAAATTTGTAAGGTTACAAATTTTTTTTTTTTTAATGTACTAAATATGAAACTAAAAAATATAAAAAATATAAAGCACAAATCCGACTCCAGTCGGAATTGAAGTTTGGATTTGAACTCCAACACAATGGGAGCTAGAGTCGGGTAAACTAATTCCAAAACGCCATCTACTAAGGCAGGCCCTTCAGGCCCACAATAGAATCCAAATGGAAATAACAACGCCCACTGAAAGGCCCAAAAGCTCGGGTTTCCATATGAATAATCAACACTTCGGAGACTCTCATAATCTGAAAAAGAATTTTGGAGCTTTATGGGCCATATTTTACGTTTGATTTTTGAGATGGGAAATGCTTATTGAATCGATGATCTACCGACGGTTTGGCCGATGCTTTTTTATACCGTAGGGATTAAGAAAGTGAATATTATTGAATTTAAATTTTTTTTATAAAAAAATATTTAAAAATGTTAAAAAAATATTTGAAAGAAAAAAAGAAAAAAAAAACTGAAAATGCACTGCATCGGTTCACTATCGGTTGGGACCGATTGGAAAAGCTAGTGGCCGCTTGTGAATTCTTTCAAGGCAAGGGGCAGCCTGATTCGACATTGTTTACTCTGATCCGGTCGAGGTGGTTTTCATTTACCATTGTGTAGGTGGTCTAAGTTCCTATGACTGAGTCTTTCTAGCCCCTGCGAACATCTTTTCTTAATATATTAAAGAGGGCCTCTCTAACCGGTGAAAAGTGGTGGGTGTCCACTAACGACCATTCTTGGCTCGACTCTGATAACACAATTTCGGGAGGAGTCAGTAGTTGGGCATTGGATCCGTTCGGACCTAGAGAACGTGTGACGCTGGGTCAGGGTTTGGTGAACCAACTGGTCGCTGCTGTAATTGAAGTATCGGGCCCCTTTTTCGTTGCCCAGGTTACACCTTCGGAATACCCCAGAGGGGAATTTTGCTCTACTTCCCTCAATCTTCACTTTACGCCACTCCAACCCCCCCTTCGTCATAAGGCGTGGAATTAGACCAAGGGGAATCCCAATAGGAACTAGTCCCTCATTTCGCACGTAGGAGATCAAGACACAACCCCAGGGCTATGGAGAAAGATGTAGATCGATGTCCCAATAGCATTATTCTTTTGAGATAGGCTTTAAAGGCTAAAAACCACACCAAAGGTGACCCTAATTAGCATTTCAACATCCCCACTCTATTATTATTTTACATACTATAAAAACATATTTAAAAATGTTTAAAAAATATTTTAAAGAAAAAAAAATTGAAAATGCACTGCACCAGTTCACTATCGGTTGGGACCATTAGTTCCAATAGCATTATCCTTTTGAGATAGGCTTCAAAGGCTAAAAACCACACCAAAGGTGACCCCAATTAGCACTTCAACATCCCCACTCTATTATTATTTTACATACTATTAAAAAAAAATTAAAATGTTAAAAAAAATATTTGAAAGAAAAAAAAGAAAAAAAAAATTGAAAATGCACTACATCAGTTCACTATCGGTTGGGACCATCGGTCCCAATAGCATTATCCTTTTGAGATAGGCTTCAAAGGCTAAAAAACACACCAAAGGTGACCCCACTTAACACTTCAGCATCTCCACTCTATTATTATTTTACATAGATTATACAAAGTGCCACACACTTCTTTTTAAAAAGAATAAGATTTGTTATTAAAAAATTAACTTTTACATGTGGATCTTATATTGATTCATTTTATTCAAAAGAAGTACGTGAAACTTATATATTATACGACTGTAAATATCATTTACTTATTATTTATTGCTTATAACATTAGTTTTTTTTTTTTTTCTAATAACAAGTTTTCAGATAGATGGATAATACCATATCGACATCGGAGTTGGATGGAAACATAGTATATAACATTTCTAATAATTCTATTTATTGATTGAAAAAGGCTTTGTATACGCAAAAATTTTTTAAAATAAAATTTATAAATTGATATTATTTGATATAATACGTGAAAATCCATAACAATTTTTATTATAAAGCAAGGAGATACAATGCAACAACAATGCAAGGCCAGGAGACTACAAATTCTTGTGAGCAAGGCAAGCAGGCCCCGCCCAACCACCATCACATCTTTTAATTAGAAATAAAAGTGACAGCTAATTGCGGGCAAAAGTGGTTTCCTATAAGGCTTAACAGCCCGACCATAAGAATCATTTTCACAGCTGTGTTTGTGTCCCAATACTTCCACAGCTACTATGTTTACACGTGATCTTAATTTTCTTTGACTTCTTCGTTGGGGGTAAATTAAACAATCATGATTCATTACACTTTGGTACGGCTCCTATGACTTAATTTTGTTCGTCCATATATTTTATAGATATAAAGTGGGTAAGCGTCACGTAATTTTTTTTAAAAAAAATAAAATTTATTATTAAAAATTTATTAATTTTTTCATAGATATTTCATATCTATTCATTTTTTTAAAATAAATTATACAGCGCTTACACACTCTATGACTACAAATATTTTTTATTTTGTCATTTTACTGGTGATGATTAGTTCAATGACTTTAAGTCTCTTTTTTAATTGTTATATAAAAATCCTTTTTTTTTTTTTTATTCTACAAAGAGCCGACTACTTCGTGACCCACGAATTCACTCTCCTTATTATTACAAAGAGAGGAAATATCATTTGAACTATAAGTTGACCGATTGGGAAATTATAATATTAAATATTCACAGAGAATCCATCCTAATTAAAATCTTCTTGTATTTGTCGATCATTCCATATAAAATGCAAAAATAAGATATAGAATTATACAAGTTGGAACCATTTTTCTAAAGTTTTAGATGATGTAACTTTTAATATAATTTGGGTCGATGATGGAATTTTATTACCGAATTGAAAGTATTAAACAACTCGATATGCCTACAAATCCAGCCGCCTTGTGTCATTACTAAAAGCATCCCAATTATGAGTTATAATATAATAAAAAATATTCTATTCACAAATGGTTACGTATTGTTGACGTGACATGATTTAATTTGTTCATAAAATATACATTAATATAGTAAAAATTACAATTAAATTAAAATTAAAATAAAACCAGTTTAGACTGAGGTACGGAAATGTCGTTCTCTTTAAAGAGATTCAAACTTTTTGTAGTGTACAAAGTTTTAAATTAACTAGTGCAGCAGAAGTCTTTTTAACTTGACTCTTTCAGAATACAACAATCCAACTGATCGTCGTATAGCTCGAACCAACTCTGCACAAGTGGTTGAGCTCAAAACTTCACCAAAAAAATACATTTCTTTTATCTAAAAATACTCTAAAAAATATATATTCTTTAAGCTTATTTTCTTATCTCACTTGTTCTCAAATATATGTCTCAATAGTTACGTACAAATAACTAAACAGCATATAAATATATATAAGAATAAGAAGGATCCAAAACGGGGCCCACTTTAACAACTTAAATAAGCCAACATCTACAATATAAAAACCCTCTTTAGTAACCCTTCAAAGCATAAACGGCAATTTTAACCCTCTTTAGTAACCCTTCAAAGCAGAAACGGCAATTTTGTAATCAATGAAAAAGTAAACTGATAAATAGTTGACGTTTTACAAAAGAAACGGCAAAATATATCAATAACGGCAACAAATCAATGTCATTAATAATCACTAAAAGTTAAATGGCTTAAATACATGCACCAAAATCAAGAGAAAATAAAACCGAAAAAATCTCTTAAATAAAACGTTATGAATAAAAGAAAAATTATTATTTTAAAAAAATACTAACATGATTTATAATAAAAATTTATAGATTTAAATAGTGTAAATCAAATCATGTTATAATAATGACGTAGATAGTAGTGTTATTTACACTGGCGTCAGAATATAATGACCTATATATACATTTTTTTATTTTTTTTTCTCTCCAAGTCTTTTTGGGATCAACTCTTATTTGCACAACTAGGCTTTTTTGAATCCATAATCTTGTAATTAATGGTGCTTATATATTTCTTTTAAAGAAAAAAAAAACAGTTCTTTTTCACTATTAATTAACCATTTACTTCTTTGTCAATTGATGTTTTAGCCAAAACGTCAAGTAAAGGCATAAGAGTCTTTTACAAATAGCATCCAACACAAAAGCTCCTTCCTTCCTCAGCCATATTCAAGATTTCATCACTATTTTTAGGAGCATAAAAATAGTTTTGTTTGTTACATAGAAATGATATATTCAAGTCTTAAATGTACAATTTTTTTTTTTTTTTTTTTAAATTGAACTTTAGTATGTAAAAATTTAAAAAAAAAATTACTTTTTTCTTGATGGAGCTCACTTTTTTACAAAATGCTTGTTGTACATTTAAACTTATATCTAGCATTACTTTTATTAAAATTGTATGCTAAAATCTACGTGCAAAGTTTTTGAAAATATGCACGCAATTAATTAAGATTTTATTGGTCGTTGAATTAGAGTTTCGTTACATAATTCGGTGTGCTAATACACTATTTATTATATAATTCATTCAAAAATCAAAAGATCAATCATAGTTTAAAATCACTAATCTGAAATGCTTTCTTCCGCATCAGCCATGTGTTTAGTGAGTAAAATATAAGGCAATAAATATATATATTTTTTAATTAATATTCAAGTAGTGCTATTTAAAAATTTACATACTACATATTATCTATTTGACATAATTTAATTTATAAGATTTAAATTTTAAAATTTTACTTTTAAATCAAATTAATGAGACGTCGGTGGTGGTGGGCATGCTAGGTGATTTCCCACCAATTTTTATGCACGTGCAACGCTTTGCCTTTTCCAGGTTTCAATTTCAAGGTAATTTCATAGAATTATTATTCATTGTCTATTCATTTACTAAATAATTTATGCTATATCCATACATATTCCCTTTTTTTCTACCAACTTTTGTGGTTCTCATTTTGAAAAGGTAATAAAGTCTTAAAACGTCCCTTTTTCTGAGGGATCGCCTTCTTTTTTGATTGGTGAGAGGATAAAATCCAACTGCGGATAAAAAAAAAAAAAAAAATTGGAGGAAAAAAATGGAAGACTCTCAGAAAGTTCTAACGTCCCTTTCTTTACTGCTATACAGAGAAGTATATATTCCTGCACGCAATCTCTCTAAGCCCCCTGTCATCAGAAGCCCCATCCCTTCTTCTGTTACTTCTTTCTATCACCCAATTAGCTGTACATCTTTTTTTCCCCCTTTTTTTCTTTTTCTAATCCTAAACCAAGTTACCCACCAAACAGCTTGCAGCCGCAGACACCAGTCGCCATGTAAAGTGAAACCAAAAGATTTACTAGCGATCATCTCGTTCTGAATTCTTTTATTCGCATTTTTCTTGATTTTGTTTTGCTTGCCTTGCGAGATACAGTATTTTTGTGTTTTGGAAGAGTAATTTTGTGTTAAAATCCCCATCATTGTCGTTGCTTGTTTTGTAATAGCCCAAATTGGTACTGTTTTTACATCCTGTTATTTATGTCAAAGATATAGACAAATATAAGCTTCATTCCAGCCTTGCGTATATTATCTCCCCTACTGCATATCTATTGGAGAAGTGGGTTCTGAAATTGTCACTTTCCGAATGGGAAAGTGGGGTGTTATTGTTTTCCCTCTTCTTCTGTTCTTGTGTCCTCTGTTTCATGGAGGAATAAGTACTGTAGTTGCCAGAGGCCAGGAAGGATCAGAGGAATGGGGATATGTTGAAGTCAGACCCAGTAAGCCAATGACTTATGATTGTGAAACGTTTCATTCATCATTCATCATCATCTTCTTCTTCTTCTTCTCAGTTTTTCACAAACCAGGTGTTTTTATTTGATTTTGGATTGAGTTATGCAGAAGCCCACATGTTCTGGTGGCTTTACAGAAGTCCCTATAGAGTTGAGGATCCCTCCAAACCATGGCCAATCATTCTTTGGTTGCAGGGTGGACCTGTGAGTATTGGGAACACTGATTTTAGAAATGAATGAATGAATGCCTGTTTCTTCATCCTCATATGTCAATACCCACATATGATTTTCAATTCTTAATTCACTGTTAATATCAGTATTAACTTGTTCGTTCGTTTGCTTGTTTATTTCTTCAAAACATTAGGGTGCTTCAGGAGTTGGGATTGGCAATTTTGAAGAGGTTGGGCCATTAGATGCAGATTTGAAGCCACGGAATTCAACATGGTTGCGAAAAGCTGATCTTTTGTTTGTGGTAAGTCTGCCATGATGGGGAACTCGATCACCAAGTAAAAAGGTTTTAGTTTTTATTCATTCAGTTATTATTTCAAACAATTTTGTTTGCTTGGAACGTAGGATAACCCAGTTGGAACCGGATACAGTTTTGTGGAGGATGAAAAGCTGTATGTCAAAACAGATGAAGAGGCAGCAACTGATTTAACCACTTTGTTGGAGAAAATATTCAATAGAAATGAGAGCCTCCAAAAGAGTCCTCTGCACATTGTGGCAGAGTCTTATGGTGGAAAATATGCGGTCACTCTTGCGCTGTCAGCACTAAAAGCCATAGAAGCTGGGAAATTGAAGCTTAAACTGGGAGGTAATATCTCTTTTCAAGCAATCTTTCTCCAATGAGAGAGGAGTAACTTTCATTTACAGCAAAGCGTTATTATTATTATTATTTTTTTGGTTTCTTCCTTATGTAGGAGTGGTATTAGGGGACAGCTGGATCTCCCCTGAAGATTTTGTGGTACAAACTAGTTTATTTGTCTATTTCACTGGATGACTAATTCTGGGAATCAAACTATGCAAAATGGAACTATATTTCAATTTGATAATGCAGTTTTCATGGGGTCCTCTTCTGAAAGATCTATCGCGGCTTGACAATAATGGGTTGCTGCAATCAAACAGGTCTATCTTATACACTTCATAACTAAAATGTAAAAAAATAAAGCTATCTTGAGGATTGGAAACTTTCAGTTAACTAACAAACCCATTGGAGAAAACAGTCTGGCTCAGAAGATCAAGCAGCAAATTGAGCAAGGTCAATATGTTGGTGCAACCACTTCATGGATGGAACTTGAGTCAGTGATTGGCTCCAACAGTGATCATGTGGTATAGTATACTTTTACCTCATATTGGCCGATACCTTGAATCTTAAATTCAATTATAGCATAATATTTATGATGTTTGTTACTCTCTGTTTGTTCTTTTGGGGGATTTGCAGGACTTCTACAATTTTCTATTGGATTCGGGATCATCAGACGCTGCATCAATGACAGCCATAGAATTGAAAAAAGGGATTGCAGTAAAAAGATATTCAAGATATTTGAGTTCCTTAAGGTCTTCTGCTGGTGGTGGCGGCGGCGATTTGGATAGTTTGCTGAATGGTGCCATTAAAGAGAAGCTTAAGATTCCGGAAAATGTAACGTGAGTTTTCTTCCCTCTAGAAGGAGAATATATATATATATATATATAACCCATGAAAGAAGTATGAGTCTTTCCTTTACAGGTGGGGAGGGCAGTCAGATTCTGTTTTCGATAGTCTGGAAGGGGATTTCATGAAACCAAGGATTAGTGAGGTAATTAATAAAGTTGGCTCTGAAGTACCCTTTTTTTTTTTTGCTCTGAAGCACTTAAAGATTTCATATATGCCTTAGAATGGAAAATTCCAAGATATTACAGCTTATGAATTTATCTTTATCTTCATTTACTTAATGTATCAGTTATCTCAGGTAGCATAGCTGGTAGTTTGTTAGTTACATAGCTCAATTGTATATATATAGCCAACTTGTACAGATGATTCATTCATTCAGTTGTACTTTAATCCAGAATTCTCATTTCTGTTTCTCTCTGTTTTTCTTGCTTCCCAAACGATCTTGATTTCTTCACAAGAACTTCCTTTCATTAAGATGGTTAAAGTTTTCTGTCTTAGAAGATCTGATATAAGTGATCCAATTCTTTTTCTTTTACAGGTTGATGAGCTGCTTGTTAAAGGAGTGAATGTGACTGTGTACAACGGGCAAGTAAGATTTCCTGTCTTCTTTTTCAACGATGCCTTCTGTCCCCCACACAAAAAGATAATATTAATGATGACAATGAATTCATAGCACAAGAGAAGGGATTGGATTCGATCAGGACCACTCACTTACAAGATTTTTCTCCCTTGCTATTAAAATCTATGTTGACTATGTGAATCATTTAGTAGTTACTAAACTCAAAACTAGTGATTTGATTTTTCTGGTTTCTTTTAGATATATAATTAAATTTTCTGATTTTTAATTGTAGCTTGATCTTATTTGTGCCACCAAGGGGACAGAAGCCTGGATTGAGAAGCTCAAGTAACTCTTATCCCCTTTCTTAATTTGTTATCCTTTCCTTTCTTTTCCTGCTATATATCTTGAACGGGGTTTTTATGTTGTCTTTATTGCTGTATGTGTGTATCAGGTGGGAAGGCCTACAAAAATTCTTGAGCATAGACAGAACCCCTCTCTATTGTGGGGATAAGGGAAGCACAAAGGGCTTCACCAAGTCATACAAAAACCTACACTTCTATTGGATTCTTGGAGCAGGCCACTTTGTAAGTCAAAGTCTGCCACAACTCTCCTCACGAGTCTTTTCCAACCTCATCATACCGTTGATCTACCCCACTAAGAAAATAATCATATAAAATTCATATTATCTTCCATTTTTTTGTTGGCACTAACCCATAATTATGATGGAAACATCATATTATTTTAGTCCTTCTTCACTTAATTAACTCAGGATTATTAGATTAGGACCAATTTTTTGGAGTAGCACCACCTATCCAGCACACATGACGTGCGTTCAGTGCCAAACTGTGCTTGTGATAAAATTGAATGTGTTAAGCTAGTTTGGTGCTACAGCTTTAAATTGAAGTAAATTGAGAGTCCTAAGTTGTTGCACTGGTCTCTTTCACATGTTTGATTTTAATGGTATATGAGTGTCAGGTAGATGTAGTGGAGGAAAGCAAGCCTGAATAGCTGTAAAGGATTAAAATTAGTTGAATTAGGTAATTCTTCTCCAAAGTCCACGTACAGTCGAAGAAAGCCCCTCTCCATTTTGATTTTTGGTTAAAAAAAAGAAGAGGCAAAACACGAAAAACAAAGAAACACCTTTGAGCATTCTCAGTTACCTTACCCTGGTAATTGCATGCATGATTGCTGACATGATGTGTAACAGCATGACCTGTGTAACCACACATGGGTGCGGAAGATGATGGACCAAAAGGGCCACAAATGTCAAAATCATTTTGGTCCATCCCACAAACCGCTTTGCGCGTGGCTGCCATTACCCTTAACAAAAAGTTAATGAAGGAAAAGGACAAAAAAGGGGTTAGTTTTATCGTGCTATAGGGAAAAATGGGTAGATTATATTTTCTTGTTTCAGTTGCATGCTGTATACAGACAATTATGTGAGGGATGATAAGGTACTGAGGGTACCGTGTCTGCAAGTTCAGGCGGTAATTGTGCAAGTACTACTTTAGATTAGATAAGAAGTGTCGGCCTTCAGGGGGGGCTAGAAATCGAAAATCAGAGATTCAGAAAGGCTCATGACTTTCTGAAAACAACGTGACTGAAGAGTTGCCAGATCTCATATGCTTGCGTTTGATATTCTGATCACTTTTCTAAGGTAGGAACTGTTCACTGATTTTTTTTTTTTTTTAAATTTGTTTGCAGGTACCAAATGATCAGCCCTGCGTTGCATTAAACATGGTGGGTGCCATCACCCAGTCCCCAGCGCCCTCTACGTAGAAATCGAAGGGAAAACTGCTCTTTAAACCGTTCTTCAATACGCCAACGACAAAGAGGGTTAATGGTGAGATGGTACAGATAATGCAGTGTCAACAAGCATGCCAATAAGAGAGAGAGGGAGAGAGGTGCAGTAATATAATGCAACGATATCCATATATAGTTCCTTCTCTTTTTCTTTTTCTTTTTTCTTTTTTCTTTTTTTTTTTGAGCAAATGACAGGGTATATTGGGAATAAATTAAACTAGAGGGATAAATTATTGGGGGCGGAGAAGTCCTGTGTAGGACAAGTTGACGGGAATGCTTTTCCACTTCTCGTGGGAAAGATGGACCCGTTTCGTCAACTCATGCACTGCATGATGGGCACCTCTTGAAATGCTGTGTGTTTTATTATTGTTTCACAGCTCCATTCATTATCACTGTCTGTCTTTGGCTTTAAGCAACTATTTTACACAAAACACAAAAGTATTTGATTAATCAAATAACATAATTTCTCTCTTATATATATATTATATATATATATATATTTCTAGTTGTTTTTTCTTCTCTTGTCAATTTTGTGTGTCTTAGACAGAACCAGCTTGCTAGGTGGAGGTACCCCCAAGCTTTTATGCACACATATCATTTGACTCCTAACCAATGTGGGACCATAACATACCCCCACCCTTCAAGATCAACATCCACATTGGTCAAGCATTGTGGGAGGGTTTCACCAGGCTGGGGCAACATGGCCTGTCCCTCTAGATCCATAGCCGGCCACTCCGCAATCCTATCCTGTTAGGCGAGGCGGCATGAGAGCTCACAACCGGCTCTGATGCCATTTTTTATGTGTCCATATATGGCCAAAGGATTCACATCCTAGAAAACCGGCTTGTTAGGTGGAGGTGCTCCCAAACTTATATGCATATATACCATTTGACTTTTAACTAATGTGGGACCATAACAAAGTCGTGGGGAGGATGAAGATGTTTGTGATTGAGATTATGGCCTGTAATCCTTGTGTAAATGGGGGAGATAAAATATCTCATCTCCAACTTGGCTCTTACCTCTTTTGCTTGGGTAATAAAGAGGAGCTAGCTCATTGGCACACCCTTCCCGACATCAACACATTGTTCGTTCTATGGCTTTTAGACCTCTTTATTTCTGTTGCTTTGTTATAATTATTTTATTCAAAATCTCTATCCACCATCCCCAAGCGGGATGGCTAAGAGCATAGACCAATTAGACAAAACAGAAACCCGTGATGACTAATGAGTCCCCTTAGTCGTATGCAACCTGTGAGTCGTGAGGTGCTCAACGTTAAGGCAAGAAGCCGCCTTAACTCCAATAAGCAATGTTTGGCAATGGAAGTCTGACAAAAGGAGCTTTTTTCTTCTGCACCCAGATAGGGAATATGGAAATCTCGTTTTTACCAATGTTGTCGTAAGGGTCCTTCAGCGTCGACTGCACCTCGAAGCTTAAAGCCTTGTTTGTTTTCACAATTTTGAATAAGAATAGAGGAGAGCACATATTTGATTAAGGTAAGGTTGCCTCCAGTAGAAAGGAGGTGACCCTTCCAGCCATCTTTATCTTTTTTCAAATCTTGAGAGGGATTGAAAGGAAGGAATTTTTCCATAGGAAAGGGGACTGCCAAGGTAAGTGGTAGGAAAGTTGCCTTCATTAAAATCGGTAGTAAAAGCAATAATATGTCTTTTAGACATTGTGACTTTGTTATAAACTAAGAAGATACTTTTGGAATGGTTGATCTTTTGACCAGAGGAGTCTTCGTAAATAGTAGGAATTTCATGAGAATGGAAGGATTGTTTTTAGGACTATTGGTGAAAATCAAAAGGTCATCCGCGAAAAGGACATGAGAAAATGGGAGTGCAACCCTTAGGGGCTACATGAGAAAATGGGATGGCCCCCCCTAAGGTTAACGTAGTTTGGCCTTTGTTTCTTCCTTTTCCTTCCGATGTCCAAACATCTACACACATTGTTCTACTGGATAATGGATTCACCGGCTGCGATCCTTCATATGCCCAAAGAATTGCAACCAAACTTCAGTGTTTGAGGTTCGCACACTACGAGTGGTCTCGATTCTTCCAAATATGGCTCTCCAAGCATCCGTAATGGTCCCTACACATTGGCACAACCTCCCACAAGCACTCTTGGCCAACGTCGACTCAACTGTCCGTAACATCCTATCCATTTCTATTTTTGCTTCTCCTAACTAATGATATCAAATGAAAGAAATATAGTCCTCCATCAACCAGCTCAAAATAGTAAGATACAACACATCCCGAACGCTTCTAGTTGTGGCAAAGTAGCCCACAAGTTGCGCTATTAAAAAATACACATGGCGGTAGGATTGTTCATCACCTGAAAAACACTCTTCTGACCTGAGCCGAACCAATGAAATTCATTTGGAAGTTTGGCCGATTAACTGATCAGTCAACACGAAATTTTGCCGGAAGAAGTGGGTATTCCGACCTGACCCCCCCCCCCCCTTCTTTTTTGGTGATGTAATAATCTAGAAAAACTTGATTACCATTCTATACAAAAAATTTGAAATGGTCTGTTCTAATGTTCTTTTGTGATTTTATGCATGAGGTTGTGATCGTGTACTAATTTGCAGAATTTGTTTGTTTCTAAATTTCATTGTAATTGGAGTTTATACTGTAACGAATGTCCTATGGTTCATTATATTTTCAACAGATGTCTTTGTATTTCTTGTCGTTGTTAGACTGTAATTTCTTGTCAATTACACGACTTTTGAGAATAATTAGTGAGTGGTGGAAGTGATGAGCAGCACCACTTCAAGACTGCATGCTTATTGGTATCCTTATCGGTATCCTTTCGTGAACTACGCCCATCCGACGCTCCAAGAGTGCATGTTGTGTCTCTTCATATTTAATCCTTCACAGTAAAATATAGTCAAATACTAATAACAAAATTTGGTAAGAAAAACAAAGACCATTGCATTTGACATTGCTTTGCAATTAACAACTGTTTACATATATAAGAACAATCCAACTAAAGGCAACTTCCTAATTATACCAAAAAGAACAATATCATGCTTATATTATAAGGAAAAATTTATTTATCATCTCAACTTTCATCATCCTCTCATCATCTCATAATGTGGTATTAGATAATAGGTTCACAAATGAAATATAATAAATAATCTTCAATCATCTAATGCCACATGATAGGATGATGTGAGGATGATGGAAGTTGGGATGATGAGTAGCATTACTCATATCATAAAGAGCAATATTCTGGTTACATCAATCGTTTTAATGGGAAATGATACAGTGAGATCAGCATAGACACATAATAATTCTTCAACACGTTAAGTTGCCATTGCTCACATAGTTACAAGAATATGGAAGCTTTATTTTCCCATCATTGGTAAGGAGAATGTTAGTTGTTGAAAGATATGAACAGTGAACATAGCTTTCTCCCTTTGCAATATGAATGGCCCATTCAGAATGGGTATAAAGCAAATCCCCATTTTGGCAACATTACCATTGGCAAAAAGGGAAAATAGATGAACCTCCAACAATACCACTGCTATTATGATCCTTAAAACAATACCCAATTCCAACTTCCAACCAATTAGTGAATATAAGTATTAATGGAAACTATAGTTTTATGAAGTTGGAATACTACCAAAAACATTGGCATCTTCTGAACTCCTACTAGAGTTAAGCATCTGTTATGCCAAAGACTTGCAAACAGTAGAGAAGATTATGCATCAATTATCTTGGAAGCATAAAAAAAAAAGGATCACATGTATAATATTATAATACTATATAATCCAGTCAATGACTTAACCAATTGGTAAGCAAAAATGGTCTTACCCTTGGATTAGCTAGTTTTGGTCCAAAAGTACTTTAAGTAATCTTCAATCGATCTCATTCAGAATATTCTTCAAAGTTATCTCTATATGAAAAAAAAAAAAAAAAATTATGTTAAACATATAATTAATTGAAAATACTATATGAAAATAATTTTTAAATATGAATTTTACCGGTTTCTAACTTGTAGCTTTCAACATCTTCCATTATATCTTGAGAGTCATAATTAATGGAGGGAGCCACAACTAATTTTGTGTGCAGATAAGAGATTCAACTATTTTCGGGGCCAATGAGCTACGGAATGAATGTAAAACACTACCTCTAACGCTAAATGCTGACTCAGAAGCAAGAGTAGATAGGGGAATAACTAACAAATCTCGAGCTATATTGGCAAGGATCGGATATCTACTTGAGTTCACCTTCTACCATATTAGAATATCAAAGTCAGGTGTCAATTATTCAACACTTTCCATGAAATACTTATCCAATTTAGATTTAGACTCTACCACACCTTTTAATGCTTGATATTGGTGATACATACTAAATAGATACAAACGAGAACTTCGGGTTGGTTTGGGTGAACGATTTAAATGTACAGCTCTATATGGAGGCTTTCGGTGGGAATGGGATTGTTTGAACGAACGCATACCCTATTATTTTATTTTATCATTTTTTTTATGCTGCATTATAGGGCTGAGCAAAAATTCAAAAATCTGACTCCAAATTTAGCAACGCTCTGACTCCGTTCCTGCTTCGCTTCGATTCCGACAAAATGGAGTCGGAGTGGATTTATTTTTAATTTTTCAGTTGGAGTCGGAGGTGTTGTTGGACCGACTTTGACTCTGACTTTACCCTCTGACTTCAACTCTGAATCTGACTTCGATATTGTACATATGTTATAAAAATATGTATTTATCTATATATTTATCATATATATTAGTATAGTTATATAACTAGAACTTATATACTTAAATTCAATAATATATTAGTATGAGCTAATTATTATAAAATAATATACTTATACTATAATATAAATAAACTAATAATAGTTTAGTATATGTAAATATCATATTATTACTACCATACATAATCAAGTATAGAAATAAGTTAGACTAATATAAATAGACTTAATTAAGTATATAAATAATCAAGTATATAAATAGACTTAATCAAGTTACTACCATGCATAATCAAGTATATATACTTATACTATAATATAAATAGACTAATAATAGTTTAGTATATGTAAACATCATAATATTACTACAATACATAATCAAGTATAGGAATTATAAATTAGACATTAGTATTTAAATAAGTCTAGTACAATAAGTTAATAACACATATACTAATTTACTAAAGTATAATAACATGTAATTAGACATTAGAAAGTTTAGTATATAATTAAATTAGAAATAAGTTAGACATTAGTATAATAACATGTAATTAAACACTAAAGTATAAGTCTTGTATATAAATAAATTAGACATTAGTATAAAAATAACTAATAAGTGCAATATAATAAGTTAATAACACGTAATACTAATTTACTAAAGTAGAATAACATGTAATTAGATATTATAAATAAGTCTAGTGTATAAATAAGTTATAAATAAGTTAGACACTAGTATTATAATATAATAACATGTAATACTATAGTATAATGACATGTAATTAGACACTAAAAATAATATGTAATACTATAATATGATTATATATAACATCTAATTAGACACTATATTATAAATCTAGTATAAAAATAAGTTAGATATTAGTATAGAAGTAAATTAATAGTGAATGATTTAGTTTTAGTTTTTAATTTTTTGTAAAAATTGAAATTTGAAAGCTAATATAATTTTTTTAAATGGACTAAATATGAGGTAAAAAAAAGTCTAAAACTAAAAGTTCAAGTCGGAGTCAGAGTCGGATCGGAGTCTTTACAAGTCGTAGCTGGAATTCGAATTTAAACTTCGACAAAGTGGATTGGAGTGGGTGCTGATCACCCCTACTGCAATAGTTATGATAGGATGTTTGTTGAGAATCCAGTACTTAGAATAGGTTATGTGCCCTGAAACTTATGTTTAATATACCTACCAAACCTTGCTTAGAAACAAAAGCCGAAACAAGGATTAGGAAATGCACGCAACAAGGGTGGGAAGAGTGAGAATGGGGTTTCAGTTGCATGCTGCATACAGAGACAATATCCGTGAGATCAGATCGTGATCATGAGGTTCTGACTGTATTGTCTACAAGTTCAGGCAGTAATGGTGCAAGTACTATAGACAGCAGTGTCAGCTTTCAACGGTGGGGAGACTATAATCGACAATCCAAAGGCTCCCCGACTTTCTGAAAACAACGTGATTAATTAATGTGGTGTGGAGTGGTCGGATGTCATTGTATGCCTGCGTATCAGGTTCTCACTTTTCAGATTCTTAAAAAAGATTCTCGCTTTTCTTCTCTAAGCTGGAAGGATATGTTTACTGTGATTTTTGCAGGGACGGGACCAAGTGATCAGCTAGTCTTGTTTATTAAACATGGTGGGTGCCATTACGCAGTCACCAGCGGCTTCTACGTAGAAATCAAGTGGAAAATGTTGTTCAGACAGTACAATAAACCAACAAGAAAGAGGGTTGGTGAGATGCTCTAGATGCAGAGTCAATAAGCAAGATGCCATTTGATTTTCTCCTGTACATCCAACCTGTTTTTGGAGAAAGGAGAAAGGAGATGCCACTTTATTTAGAGATCAAGGATTATTTATTGAGAAATGTTATACGTAGTCGTAGAGTGTACAAACTATGTAGTCGTTTTGAAAATTAGTAGGATTCATTATTAAAAAAATTAATTTTTTTTTTAATGTAGATTTCGTATTTATTCATTTTTTTCAAAATAATTGTACGGTACTTACGTACTCACGACTGCAACTATCATTTCTCATCAACTTAAGTTACCCACAGTAGGAAAATGGAGTTCATCATCCAGGTTTTAACAACATCCACACCATTATTATATATTTCGCACATTTCTTCACCAAAATTTCACTTTGGAATTTGTAGGCCTTTTAATTACTTGGAATGCACGTAGGAATTAATGGTGTTGGGCGTCCTTGCAGGAGCAGTGAATGGGAGAACACCCAGCAATCACAGCTCTTCCTCGCCCTTAATATTATTATTATTATTATTTTGAAATAATACCTCCTCTTTCATTCAAATAATGTTGCTTACAATGCAATAATCTCTCTGTACAACCTAAGATACAAAATGGTATATCTTCTAACCAAATCTTTTCTATTCCTAAGTGTAAAGCTTCTTTAGCAAGGGTATGTGCTACTATATTTGTGTTTCTACTTGTATAACTCACTGACCAGTTAGGCCACTCTTTTAATTGAGTCTTCAAATCTTCAATGATGCTGCCGAAGTAAGATAAATCTTCCACCTGACCAATTATTGCATTAATTACCACCTGAGCATCTCCCTCCAATATAATTTTGTTAAATCTTAGATCCTCACATAAATTCATAGCTTTCCTCAGTGCCCAGCCCTCAGCTATAGCAGGTAGTTCTACAAAATTCTTTGAATCACAACAAGCTACCATCACCTCCCCCCTGTCATTCCTGATAATCACCCCCAGACCCACTTTCCTTGATTTCATATCTAATGCTGCATCCCAGTTGGCCTTAAAACAATCCACCCTAGGTGGTATCCATCTTTGATCCGACCTCCCTGCCTTACTTTTGTTATATGTCATCTTATCATTTGCTGCCTGGTACTCTCCCAACTTGCTTCTAGCTGCTTCAATCACCTTGTTATGACTTAGAAGTTTATTATCAAACACGAAGGTGTTCCTCCTATACCATAACCCTTTCATCACTATAGCTATTTCCTCCATCTCAGACTGTGGAAGTTTCTCTATCATTACTTCAAGTAAATCAAGAAGATCCCCTTTACCCACTTTCCACTTCTGAATTGACTTAACAGATTCTGACCAAACATTATTCGCTGCAAGACATTGCCAAAGAACATGCAGGACTGTTTCTTCTTCTTGCAAACAGATAGGGCACTTAGCATCTTCAACAATCCTCTTAGACACCAAGCTTTTCCTTGTAGCTAAGAGGTTATTTCCTGCCTTCCACAAGAAATTTTTTGTTGTGCCTGGAATTCTCATATCCTATACCCTCTTCCATATCTTCCTCAACCCATTCTACTATGAAGATTCCCCCAATGAAGCTTTGGTCCTTGATTCCTCCAAGTCGTAGGCAGACTTGATACTAAAAATTCCTTTCTTTGTATGTCCCCAAATCAGTCTATTTTCCACCTCCCTCTTACTTAAAGGAATACTACTAATCTGTTCAGCCTCTTTCTTGAAGAAAATTGATTTTATAAGACTCTCATTCCATTCCTTACTCTCCTCAAGAATCAGATTCTTCACTTTAGTACAAGTGTTCAGAGAAGAAAAGGGAGTCTGTATATTTTAAGAAGATGGTGTTCCCAACCACCTTTGACCCCAAATATTAATCTTTTGCCCATCACTTACCCTCCATCTTAGTCCCTCCTTGAGCAGATCAATAGAATAATGCTATAACCGCAAAGAGATTTTACAAAAGTAAAATAACAAATGGATGTGGCTTCATGGATATGTTAGATTGACACTTTATATGAATAAGAGTAACTTTACAATTTGGCGATGTACCATATCAAACCATATAAGTTTGTAAGTTTACTTTTGTAGTTAAAACATTTCTCTTATAATAAATCAATCTCTCCGAAAAGCATCCCATGATCATTAGCTAATATTACATGGATTGCAATCCTAAGTTTGTGTATGAAGAGCAGATCTTATTAAATGTCTTAATAATTTATTGTGGAGTACTAAACACACAGAAGTAACAAATATATAGCCTAATGTTATTAGTAAATGAGAATCACGAGTTCGCGAGCATGAGGAAAAATAAATTTATATATGATAAATTTAGCATTTACCCATAAATACCAGTTACAATAGCCTTCAAAAACAGGAAAATACAAAACATGGGGCTGGTTTAAAAAATGAGCCTTTCTACTTATCATTCCTATACTACACACCACATTTGATTATTATTTTATTTCTTTTTATTTTTTTTAATTAAAGTAATTTTTCTACGGATAATCCATACACTACATCTTTGTAAGAGGAAAAAAAATTAAAAAAAAAAAATCAATTTTGGTGTGTGGTATAAAGATGATGAGTAGAATTTTTCTTAAATATAGCCCAGATGCTGGCTAGAAAAGATGGCAATACCATATATCTTACAGGCTCTATCAACTTCATCTCAGAAATCACAGCCACTGTTAATCACAAGGGGACAAAGGAAAGGCCAAGTTGAGAGAAACAAGATTTTCATCAGGCCAACATTGACTTCATCTAGCTTCTGACTGGAAGTGTTCCATTTTTCATCTTCACCAAGAGGACTTTTCCATGAAGTAAGTCAGGTCAAACCTTTATAGAAATCTATAGTGGCCAGAAACCAGAATTTAAAATTTTGGTGCATCTTAGAGCTCTAATTACTTGAAGACCCTAACCTTCTGTCATCACCAAATTCAGCAGTTGCATGCCCTGTGGATATGTTTACGCAGATGATTCTCAATTAAGCTAATTTCCACCCACTTTGTAAATGAGCCATCCTTGTGCATGCTGCAACTTCCCCGTTACTTTTGGACCATTTTGATTCTAATTTTTCATCTAGAGTTGGTTTGAATTTCCTCCAAGGTCCCTTTTTTTTTCTTGCTCCAAATAAATTTCAAAGGTTTTGTTTTTTGTTTTTTCTTCTAGAAGTAACAAATTATATCAAAGAAACATGGCTTTAAGCAATTTCCATTGAGCTCCACAACATTAGGTGCACGGTTATTCCTATCATGCCTGAGTATACACATGACAGACAATAAGCAGAACCACACCCCAAATTGCACCACTGTTGTGATGAGCAAAATCTCTCTCTCCAACTACTCTCAGATGTACAAAACTAAGCAACTATAATATTTTCCCTATGACATTCCTATTTGTGACTTGCCAAGCAACAGATCTTTCCAAATCCCCTGAAATGAAAATTAGTACATATCCCTATTCTTCAAAACCACCTTGCTAAACCTTCTACCATAACCAAATCTTAGCACCCCCAGTTTTAGAAGACTTCTTCAGTTTTAGAATCCATTGCAACCATCATTTGTATTAAGGCTTTGTTGAGTGGAGGGACCAAGTCTAACATTCAGAAAGCTGCCTCCAGGTGGACAATGAACAGCTTAAAATGTTGGAAAATAGTGGCTAGCGCTCCCACTATGTTTGAAAATATCCACAAACACGAATTCAGAGAAGACAATATGAAGTCAACAATTTTAGGTGAAAAATGCTGATTGATAGATGTAGATGGCAATTCTACAGGGTCGGGCATAGAACTGTTCAAATAAATATACAATATGGAGCAGCAATATGTCTTCTACTAACCCATCAATGTGGAGAAGTAATTTTGCAGTTGCCCTATGAATGTGCTCGACAAGAAATGGCACAGCATCCACACGATAAAACCCAAATGTATTTTTTAAGATCATTTTCATCCAAAGTACAGAAATTTTACTCAAAATGAAGTAAGGAAATGTCAAAAGATTCAACTCAACCAAATGAAAACACAGAAATGTGGGAAACAAATGTAAATTTCAATTCCAAAACATAAGTTTATGCTGGGTACTCACCATTTTTAGTCACTACTGGAAAATGTGAGTAGAATCAGCAAAAGAAAAAAGAAAATATCACTGAGAAAATGACAAAAGAGGAAAAGAAAGGTAGAGGTTTTAAAAAGAGACATATGCAAAGAACTATTCAGGCTAAACAAGGATTGGTAAAACAGTTGTCGTCATTCTCAAACTCAAAGCACTGAAGCACAGGTATTAGTTGATAGACTTGGTTTTGAACAAAGCCCATACAGCGTAAATATTTTTTTTTCGATAGCTGACAATCTTCAATACAAACACAAGGTTTAACCACTGAAAAAAATTGAAATCCCTCCTGAATTGTTTCTAGAAACTGGTTCTTTTGTATTTCCTTCACAAACACAAGGTTAAAACTTGAAAATCAGAGGCAATTTTCCATCACGACCATTTCTGTGACCATCTGTTGGAGTTGCAAGTTTGACTAAGACATATAACTGTGATTCTCTTTGAATTGGCATGCACATGAAGCAGAGATGGATGAGGAACCTCCTGAAACATATAGACAGAAACATACCCATCCTCCATCTACATAAGAATTCTCTAGGATTCAAATTTGTGAATTCACTGAATGGCTTTTAATAACTGTATGCATCTGTGGACTGTCAACAACGTTGGAAATGATCAAATCTCTACCGGGATCTCTTTGGAGAAGATATATATACATATCTCAAGATGTTCCCTTGAAGTAGAGAGGGGAGCAAAGACCCAAGAAACAACATTCCAAATTGCTGGTTGAAGAAATTCGTGGCCTAACTCATCTCATAAAATCGGTTCTATAAGAGAGGGTTGCTCATTTCTTATAAACATGTCCAAGACCTTGTCTACAGATAATATGAGATTATTCCTCAATACCCTCTCTCATGTGTAGACTAGTATTTTTTCCTTGATCCTTGTCACTGGGTAAGTAGTGTGGGCCCCCATTCGTCTTGAACTTGGCGTTAATACCATGAAGAAATTTATGGGCCTAACTCATCTCACAAAACTAGTTTTATAAGAGAGGATTGTTCATTCTTTATAAACATGTCCAAAACCTTATCTACTGGTAATGTCTGATTATTCCTCAACAATAATAGGAAGGTAATTATGAGAATGGAAAATTTGTGTCAATTACACAATCATTCTATTCAAGCTAGTACCTTTAATTAATATCGAATATTAGAATGAATACCTTGAGACCAAAAGATGTTCCTGGAAAGTGACCAAAGTTTGTACTGGAAGAACTCATAGATGTAACATCTGTCGATGTGTATGTCATGTGTTCAAGAAGGTGGGGGAAGGGGACTGTGCTCTTATTCACTGGTGTCATGTGTTATTCTGGACAGGGCTGTCTTTAGCCGATCTGAGAATCACAAGATGACTTATTATCTTTAAGTATGCTTTAGTTCCAACTTGAAATAGATCAGCCACAATCATATTGATATATGAACCAAACTAGAAAAGAAGGTAAAGAGATAAAGAATGAATGGACGAAGAAAACGGGTAAAATGATGGTAGAAATTGATTTAAAGAATCACATACAATTAAGAGAGTCGGTTAAGCCTTTTCCACTTGAGCTGGGGATTTGCTGACCAAATGTTTCAAATACAAAGAGGAAAGAAAAAGCCCAAACAATTGTCATATCCCCTGAAACAATATACTAAATCAGTAAAAACCAATTTAGACAGAAATTCCAAGCAATTATCAAGCTTTTAAATAATAAAAAAAGTGGCGATGAACCAGAAAATATAAATATCAGAGAGATGACCACACCATGAAAAATTCAATATTGACTATCTCTAATTTCTGCATAAGCCTTGCATATTTATCTATAAACCTAAAAAGTAAAGATACAAACAGTGAGATGAAGATGGTTTTAAATAAGTTGAATAAAATATTGTCAGAATATTATTTTTTTGATATTATTATTATTTTAGAATTTGAAAAAATTGAATTGTTCATTATATTTTGTGTAAAAATTTTAAAAAATTGTAATAGTGAGATGAGATGAAACTATTTCTATATCCAAACATGACAAGACAAACGGCTGGTTCTCGGAAGATTGGTTTTGGAAGTTCAGCTTGGATGGTGAAAGATCATAGAGTATTAAATAATTATATTAAATTCACAATATCGATCTAAAAATCTTATACCGACAATATTAAATGCTATAGGGTCCAGATGATATGTCTATCTCTTCTTAGAATTAGAATTTTTATTTCTATCATATCATATAATTGAAGAAGATTTCTATTTACAAATTATCAGCCAAACTATATATTTTGAATCCATCTGTACAATGTCCAACACAATTACACTTTTCCATTGCATTGACAGTCTTGCATCAATTAAATAGAATGCCCTTTTCTCTTTTAAGTGGGTGGGGGGCCACAACATGCAACGTGCATATCTTTGTAGTCACAACTCACGATCATTTTTTTATAATGCTCATATGACCACGTTAACTCTAGTTGAAGCAACTTGGCTATGCCATGACTGGCAAATTTTTGTGACACGTCTAACATCTGTCTTGTCATTGATAGTTCATACAATCACGGTTGCATTATGATTGTAAATAAAATGTAATGTTAAATACAGTCTAAAAATTCTACGTATGATCTAGATTTATCTATTTTCTTAACGGGAATGCGGGATGTTTGCATATCTTAGAACTGTAAATATCATTTCTCATGAATGGAAAGAAGTGTTGAACAACTCGTACCATTGATATACAAGTTAAATCATACAATCATTTAAACTAAGATGAGAATCTATTCCAAATCCAATGATAATAACATAATACAACGTTACATGTTAGAGGTGGTGAGTGAATTTCGAAAATAGTTATTTTGCTTACAATTTGATTTGTAAAAAACCTTTAAACACAGCTATATATTTTCATGTTAGTTGGTTAGGCAAACTTCTACGCCAATAATGTGTCAATAATCGAGCTTGTAAATAAATATTTTTCTTTAAAAAATAGATAAAAAATAAAACCATAAACTTATTTATCTAGGTCAAACAACCATATCATTCTACTTATCTCATTATCCCCATTCATATTAACGCATTATCTTCTTTATGTATGGTGACTTCTAACCTATAAAAAAAAAAAAATAAAAGAGTAAAAAAGAAAAAAAAGAAAAGAAGTATGGTGACTTCTATCCCGCCAATTACGTACCTAATCCCTGCATTGGCCTTACTTTCAATTTCCTCATCAATATCAACATTTGGAGGTGACACTTCCTTAGGCATCATCATGCTCACAACTTGTGGAGTCAATGCCTATATGGGCTTTGAGCTCTACAACCAAATATTGACTTTTTGGGTGAACTATATCACATATTGAGTTTGAGCTAAGCCTTTCTTTGTAATGAAGATGGTTGTGATCATTAGTATAATTTCATGTAAATTATATTGCCTTCATAATGTCTGATAAAGGTACAATACTTAAAAAGGAAAATAATTTATATAGTTTTAGAGTATGTAAATTAGATGCACTTCATCTAAAAAAAGCAAGAAATATCTTGAATCCATATAAAAAATTAACTTTTTATGACAAATCTTATTTTTTTTTAATTTTAAAATAAGTTCACGGATGATTTGGATCCAGAGATGATTTGTAAATAGTAAAAAATAATATCTTTAGAATAATATTTTTTAATATTATTATTTTAAGATGTAAAAAAATTGAATTGTTTATTATATTTTGTGTGAAAATTAAAAAAAATTCTTTTGAAATTTGAAAAAAATTAAATTATTTATTATATTTTGGTGTGAAAATTTGAAAAGATTCTTTTGAGATTTGAAAAAAAATATTATTATATT
>QEOT01009240.1:68288-88677 GCA_003123785.1 Pterocarya stenoptera | reverse complement strand
AATCACTGAACTAGATTACCACTTTCTTGGGTTTGATGTTTGAAATTTTTGTTGCTCTTTCCCCACATGGTCATGGCTTACATAAGTTTCTATTTCTGGATATTGGTTCACAGGATCATCCCGAGGACTCTAATGTGCAAAGAGGTACCGAGAATCTCATTCCAGTTTCTAACTTTTGAGTTTCGAATGGGTTAAAGGGTTTTTCTTTTTCATAGTACTGGTTTAAAGTTTCGAACTTTTTCAGGGTCGTGGCGACTCTGTAAATTCTTTTATGCTTTTAATACTGTTTCAAAGTTAGACCATTTTGCGTCATGGTGTCTCTGAGAATGCTTGTCTATGGTGGAGCCACAGATAACGGGTGAGACGGTTGGAGAGGTAAGGCCAGTAGCCGACATGCACCAAAGAAAGGCAGAAATGGCCCGCCATTCTGATTGTTTTATTGCCCTACCAGGTTCCCATCTCCTCTCTCTCTATGAAATACAAATATAATCAACCTTCGCTTTACCCTTTTTGTTCCCCAAATTATCAGTGGAATTCTGTCATCACCTTGGGTTTCAGGTGGGTATGGAACTCTGGAAGAGCTTTTGGAGGTCATCACCTGGGCCCAACTGGGTATCCATGACAAGCCTGTGAGTGTATCCGGCAGACACTCGACAAAAACCCTTATGGGTGTTTTTCTTACAAAACCTAATTTTTAAATCTCAAACTTTATAGGTGGGCCTGTTGAATGTCGATGGCTACTACAATTCCTTTCTTACTTTCATTGACAAAGCCGTGGATGATGGCTTCATCAAGCCATCCCAGCGCCACATCATTGTGTCTGCTCCTAATGCCAGAGAGCTTGTTCAGAAACTTGAGGTGGGTCGCTTCATCTTTTTTACTTTGTCATCAACTTCTTGTTTTTAGGGTCTGCTGATTTTAAAGCTCTTATATGGAAAAGACAATCTGGCTTCTGGAGAAGGAATCTTTCTCAGTGTACTATCTAGGTGTATGGTTCTTATATGGGTTGTTTGGTTGTAAATGATGATACTGTTTTGTTGTGGTTAGGAGTACGTGCCAGTGCATGATGGAGCCATAGCCAAGGCAAGGTGGGAGGTTGAGTTACCACAACAGCAGCAGCAACAACAGGTGGGGTTCAATGCCACTACTTTGCAGACTGAGATCGCTCTATAAAGAGAGACAAGTGAAAAGTAGAAGAAAAAAGTTGGGGAAAAAAGTGCTTATGCTCTTTGCTTTTGGTTTTATTTTGGGTCATATGCCAACCATACCATAATGGTATGCTATGGTAAAGTCGTTTGATTGACTGGGGGTGATGTAACCCAGAAGAAAAGAAAAGAAGTAGGAAAAAAAAAGATTAGGGAGATGGAGGAGAAACTGACAAAAATGACAAAAAAAAAAAAAAAAATAGTTTGGGCATTTTTGTATCTTTCTTAGAAAGAAAAGGCTTATATCTACTTGGTTAAGTTTTAAGCATATTGTATTTTGAAGCTTGAATTGTGTACAAAGATTATATAGAAGGAACAAGAAGTAAGATCCAAAAACTAGCAGAAGCAGCCAGCTTTATTCTCTCCATTTAATTGCTCTACAGCATGCATGCTTTACTGTTGGGTGTTATAATTTTCTTTTTTGTCTCTGCCAGTTTTTTAAGGTACTGTTGTGGGGGGCTGTGATGATTTATTTAGCTGCATCATTTCTGGGGACCTTGAAATGTTGTGATTACGTTGGATGAGTCCTATAAGTGGTGGACGAGTGGCCTCCTTTTTAAGACCAATCTTGTTTCATTTGTTGGGTTGTTCATGAGGATGAGAGGCCAGTACAACCCCAGCACAGATATTTTGAACTGTAGCCCGAGGCTCTTTCTGGTCTCCTGAAAAAGCACTGTAGAGAGACAGAGAAATAGAGGATGGACATGAATCATGATGACCTGAAAACTTGGATTAATTAAAAAAAACTTACTAATCATGGTAACTAACGAGCCACCAAATCAAGCTTTTCAAAATTGTTATATTCAAAAGTCAGATTGACCCCAGTGTTTCAATACTTAATTATATACCCCTTAATACTACTTATATTTGAAATAACAACAAAGAAGAGACCCTGCCTTTCGGTTGGGATGGGACTTTGGACTTCGTAGTGTTCAAAGGAGAGGGTTCCTTTGATTTTATTTTTTGGGATGTGATGTTTCTATACAAATTGGATCTGACTTTGAACTTCCGTTTAGGCATGAAAAAGCCTGAAAAAGGGTTTTTCTCTTTGGTGACGTTACCAGAATTTTTTGTACAGTGATAAAACTACTTCACGGAACTTCAAATTTATCGTAAACTTTTCTGTACTTATTAGCCACAATCTGTAAGCTTGAATAAAGAGTGACGCTTTCACAAGTTTCAACAAAAAAAAAAAAAGGAATTAGTTACTTTGTTGAATTGTCATCTACAACTACGAGAAATATGGTCAGTTTTTTTATTAATAAAAGAAAAAAAAATCGGGTGAATTAGCTTTGAAGGTATAACGTAATATTTGCATAGGCCAATTAGAGACTTAAGATTTGTTGGTTAGTTTTGAATTCGGGGTTTTGAAAGTCATCAAGTTTAGGCTTGGGGCCTGATCTTGTTGGATACCAAAATGTTACAGAGACGAACTTAGACGTAGCTAGGTTTTGATTCCTATTTTTTCTCCTATTTCTGTTGCAGACATGATGTTTTTTTAGAATGTTTGGTGGAACCAACATATTTCAAACCAGATGTTGTCCTCTGATAATTCAGCATAATAGCAAGTTGAAAGTGGTTGTGTGTAGGGACTATTGGGTCTTTGACAGTCTCAAATCTTGATTATTATGATGTCCTCTCCCACTAAAGCTAAAGTAGGATTTCCACTAATGAAGCTTCATACAATCTGCTAATAATAATGGGTAACTTCGGCTTTCTATAGCACTTAAACATGTGGGGGGCAGCCCAGCCCTTGAGATAAGGAGGCAGCCATTCATGGGGTTTTATGGACCGTCCCTCCCTGACTCCCTCTGCCTGGTAAAAATTACAAAGCTCTAATTTGGGTTACCCAAAGTAGAATGCCAACATCCTTGATTTTGGACAATGTGGGTGTGACCACGGTTGGGGACCGGTTTGTCGTTGTGCAGTTAGTGGCTCCTCCCTTTTGTTCTTGTGGCTGGTCTCACAGTTAGATTGGACCATTCCCTCTGGCAAAGGGCAAATGATGATACAAGGAGTGCCGCCCCGCCCTTGAAAGCTTGTCCTAAGACACTCTCATCATTATAGGTCAACTGCGAGAGAAGGGTGTGGTGGTTACAACTGTATCAGCGTGGGGACCGGAGTGTGTACTCATTACTTGTGATTGTGGCTTACTTTTACCATTTGAGATGAAGAAATGTAAGCAGCAAATCCAAGCATTTTTGCAGGGATTTGCTTTGTTATTTTAGTTGGGAAATTCAATAGCCAGTGCAGCTCAGGTTTCTTCAATATTTTCAAGAATTTCTCCCAGCTTCCAAAACTCTTTTCATTGAGTTTTTGTAATGCTTTCTGTTAGAATCCAAAACCCATTTTCAAAATATTCCTAGGAAAGTTAGGCAAAATCTAAACTCCATCCATTTCTTTTGGCTTTCCAATTGATGAGAGAGGACTAGCTTGCACCGACCAAAACATCTGTTGGATATGACTCGTGTTCATGCGAGGATATCTTATCAACTTAAAGTGAACATGATAGGCGCTATACGAGTAAACTGATGTGTGTTTATTTATTCTTAAAGTTAGCAGTTTCAAACATCTTCCGATGTTTCTTGACAAGAGCATTGTACATACTGCTTTACGCACATTGGGAGTTGCACCACACACTGTCTATATTAACAATACAAACAGAAGGTTTGTCAGTGGCAATGCTTCCAACAGACAGCGTCGAAGCGATCCATGGCGCCAATTTATGCACACAGCTGTTATAATTCCGATGAAAATCTCCTATCTATGAATCTTCCTCAAGAATGATCTCTTGGTATCTGCGCAATTTGATGCCATCTTGTTATTGCAACACAACAGAACAGCCCTGAATAAAAGCAAAGTGATTGAAACCAAAACATGAGAAGAAAGGGGTGCAAATACAAAGGCTTTTTCCTTTTCCCCCTCGTAACTAAACTAGCCAAAGAGTTCAATCCTCAAACAGTGATCAGAGAGACCAAAGCCCGGCCCCCCAACAACTCCCAAGGGGGGGTTGTGCTGTTCAAATAGTGCAGNGGATTGGACCATTCCCTCTGGCAAAAGGGCAAATGATGATACAAGGAGTGCCGCCCCGCCCTTGAAAGCTTGTCCTAAGACACTCTCATCATTATAGGTCAACTGCGAGAGAAGGGTGTGGTGGTTACAACTGTTATCAGCGTGGGGACCGGAGTGTGTACTCATTACTTGTGATTGTGGCTTACTTTTACCATTTGAGATGAAGAAATGTAAGCAGCAAATCCAAGCATTTTTGCAGGGATTTGCTTTGTTATTTTAGTTGGGAAATTCAATAGCCAGTGCAGCTCAGGTTTCTTCAATATTTTCAAGAATTTCTCCCAGCTTCCAAAACTCTTTTCATTGAGCTTTTGTAATGCTTTCTGTTAGAATCCAAAACCCATTTTCAAAATATTCCTAGGAAAGTTAGGCAAAATCTAAACTCCATCCATTTCTTTTGGCTTTCCAATTGATGAGAGAGGACTAGCTTGCACCGACCAAAACATCTGTTGGATATGACTCGTGTTCATGCGAGGATATCTTATCAACTTAAAGTGAACATGATAGGGGCGCTATACGAGTAAACTGATGTGTGTTTATTTATTCTTAAAGTTAGCATTGTACATACTGCTTTACGCACATTGGGAGTTGCACCACACACTGTCTATATTAACAATACAAACAGAAGGTTTGTCAGTGGCAATGCTTCCAACAGACAGCGTCGAAGCGATCCATGGCGCCAATTTATGCACACAGCTGTTATAATTCCGATGAAAATCTCCTATCTATGAATCTTCCTCAAGAATGATCTCTTGGTATCTGCACAATTTGATGCCATCTTGTTATTGCAACACAACAGAACAGCCCTGAATAAAAGCAAAGTGATTGAAACCAAAACATGAGAAGAAAGGGGTGCAAATACAAAGGCTTTTTCCTTTTCCCCCTCATAACTAAACTAGCCAAAGAGTTCAATCCTCAAACAGTGATCAGAGAGACCAAAGCCCGGCCCCCCAACAACTCCCAAGGGGGGGTTGTGCTGTTCAAATAGTGCAGTACGGTTACATTGGAGGACTGATTGAAGAATGTCTTCGATCATTACACCTCCTGATGTAAAAGATGCGTGTCTTCTGCTTAAAAGGCTACTTTTTTTTTTTTTGGTAGCCCACTCCTCCATTTCCCACCACTCTCACTCTGACGACACATCTTCTTCACTGTCTCCTTCACCTGGCCAATTCAAGAACAGAATGGCCCACTCTCTGGTTCAATCCACTACTGGACTTTTGCTCAGATAGTAGAGGGTGGAAAGCCATTTCAAACTTTCAGTTCAAATAGTGTAAAAGTTCTCATCTTTTACAACCAGACCGCATTCAAATTAGGTGGGACTGACTGATGTCTCTCGTTTTGATTCTATCACAGACTAACTTTTTTGTTCAATACTGTATAAACTTTCAGTTCAAATAGTGGAGAAATACTATGTTATTAGGCACCCTCAATAATTGCAATGCCTTTTATCATTGCCTCGTTGGGTTTCTCAACTTTGGTGATATGCTGCATGTGGGGGTCTATCGCAGTGAATCAAATGCAAATTGAATTAATTATAAAAATTTTTAAAATAAAAATCAAAGACTTTGTGTGACCACTTTACCCCTTCAAACGTGGTCAAGCATGGATATCATGGCCTTAGGCTGTGGATCTCCATGACCCCCCCCCCAAAAAAAAAAAAAAATTTATGGTCTATTCACAATCTTATGACTAAATTAGTTTAAAATTAAAATTAATTTTATTGAGTTTTTTTTTGTTTTTTTTCCTTCTAATTATTTTTTTATTATTAAATTTAATGTTTCGCTTTATAGAAAATATATTTCCTTTATTTGTTCAAGGAGGCAGTAACGTGTATATTAGATATCTCATAATTTCGGGCCTAATAGGTCTCTTGTTTTGGTGTGTTTGGGCCTATCCATGTACATGGCCTTCACTCTTTAGGCTAGAGTTCAGGAATTGTTCATAACTTCCTTAAAAGTGGGCCTAGCGAAATTTGAGCAATTCTCGATTTTGTTGAGGACTTTAAAATTTTGGTCCAACCCAAGTGATAAAGCAAAATGGAGAGCATATGTACATTATCCTCCGAGTCCAGAAGGTGTCAGCCGAATGAAAATATAGAAAATTAATTTTACAATCTAATATATCATATTTACGTTAATTATGAATTTATTTATGTGAGATCACTTTGTGACTAAAATATATCTCTAAGAAAAATACATACAATATTTTACACAATCTTATTTTAAAAATGTGGGACATTTTTATAAAATAATTTATAAAAATAACATCGTTTTATAGAAATACTCTCAATTTAAAACATGGTTGTATAAAAGGCTGTATATATATCATTACTCATGAAATAACAAGAAGTTTCTTTATGTTTGATAATACTTGTAAAAAAAAAATCATTACGATAAACCTGTATAATAGGTTTATGTATTAAATGAAAAAAAAAAAACCTCTTATGTAATTGTGGAACAAAATAGAACATTTAAAATAGTACCAATTCTAGCATTTTGATATCCAAGATTTTGGTGCAATTTGATTTTCTATATCCTTATTCTCCTTTGCAACAAACTATGAACAAAAGTGAAAATAGGGAGGGAGTTCAAAGTAAAAGGGAGAGTGAATGACTTGGCTTTATAGGACTAAAATGTCCTCTAATAGTGTAACATGGTGTAATAGTTGATACTAGTCTTGCACAAGCGCAATGCACTAAACTAAATTTCTAATTCTGTTTATAACTTTTTTCTTTTTTATACAATGGGGAGTTTGAACCCATATTCTCCATTTAGAGAAGTAGGTCGTGTGCTATCATGCCGTCAAGCTCTTGGCAATTATGTTTATAACTTGGTAAGTTTTTTTTTTTAAAAATGTGAAATTCTTTGATTATTAATTGTATTACGTTAAATATAGGAAATGATACAAAATCTTATGATACCATATATCTAATTATTCTATATTTATGATCATTTAATGCGAGATTGAATGACATGACTCGACAAAATAAATCCATTTCAATGAGAGCCTTTGCTAGAGAGGAGGGTGGAGCTGTGTCTCTCACCTTCCTCTCCTTCTCCTTTCCATTTCTGTACTGTATCTACACTTTCAAGGTAATGCTTTTTTTCTCCTCTCTCCACCGGTTCGATTTTGGTCAAATTCGTTGCTCTCCAGCCGTCATCTGCCTACACGTGCCCCACCACCTCATCCTACAGCCGCTGATCTACTGGGACGGCACGGAGTTGCGCAAAAAAGTCGGCGCGTTACCCTCACTTGCGACCTGTTTCCGCACGTGTTCTCCATGCGCCGCCGCACAATAACGCTTCTGACAACTACACGCGCTGTACCAGTAGCTTCGTCTCGTCGAAATCTTCCAGATTTGGGTCACCTAGTCTCCATCCCACCGGCATGTGGCTTCCACGAGCCATCACAGGAGCGCGAATATGTAGATGATTAGCAGATCAATCCACTCGATACCAGTTTTTCCATTATGTTATCGATTTCCCTAATTCGTGATCTCAAAGAAAGGTCTAAGGATCTTTTCAAAAATCTCTTCAAGACAACAAGCAACAGTGCACTCGCCACTCGCACTGCTTTTAGAGGAGGTTCTACCGTTTACAGCGGTAGTTCCATTGTTCGCAATTTATTGCGAATATCTTATTCCGTCTTTTAAGACGGCGTCCTCTTTGTAGGAAATTAGTCGAAAAAACTTCTTTTTTTTTCCATCATTTTGCACTGTTGTTATTGTATTGGGGTGGTTGTTGGGGAACTCCACCCCCTCTGCTTGTATTATCTTTCCTAATGAAATATATTTGCTTGCTTAATATATATATATATATATAGAATAGTGATAAAAAATATCAATGTCTTGTTATAGCTATTGCAGCTAAAGAAATCCTTGTGGTTTTAGCGAGGGCCTAGTAGTCATCTTTAATATTAAATTGAACAATAATAATAGAAGAAATGATACTGTGTGTAATTTCCGTGTGCTCATTTTCAAAAAAATTAGAAAATTGTGCAAATCTAAGATTCATGTAAAAATTTTCTTTTTTTAATAGTGACTCATTTTTTTTCAAAAGAAGTATGCGAAGATTGTACACTTTAAGACTATATATAACAATATACGATCGGTTTTGGATTGATTATATTTTCATTACTCAATTTATGAATTGATTTTTCCTGTTTATCACATGGGGAATTACACATTTCATCCACAAACAGGCATTTGCCTTTTATTTTGCATCTCAAACTACCAAATATCTCAATTCACACATGGAATTATATATCTATATATATAATAATTAATTAAATCCTTGGTTTAAGATTATATCACATGGTCAATTTTTAACTCATCCCAACAACCATAAGTTGAGAGTGTTAATTGAAATTCTTAGTGATGACAGGCTTAAATATTTTATAATTTAGGGGTAGAAAGAGAAAAATAAGTGATGTGTGGGTGAAAAATGTAATTTCTTGTCTATCATAATTTTCGCAGTAAAATGGCAATATTCACATGATATGCTACGGTGGGCACCATGCATATGCAGTTCGCTCTTGAATCATATACTCTTTTTAAATGTAAATGTTTGAATAATTGCAGTACCGTTAAATACAAAAGCATAGAATAATTAAATGTCATCCCAAAGGGAAGTATAAAAAAAAAGTGCGTCAATCCCAGTCATCTTGATGTCATTTTATTGATAAAAAAACAATTAAAATGGAGAAAAAAGGACCATGGCTGTCTAATATATAAGATTTCAAAAGATTCATTTACCTCAAAATAATTTTTATTAAAAACAAAATAATTTTTGTATGAATATTACTCTGTCGTGTAAGAGACTCCGTGGACTTGAATTCAATATTCTTCTATGTTGTAATGTAAGAAAAATTATATTTTCAAATTGGTATATAGAACACATTTAGTAAATGTTTACATGACATAATTTGATTTTAAAGATAAATTTTAAAAGTTGAATCTTACAAATAAAATATTATCATTTAATATGTATAGATGGTGTGATCTGCACACTAGCTGGAGAACAGAATAACTCATTCTATAATTGTCTTTATTTTTCAAGAAATGCTTTCTACTAAAAAATAGAAAATATTCACGATCAAAATTTCATACAGTTTTTGTTGGATTATTTCAAATATTCCATCCAATTTGACTTTGCACTTCTTTTGAGATTTTCCTCCAATGTGATTTTTTGTTAGTCCTACATTAGAAAGACAAGCAAACTTTTAGTAGTTATAAATGAATGAGTTTCACAATACATAAATTAGAATATAAGGATAGACACTCAATAGTAGTGTCATCTAGTGCAAAGCACTGACCACATGCACGTGTGCGCGACGCATTTAGCACGTACGCATCGTCACAAGTGACATAATTATTTTAATTCAAATGAAATGACTTGCTTTTCATATTTTTTGATAGTTATTATTAACTGTCAATTGTAGTTATTTCACACCTTTATGATAGAAACCGTTTTATTTAAATTCAAATGAAACAACACAATTGCTGCTCTTACATCTGTTTGTTCTAAGATTATTGTTCAGAATTTGCAATCTGTACATTATATAAACAGTGCTATATCTTGAGGATAAACTTGCCAGATTCTCTTGTACATAACTCAATTTTGAGAGTATGAGGTAATATTTATCTAAAAGACAGATAACAATCACCTCATTGTTTTGTCATTTTCTATCTTTGTTTGCGATTCATTTTCTATCAATTCTTAGATAAATAAAATGGCTTCTTCTTATTCTTCTTCAAACTCTACCATCATTTCATAGAGTATTGTACCACAAGATCTTTCAATGTTGGATCGGTTTGATGGAAACAACTATAGGCGTTGGAATAAGAAAGTTGAATTCTTACTTACCAGTTTGAAAGTACGGTATGTGTTGGATACCCCTTGTCCAGTTCATCCTACAACTCAAGCTCCACAAGAAAATGAAATTGTAGTGAAAAAAAAAAGGATGATGGCAACTACACATGCCGTGGGGATATTATCAATACTGATGGGAACCAAGGTGGACCTAATTTTAAACATATCGTGAGTTTGATATGTATGCATCAAAGAAAGATACAAAGGACATATGGAATTCTCTCGAAAATAAATACAAAACTGAAGATTCCGGTAACAACAACTATCTCGTTAGTCATTATTTTGATTTTACAATGGTAGATAATAAGCCTATACTTGATCAAGTGCATGATTTACAACTTCTAGGTTCAATAGGAAAAACAAAGTCTTATTAGTGTTGGTAATAATAGCACTGAATTAGACCATCATTAAAAAAATTATTGTTTAGTTCTAGTCTTGCAGTGAAAATGAAAGGTTGAGCATAACTCTTTGTGAGTTCGCTTAAAATGTATTTTTATGTAGGAGCACTTAGAATAACTCCACCTATGTGAGTTTAAAGTCATACCGCTTTTGTTGGGGTTTGGTAAACTGCCTATAACACTCATGAAGTTGGGATAACGCGTATGGCCTTTAATGTGTGGCTATAAAGAACAATAAAAATAGGAAAAACCTTCTCACCTTGCTGGTGGCTCTCGCTAGGATTTTTTTATTTTTATTTTTATTTTTTTACTTAGTGATTAAGAAATGTTTTTTTTTATTAATATTCTGTTTTTAAAAAAATATATATATTTAAAAGTGTTAAAAAAAATACATGTAAAAAAGAAGAAAAAGAAAAAACTACTAAACTAACGATAAGCTGGGAGTGGTGGATGTAGAGCCACTCATAGAAATATGTATTGATATGTGTTGGTTTTCCCGATTTATGACACATATGATAGTTCAAAGACATCATGTTTACTATCATATTGATAAAGCTTTGAGAATCATAGACTACATGGAAGTTCAAACCCAAAAACTACTTACATTTAAGTGTCAACATATAATTGTAATAGCAGCATTTAAAAAAAAACATTATTTATTATTTGAAATAATTGGGAGAATGTTGGATTATTTCAAAACTCAATTTCTTGAGTAGGAGGTAATATTTGTCTAAGAGATAGATTAACAATTGCCTCACTGTTTTGCCATATTCAATACCTGTTTGCTATTCGTTTCTTACAATTTTTGACTGACTCGTTATAGTTAGAGTAAAAAGAGATATAAACATAAAGTGAGGCTTATAAACTCCATACCATCTGAGTACATCTTCATAACAACATTAAAGAGACGAGAATGTGCCTCCCTCTTTTAGCTTAATCTTCGGTGAGCTGAGATAGGAGACGTATACATCAAAATCTTCAACATTCGAGTCCCAGCTCAATTTGTGCCGAGATTATAGCTTACAGTCAAAGTATTATAATGTTAGACACCTTTCGTATTTTGGAATATTATCTGCAAATGTGGGAATTGTAAAATTATCGACCATTCTCAGTAAACAGAACCACGAGACTTTTGCATCCTTAAATGACTCTATATAACGCAGAACTGAGCTTGCATTCCACGATGCCAACCAATGCTTTGTCACAAGCTTCTTTTGATTCAGACAGTTTTTGCTTAGTTATTGGTACGAGAAAAGCTTTAAAAATAAAGAGATTTTATAAAAATAAACTCATAAATTGACGTGGTTTGATGTGGAATGTTAAATTATAAAATACATCTAACATATTATATGAAATCATGTTAGTTTGTGAGTTTATTTTTGTGTGATATTTTTACATCTGCAACACTTCTCGATTTGTATAAAGAATTGTAGGGTTTCACATGTTATGTCCACAAATCTGACACAAACTTTGTTATACAGAAAACTATGTTCCCTGCAAACTTGGGAAGACTCTTTCAAAAACTGCTTGGCAAAAGATATGAGAAAATTCGAGGAAATTGCAAAGAAAGCAACTTAGAAAATTAATAATTGTGTTTGTACCTTTAAGCCATGTGTAAGTTCTTAGATTTGAGTGAAAAATGAGAAATTTAGAAGTAAATGGGACAGTAGAGGGCAATTACTAGAAGGTATTAAAAAGTCTATTTTTTCTGTGGTGATTCATATCACTTGCTTGGGAGGAAGGAAAGACTTCTTCAGGTCTACGGGGAAGACTTCCAAGTCAAATTACCCATCAAATGCCATGAAAAACAGCCTGTTACCAAAGTTGTACATTATATTAAATAAAAACAAACAGTGGAACAACGCGTGGGCTCTTGAATTGACAGCTTTGGAAAATATTCCTGTCTTGTATTTTTGTGGGCACTAAATCATAAAGACTTTGTCATATAAACAAAATACCAAGTACTTTTCATTCAGCACATTATGCAACAACAGGCTCATGAAATACCTCTGTCCCACTCTTTTTTTGTTTTTTTTTTTTAATTTGATTTTCCAAACTATATTTTGCATCCTAAATTTTATTATCTTCAGTTATATCTGTAAGGTGTAACATTTTAAGAATTATTTTATTTAAGTGATTCTTATATGAAATCATTTAAAAACAACCCATATCAACAAGTGCCGGTAAGGGCGTTGAGTTGGTTTGAATTCAGAGATAAGATGTAATGGTTTTAAATGAAAAATGGAAGTTAAAAAAAATATTATTAGAATATTATTTATTTAATATTATTATTGTTTTGAGATTTAAAAAAAGTTGAATTGTTTATTATATTTTGTATGAAAATTTAAAAAAATTGTAATAATGAGATGAATGTCCAAGAAACAAGCTGCGCTCTATTTAAGTACAGTTGCCTTAGCTTTAGCAAGGGAATCTATAAAGAATACAACCACATGAAACTTGCAATGTTGCATGAAAGTAGATGTGATTGGAGTTTGATATTTAAGGTTGGAGTGAAATTCAATGATGCAAATTGGAGGGCTGAGCGGTGAAGGTGCGATCTGCAGAAACCAGAAACTTTTAATTCCAACAAATTAGCAAAGACTCCATTAATAAGACCGACTCAAACTGCCATATACCACAAGAATGAGGAGTCCTTTTAAAGACTTGCTGACTATTAATTTGCCTTTGAAGCCTTGAAACTATTATATGATTCATATGTTCAGAATCAAAGATCAAATCATGGGGAGCAGCATTGCTTGGAAAGATCTCCAAGTTGTCTGAAATTTCCAGGTAAGAGTCCAAAACTGATCAGGGAAAAAAATTTCATTCTGAGTGCATAAAAGATATTAGTCATTGTCACAGACTCACAATTCAGTCGCTGGTGACTTTTTGCAATGCCGTGTGGGTTCCACCACTCTGATGGACCCAAGTCTTGAAATATTTTTTTAAAAGGACTTCCCTGCCCCCACAACTCCGATGACTTGGTCACAACCTTCTTAATCAGCCAACCTTATACATCACCAACACAGATTCATTGCTAGCTCCCCGCTTATAAATATTCTTTCAGATTGTTAGGTGTATCTACGTAGGAGAAAAGAGAAAAAAAAAACTTCACACAACCTTAAACAAGAATAGTGAAGAGAGCAAATACTGCAGCAGTATCTAGTTACTTAACCAACCAAAATGACAGCCACTGCCATGGATGAAATGACACCAGAACTTGAACTTCCGGGCTTCCGATTTCACCCTACAGAAGAAGAACTTCTTGACTTCTACCTCAAGAACATGGTGTTTGGAAAAAGATTGCGTTTTGATATAATCGGCTTTCTCAACATCTATCATCATGACCCTTGGGATTTGCCTGGTACCTATATATATATTGTTTTCTGCACTTTCCTACTTTGCTTTAGTTTTGTTTCAAATTTTCAGTTCGAGTAATATATGATTATGCTTATGATTCTGTATATTTGTCATGATTTTTGTTAAAAAGGGCTGGCGAGGATTGGTGAAAGAGAGTGGTACTTCTTTGTGCCGAGGGACAGGAAGCATGGTAGTGGTGGGAGGCCTAACCGGACAACTGAAACTGGGTTTTGGAAAGCCACAGGTTCTGACCGGAAAATAGTGACCTTATCGGATCCGAAACGGATTATTGGCTTAAGGAAGACCCTTGTTTTCTATAAAGGAAGAGCACCTAGAGGAAACAAGACCGACTGGGTGATGAACGAGTATCGCCTGCCTGATTCATCTCCGTTACCAAAGGTTAGCGAGCCAACCTTTTCGTTGTAGTTTCACTTGGAAAGTTCAGACTTTTCGATTCTTCAGTTTTGAAACCAAAGTTGTAGTCTTGGCCAATGAACAGTAAGTATTGCTAGGAAAATTGCTTCCCCAGCCAATATTTTCCGAGAAAGAATCGAGGGCTTTGCTTGTTTCAGAAAATGTAGTACTTGAAAGGAGTTTTCTCAAGTCCACGGATACTAAATTCCAAGAAAATATCTCTTTCAAGAATCACTATCTGTTGGTGTGAATTAAAAGCTATCTGGGAAGTTTCCATGAAAATGTTTAGATGGAACTAGGCCAAGTTTAGAGATTATTAATACCAAGACTCTTATCCATTGAGTTCATGTACACCTTTTATAAGTGGCTTCCAAATTTCCAATAAATTATTGGGGCCCAAAAACACTTGGGCCAGTGCAAAATCATAGTGTTTACAATATTCTATTTTTAGAATAGGTCCCACTACTGGTAGGTAAATAAGGCCTAACTTACTAAAAAAAAATAAATAAATAATAAAGAATAATAATTTTTATATTTTAACAATATTTTATTCAATTTACAATTTTAATCTCAACTTATCTCTTCGAAAACAAATGAAGTCCAAAAGTCAGCAGTATTATACTAGTGTCGCATAAGTTATTCTCACCGAACTAATTCAGTAACTCCACACTATGGCCCTTCTTAATGTCTCTGTTTTCAAATGCAGGACATGGTGCTGTGCAAGATATACAGGAAGGCCACTTCTTTAAAAGTCCTAGAGCAAAGGGCAGCAAGGGAGGAAGAGATGAAGAACTTTCACGCTTCCCCTTATTCATCTCCACCATCATCATCACTTGAAACCATCTCATTTCTAACTCAACAGGAGGATCAGTTTGTACCACCAATGCCTGTGCACAACATTGTCTTCAAGAAAGAAGCAGAAGAAGACACAAAACATGGAAGACCAATTGAAAGCAGAGGATGCTCCACATCTCTGCACTTGCCACTAGGGAAGGACAAGTTGCCAGAGCTTCAAGTTCCCAAATCGACCATGGACTGGACCCAAGATCAATTTTGGACTCAGTTAAACAGTCCTTGGCTTCAAAACCTGACCCCTTATGCCAACATTCTAAACTTCTAATTTCTTTACGTTCATCATGCCTAGAATACAATAAACTTAGGCCATGTAGATAAATTTGTGCATGAATTAGTAGTTTATGGGCCAATCCCCTGCTCGATAAAGGGAATTCTGTATGAGTGTTTGTTACTCATCAGGTGATTGGCCATGACTTCGTTTCATCCTTCCAAAGTGTGCTTTCTGTTCTGATTAAAGAACAGTTTCACTTTCGAGAATTTCTTCTCTTAAATTTTAAAAACAGATTGGAAAACTAAGGGAAGCCAAGAAATTGGGCTATATGGTAATAAAACCTACTGCTACATCGACTGATCTGTAATTCAAGTGCTAAAGACGGGAACGGATTCTACTAAACAGCTGGGTTTAGAGAAAGAGGCTTCCCTTCAAGGAATCTTGTGCTGCAGAGTTAGATTGCTACCAACTTTGTGGTTGCATCTTTTTTTTGGTAAACTTACTTTGTAATATTGTTTTTTTATTGGCGTTGTATGGACTGCTTTTTCGTTGCATATTTCGATCTTAGAAATTAAAAAGCACATTTTCGAACTCTGCGGTGTAAAGCTTTTTGTGCTTTTGATAGAGAAATGATAAAACAACAACTCCTTTACAATTTGACTAATACACCATATAGTCGTAGATTGCTGCGCAATCGTTTTGAAAGAGTAGATCCACTATTAAAAAAATTAATTAATTTTTTAATGTTGGTCCCGTATTTATTTATTTTTTTAAAAGAGATTGTGCAGCGCTTGCGCACACACGACTACAAATATCTTTTCTCTTATACAAATTTTCTACAATCTTAAAATAAATAATATTTTAAAAATAGTTAATTTTAATTTTAATTTTGATTTGATGTATTTTACCTTTTTTTTTAAATAAAATAAGTTAGCTCCTTCTGATATTAATGGTTGACTGGTTCTATTTTTGAGAGATTCCAAAAAAAAAAAAATTGGAGCGCTTGACCCTCCGTCAATGAGAATGAAAATGCTGCGAACCTTAAGTTATATCATAAATTAATATAAGGAATCAATACGCATAAAAGGAATGTACAAAGAGATGCCTAAAGGGTGAAAGTTGTAAACTCTTTTTGCATATGCTAAGAGAGTTCTCGGTCTCTCCTTAATTCATTGTATCTATTAAATTGTATGTTGAGGGTACAAAACCTAAGAGTCGTTGAATCGAAAATCATGGCTTAAGTTCTACGAACTTCACACTGAAGTTAGCCTAACAAAGTTAAAAGGTCAAACTCAAGTCTCATCTTATCTTATTGAAGAAAATAAAAATGATATGGAGAGTATTTAATTCAAAAACATTGTCCAAATTGTTTTCTTTGCTTTTATTCTGATTTTCTTTTCTTTTTTTAATTCTGGGGTTTTTTAAAAGAATTCATTGGTTATAATTTTAGGGGCTTTTATCCGGAACAGGCATTTATATGAGTTTCAGGATAATTCACCTATAAATTTTCATATTGAACGGATGAGAGAAGTCGAAGAATTATATGAAAAATATACTATCACTTAAAAAAAAAAGAAAAAAATCCTATTTAAAGGATTAGTAACTAGAGGAGACTATCCTTCACATTTCCATCAATGAGCAAGCTGAAAAATGGATCTGCGTTGTCCTCACCTTTAAAGCCAGGTACTGGCAGATTTTTCACATTAGCCGTTAATGCTGGAGGATTTTTCACAGAGACGAATGCTACTTTTCTTGACCCGGATTCAAGTATCGAAGTGTTTGAACTTGGAGAGGGCTTTGAGGCTGTAAGCAAACTCACTTCCTGCAGGAGTTTCTTGCAAGGTGTAGCTGCAGTTCCTGAACCATCTCCAACTTCCCTACAATCTTCAACTGCCTTCCTATCGTCACTCTCCATGGGAGGGCTTGCGAGCAAATCAGTCCTCACCACCTTGACGTGAGATGGACCTTTTTCACCCATTTGATCTGAATCCACCTTCTTGGGAACAAGTTCATCGTCTACAAAAGAGACATTCAGGAGTAGCTAGAAAGTAAAATCATCAAGACTCCTTGATAATGGTACACAGTTTACATGCATCATAATGTAGTCTATCGTGCACATCATAATGTACTTTTAATGTATCATAAATCCTGGGTATATGGGATTCCTTCAACGCTTGTACTCTACTCATCTTGACTCTGATAAATGAAGTCACTCTTTGGCAATAAATGTCATTAGAGTTCATCATATGGGGATTGCTAGTCTTGATCTCTGATTTAAAAGTATAATTCTAATGCAACAAATGAAAAACTATGCAAGCAAGCCACATTTTTTCAGCTGATCAATAGCAGAAAAAGCCACTGTTTACTGATGACTTGCACAAAATAGGAAGCAATCTTAAAACTTATTACATCAGAATAACAAAAGCGTAAGGTGTAAAGAAACATGCGAATGAAGAAGGGATATTCTTGCTCCATAAGCAGTAAGATGTAGGGAACATGCAATTACAACCGAAGCTGGCTTTTAAAGAAAAGAAAGAAAGAAGAAAAAGTGAATGATTGATTTTTTTTTTTTTTTGGGGGGGGGGGGGGTGATCATAAGAAAACCCTGAGAAATGCTTACCTCCAAGAAAAGACTCAACACTTAGGTACTTTACAGCTGATGCTCCCAAAGATGCATCTTCTATAAGATCCTCATCTGGGCTTCCAGTATTGCTCTTACACATCCTCTCAAGTAATACAAACTTATCTGATTTCCATACACACTCTAAGGTGACAACTTCCTCATTGGTAGGATAAAACTCCCTGAAGACCTGAACGGGTCATAGAAGAAAAGTAACTTATAAAACTCTTATAAGTAAAAAGGCGTTGAAAAGAGAAATTGACCAAAGGAATTAAGAGGTGTGGACCAACCTCAATTCCTTCCTGGTTTATCTTTACAGAATGCTTCTTCTGGGAGATAGAAGAAACTGTGTTGAATATTGAAACTACATCATGTAGTATCTGTACAAGGAACATAAATAAAAGTTTAATTGAAAGGCTAGCTTAGTTGCATACTGATAGCAGGCAGCTCCAATAGAAATATAAGAGGTCAAGACTCCACAATGCTAACTCATCAATATAAGCGTTTATATACTTATTCCTAAAGGACAGTCACAAGGAGACTACTATCTTTTCTGCAGATTGCTAACGTTTATGCCCAAAATAATAAATACTCTTTGTTAGTTGGGCCGGTGAGACTGTTGCCTGAAACCAAAGCTAGTTCAATTATTTCAATTTCTAAATGCTGCCGGTAAATAACCTCTGTAACCATGCCATACATCTATAACTATATTGTTCACATATAATATCCAAATTTACTAATAAAAAAAATCCAAATTTCATCCTCCAGGAATATGGTTATTCAAGATGGCATAGTTACATAGACAAACAGGATCAACGAGTTGATATGCCTAAAACTAACTGAAAATTTAAAAGTGCAAATGTCGACTCTCAAAAAGTTTTAAGAACAAGACCCGAAACATACGTACTTGCTGAACCAAAACTCGAAGGCGTGCGAGCAGAGCCAACATAGTCATAGAAAATCCCATGAAAAAGGATCGAGCAAGCAAGATAGATATCTCACTGCGGAGTGGTCAAGGATGAAAATGATACTTTTTTTGCTTGTTTGAAAAAAGAAAGAAAGATATATCACATGAAGCAAGTTCCAAAAATCTATTTAAAAAAAGGCTTGAAAAACTATTCTTGTATTAACTGGCAAATAATCTGTTGGCAAGTTTTGAAGCCACAGAGTACACCAACATAACAACGGCACAAGAAAAGGTGGTAAAATATAATAAATGTAAATCTCTCTCTTTTGCAATAATTATAAGAAAGGGAAATTTTGCATTTGTGTAGATGCTTGATAACTGAAAATAAGGAGTCATAGGAGTTAAGTACAGCCAAAAGCTCTAACATGTATATGAAAACTACTTTTAAAAACAAATATTCGATCTTATAAACAATATGGACAACTAACTCTTTAACCAATAAATAGGATACGCAGCTGCCATCAATATTGGCTCAACAATCTGCATGAGAAACAAGGCACATATGATTACCAAATTCAAGAAATCCACACAAAATTGCTCCTTGATGCCAGCACCCAAATCAAATGGTTAATGGCAACATGAATCTGTAGAAGCATTATTCAACATTATTGCCTCCTGATAGCCATGGAGCCAAAACTGAGTTGTAATAAAAGCTTAGTTGATTTTGTCACCGTGGCAATTAAAACAGTTATTTGCCCTATCAAGACTTCTATAAGACACCATAATTAATTAAGTTGGCCAGGCCTGAAACATGGTTTGAATGTAAAATGCACATCTTAAATGGTTCAAAAGAATGAAAATATTTGGATCTTTCCAAACAAAAGCCAACAATCAGTTGGGTACTTTTAATCATCAGGATGAAATCTCTACTTCAGTAGCTTAAATACGAGAGAGAGAGAGAGAGATCCACGTTTAGTCAAAACAACCTTGGAATAGAAAAGGCAGCAGTGAGAACGAGTAATAACTTCAGTGACCAAGGTGGGCAAAGAAGATGGGAAGCATAAGGGAAAAGCATGACCGTACCAGTGAGAGTAGTCGTGCTGCTCCCAGAAGTCGCTCCATGAAATTATGTTTTCCACCATCACATTTTCTCCTCTTTAAACTGGGACAAAATGAATCAATAAGTAGAAACTAACCATATAGCCCATATAAAGATAAGGTTATCTCATAAATATTGGGAAATGAGGTCATGCACGACATATCTAGATAGAAAGAGTCAAAGCTCATCATTCTATTCCCAAAACTGATTTTAAGGCCCCGTTTGTTTACACAAAACCACTATCTCATCTCATCTCAATCATTACAACTTTTTCAAATTTCCATACAAAAATATAATAAACAATTCAACTTTTTCAAATTTCAACATAAAAATAATACTAAAAAATATATTCTACTAATATTTTATTCAACTACTATT
>QEOT01009240.1:27117-67508 GCA_003123785.1 Pterocarya stenoptera | reverse complement strand
CCAGTGATAACCAAAAAGCAAGAATCTACTAACTCCTCCAATTTAGTTGATTTCAGCAGCCTTAGATCCCTCCTAACCTAACATCACAAAAGAAGTAAGGAAAAGTGCACAAATCAATAAGAATTCCATAACAAGTAGAATCCAGTGCCCTATTTGGCTGCTGAAGTAGAAAAAATAACTCATTATATGCTACCCAACTAAATCCCACCGGTGAACTTGACCAATTTAAAGCTATTTGGCAAACTTGAAGTGAGATTTTTGCATATTTAGAACATACTAGTAATAAATCCCTTCTCTGTTTTAGTCTTTCATCTGCAGAAACAGAAAAAAGGTTAAGCATCTTTAAAGGAAAGTAAAGAATAAGAACCTTCAATATATACTGGAAATACGAGCAACGGCGATGCTGGTTCTTGTTCTTGTACGCCATTCTTTCAAGAATGCCACACTCTGTTTGGAGCTGACCAAGCATGGATGTTAACCTCTCCTTGAGAGTATCAATTTCTGAACCCATGGAGTCTCCGGTACATCTAGGTTGCTTAAGCAGCCTAAGACTTTCCTGGAGAAAAAAAAAACATAAATAGTTTACTTAAAGATATACAAATGAAAAGGATTAACCTCCCTAACAAAAAATTAATTATATGCAGAAAAAAAGGAAATGAAAATTATATAGACAGTCACCACGACCTTGGTAAAGATCCAACAGTATATTTCCGTAGTTTGAAATCATTCAAAGGAGAAAAGGTTTTGAAAAGGAAAAATCGTAAGAAATAACAGGCCTTTAGGCTTTAGACTGTAGACACCAGAGTGGCATGCTTTTAGGTCCCAGACAAAAAAAATACTTGTTTTTCAAAGCACTGAATCACTTTCACGTCTTAACAGACAATTGAAGGCATTAACTGAAAAAAATGTGTCATCCCAAACCAAATCAAAGCGATTTTGAGTCTTTGACATCTCTGACATTAAGCTTATCAAAGAACCAAATGAACCGATCATAAAACAAAGGGCTTCAGTTTTTTAGATGGGCAAGAATCCACCAGCTGGTGGTATTTGGAAAATTCGTCAATACATTTTGAGGGGTTTTCCTAGGGAAGCATCATGCATGCGAAGATACCCATCACGAAAACGGAGAGAGATCCACTCCATCTATAAAGAGAGAGAGAGAGAGAGTGAGAGAGAGATTTACCCTCGGCCAAGATCAAGCCATTCAAAGAAATCAACCGAGAATCCGCCTAATCGAGTTCAAGTTAATGCAGAGAAATCAAACGTCTATCAGTATAAATCACAAACCGGGAGAGCGATAGTGAGAGATGCAGACTGAGAGACTTATATAGGTTAGGGTTCGGGAAGGGAATCTGCATTGCGATGAATACACAGGATATATTAAACGGCGCCGTTTCGTATACCAGCCATTACATACCAGGCTGAGAGTCTATTCTTCATTTTTTTTTTCTTTTATTTTTTAAATCTGGGCAATTGTTTAAACTACTTCAGTAAGGGAAATGTTAAGTAGCCATTTGGGCTCCGTTTCTGTGTTTCCACGTCAGCCAGTTAGCCTTTTCCACTATTTTTTTTTTTTCTCTTTTTTCTTTTTTCTTCTCTCTCCCGTTCTCTCTCATTCTCGTGCAGTTACGTATAAATCTACACACCACACACTAAATTATTTTTATTTTTTATTTTTAATTTTTTTGAAATATTTATATTATTTTATTCATCATTTATATAATACATATTTAATAAAAAAAATAAATTAAAAAAATTATAATATATGATGTATAGACTTATGCATAAATTTTTTCCAAAACAAAACTAAAACACAGAACGCATGCTGAACAGAGACCCAAGAAAAGCCACAACATTCATGAACTCCACAAGAACTAAAATCTGTCGCAAACAATACCGAAACTCAACAAGAACTCAAAACCGAAACAAACCAAAACTATTGGAGAACCTCCCGCTCACAGATGAGATAAAATTAACTGTAACAAATCCACAAACTCAACAACGCCGAAATTGAGATGAAATAAAATTTCAAAACTCAACGAAACTCAAAACTGAGATTTTAAAAAAAAAATCCAACAATGGGTCTCAAATTGTTACAACCAAAGCCAGAAAACATCTGGAAAAAAGAAGAAGAACAAGAAATCGGAGAGGAATCGGCATCTTACCTTGGAGAAGAACTGGGCAGTGACCGGAGATGGAGACGGAGACGCAAGGGAGGGGAGACTTGATCTGGGTGAGGGAAAATGGGAGGGGAGAGCCGAGTGAGTGAGTTGGGTGAGCGAGAATGGGAGGGAGGGATACGTGGGGGGAGAAGAAATCACGTGAGAAAAAAAAAAAAAAAAGTGGTGGGAAAGGCCAACTGGCCTTCCCACGTCAGACGGGAACACAGAAACGGGAGCCAAAATCCGGCTACCCATTTTCCTTTCAGAAATTGATCAGTAACTAAAACAAATATGTGCTTCCGAAGTATTTAGAATTGTTCATGTTATTAATCGCACATTTTGCTTGCCCAATTTTAATACATATCTTGTCTTTGTGTTATTTTTAGTTTCCATGTAATGCAGTCGAGATGTTATTGATTCCTTCTCTTTTAAGTGGATTTTCATAAAATACGAAAGAGTCTTCGAATCTGGATATATCCTTTCCAAAGTGATGAAGAAATTATTTCAAAAGTGAGCATAACTTTCACCTTGGGAGGCCGACGCAGAGTGACTCGTGACACCGACGCAGAAATTGCTTCACCGGAGATGACGCAGGGAATTGTGGTTGGCAACGTCAGGGAGGGAGGGCAGCTGGGTGCGAGATGGTGGAGGAAAGGCTAGGGTTCGAGTTCACCGAAGGAGATCATGTTTGACAAGAGAGCAGAAGTTAGGTGCTTGTTTTTTTTTATCTTTTGACAGCGTGGCACACTCCACGTCATGCGGTAACATATTCCTAAGCTAATGACCCACTAAAATTATATTGGGCTTTACCCCTTCTTCAAATTTGTTTTAGTTATAATTTATGTAAGACTCAAATTATCGTTATAAATACCACGTAGAGTTGTTATGTGACAATTGGAATAGATGAGACGTTACATGATTAAAAAATAAATATAAGATAAGTATAAGGAGATATATATGAATTTATAAGATTTTGAAGAATATTTACTCATTATTTCACTTTAAATGATTTTTGAGACATTTGATTTTAGAGTATTATTGTATTTAAGTTCTTATTATATGAATTTCAGATTAAAAAGGTTCACTTCTAAATACGGGATGTGACATGTTCAATTAACATGGTTTTCGAGATTCTTACATATTCATTGATTATAAATGAAATTGATCGTTTTGGGATCGATGGTAAATCACATTTGGCAGGTAACTCATAACAGGCTTTTAAATAAAATAAATGCTGAACCCATTTTTTTCAGTAATTATTTGTATTTTCTCATATCACAAGAGATGATTACATGAGAAAGTTACATATAATACCCACTTAATAATACCAAAAACGAAAGGATCAACCTCCCCATTGACCAAGTGATTAATTATTCTGATGCACAAAATCCCAAAGTTATCTAGATCGAGCATCTACATGGTGTCCACCAATAGTCCGTTCCCAAAGGAGCTCTGGTTATTGCAGTCAAGGTTGTCACCATATCCAACCCCAAGTATGTCACAATACCTCTTATAGAACCCAATGCGATCCTCCACGTAAGGATTCCGCCCTTTACCACACTCCAGTCCACCATTGATGATGTTTGTGATTACACCATATCCCGGAACCCAATCGGCCGACTTGTCAGCACCGGATGGATTCCATCTCCCGGTGATAATATCGTGGCACGAAGGCTTTGGTGACTGTGGAATCATCCAGAACCAGAGTGCTGTTTTGAATGCGATTTCTGGGTTAGTGGCCACAAGGTCAGGGTTGTTCAATAGGTCCACTCCTATGGCTTTACCACACATCCCATAGTTGTAGTTCCTGAATAATGACAATTTTGTATACATCACAAAAAATTATGTATAATTGAAAGACAAAAAGTCATATAGATAATGTAATTGTAAAGGTGATTCTGATGTATCCTGACCATGAAAGTTGGATGGGACCTCGGCCATAATATTGCCTGCCAGGAGCACAAGGATAATTTGGATCCGAAGCACAATAGGTCGATCCAGGGTTTTGTTCCCTAAGATGGCAATATCCCCAAGAGTATGGGCCATCTGGTGTGCTTGCCCGTCCTCCTGCATATACATATCACAACACAGGTTAATTCTCTGACCAATACAGGAATCTACATAGATACTATACTACAAAGATCATTCTTATCAGGGAATCGGGACATAATTAATAATGTTTTAGTGATTGACATTAAGGTTTCATGTCATCTCCGGATCGAACACTTTGTTAAATTCTGCTAACGATATGATGAAACTTCATAGCCTGGTATGAACTAACTAACTAACTAACTAACCTGTAATTTCATGGGAAGTTTGGCCTAAGAAAGCAGCAATCTCTCTTTTACTAGTGGCAGTGTCGCCAGTGGTAGCAAAGGCAGGAAAGGACTTTGCAGCGCTTATGAATGCATCGTAGGTGTAGAAGCCCTTGGCTGGGCAAACGCCATCGTTGCGATGCTTCAGCAACTGATCAAAATTATTCCTTGAGATGAGACTGCTTATGTCCCCTCCACCTCCACCACCGCATTGGCTTTGGCAACCGTTGGTGCAGTGGTCAGGTGTGGTGCCGCACCAGCCATACTGGCTGCAGCACTGCCCACCTGGGCATAGAGCACCTCCTGCCTGCATTCCACACTGCTCAGCTAAGCCTCTTTGAAATGAAGACAGCCATAAACAGAATAAACAGAGAATTGCCAGGGCCCAAAACCTCATTTTCAGGTTTGTTTATGTTTTGGTTGATGTTTGGGAAGGTGAATATGTTGGGATATATATATTTATATATGTATGTATAGGGTACTGAGGGTCAGCATTACTCCTGATAAGAGTTTTGTTTGTTTCTCTTTAATTCTTTTGGACTTTATTCAATAACCATGGCTGATTTCAGCTTCTCATCCCAGTAATCCATGAGAACTCAATAAAAGGTTAAAAAGAAATGCACATGGGCGGCAGGGCCGGCTCAATACGCTCCGGGCCTAAGGTTTTTGATTGAGGTTTGTTTTTTCAAATAAAATTAAATATTTTAATTTTAATTTTTACATTATATTTTAATTTAAAAATAATTCCTATCGTTTTGTAAAGTAAAATTATTGATTAAGATTTTATACTACATTTTCAACTAATAATCGACTTAATCTTTATTAGAAATTTATTTATTTATTTAGAGACGATTTTATCAAATCTAGTTTTACAAGACCTACTTTAGATTCTTGGGACTCTTGGAAACATAATTGTTCTCAGCTATTTTCAGATATTCTTAAATTATACATTTTCTCTCTCATTTTTCAAAATCTAATCAAACATCTTAATTTAAACTATTTTACTACTATTCACAAACTATTTCATTATTATTCACAAATATCCTGATATATTCTTATTATCCAAATAAGTCATGGAAGCAATTATAATCATTCTTGTCGATAAAGTTATATAAATAATCTACACATTTAGAAAAAAGTAGACCCTTGCCTTTACAAACTACGAAGGATTATACAAATTTTTTTTTATGAATACTTGAAAATTAGATTTTATTATTTATAATTTTTACATTATATATTAAAACAATAATAACAAAAAAGAAATATATTCTTAGAAGGAGACTACCTCAAATAATTATTATATGAGATACTTACAAAACTAATAATGATATAATATCTATTTGATAATTTTGATATTCTGATTAATTTTTTTAATTAGATATATTTTTTTAATTAAAAAATTTAACTTAATATTTTTTTGGAAGCCTTCTTCTACTTGGGCCTTAGGCAATTGCCATGTTGCCTAATGGAAGAGCCGGCCTGATGGGCGGCTTTGACGATCTCCATGTCATGTACTATACATGATTGCTTATTAAACATTGTTTGCCATACATTATTCATACGCGACTCCATTTCAACACAGATCTTATGTGGTGTTATCCATATAGACGATCATAGATTTACATAAAAAGTATTCGCATGTAAGTACGTAATACCATCCCAGGATTGTACTTCGAGTCCTTTTTAAGTTATCTTGCCTTTTAACAGCTTACAGTTGATCATGCCATGTATGATTCTGCAAGCTTATGCATTCAATGGCCAGAAGATTTACCAAGACATGGAAAAAAGTTATTCTCCATGCATATCTGGAAAAGGATGTTCATCATGAGCATCCAAATCCTCAATCCCATTACGCAATTTGTCGACGTCAAGACACTGACGTGTTTGTTAGACAAAATAATGTCACTCGTACTTAACATGACGAGCTGTGCTACGGATAAATTATTGTTCACGGTTGATCCACAGCACACCTGAGGTGTATATTAATATTTTTTTTGTTAATAAAATTCAAGACCCACTCTTTCAGCGTTCAGCCTCTACCTCCACCAGATTCCCTCTCTCAGCCCACCTAGCCCCGTCGTGCGCCACCTGAAGTCACCGGCCACAACCCTTGTCAGCCTCCAGCCCCACCGTCGGTACCGCTGATGCTCGTGTACTCCTCCGTCGTCGCACCGTGTACTCCTTCCTCGCCAAGAAATCGAATCGCGTTCGGCCTCTCTCCGCCGCTCTCGGCCACCCAGCAGCGCCACCGACCACCTCACCGGCTCCCCCTCACACCGGCTCCCCTCCAGCCACCTTCGAGCCTCCACTCGCAGCCCCCACGCGCAGCGTCCTCTCCACTCCCGAAATGGGTCTCACACAGATTTAGTCTATAAATGTCGCCGCTCGCCGCCGTAAGCAAGCCCAGCCACCACCACCGAGCCCCGCGACCTCTCAGCAACACCCACCGTCGAACCCAAGTCACAGCAACCCCCTATCGCAGCTCAGATCGACCCAACTCAAAATGGGTCTCCCCCTCTCTCGCCACCATGCCGCCACCGTACACCAGCCCAGCCACCACCACCAAGCCTCACGACCTCGCAGTAACCCCACCGTCGAACCCCAGTCACGGCAACTCCCTCCGCCTCTCTCCATCGCAGCTCAGATGCCCCGGTAGCAATGGAGTGTTTTCAACCTTTCGAATTCCAGGGGGAAGGGGGCTTCATGGGACTTTACCAATTTGCTTAGGGGTAAATGTGTCAATTTTAATAGCCACGTAAAGTGTGTTTCGGAGGATGCATGAACAGAGCCTGCTCCCAAGAGTTTTTCTAACATAACATGGTAAAGAAAGCAGGATATGCTCTAGGAAAGTGAGAATATCCCATTAAATCAGGCCACAACACACACCTTCTAGGCCTTAGAAAGAAAGAGGGAAAGGGACGTGCACCAACGTAGACCAGAGACCCCCGGCTTTGACTTGAAAATTAGGTTTTGGTGGCCTGCACTTGGATAACCCTACACACCGAATTTTTATACCAAGCCTATATACTTTACGAGTGTTCAAAATAGAAGACTGTGTAACCCATCCAGACCATCCATATGATTTTGCCAGCTTAATTGGTCTTCCTTTCCGTTATATTTTACTCCTATTTAAATATCGATCATGATGATTGACTATGATGATGGTCGAATAAGATTTTGTATCCTTATCTTCTACAATTATTTGTTTTGTTACCCATTAACGCAGTTGCTACTTTTTTTTTGTAAGAAGAGACTGGTGACCAATTTTATTGATAACCTTTATTTATGGTGAAGGAAAATTATGATTACTACCAGAAACATGGGGTTACAAATATTCAAAAAAACTAACACATGTATTAAAAAAGACCATAAACCAACTAAACACTATACCATATACCCAGAATCAGAATAAGCCAACCAAAAAAACAAGATAAACATTAAAACATGTGAGGCAAATAAAGCAAACCCAGTAATAAAATAAAACAATCCTATACAGATCGAATAATAGAAAGACCTAGTCTTGCTATACGCAAAGAGCCCCTAAGGCGAGACAAAATATCCATAAAAGATCACCATAGGCCGTTGCTTTCCTCCACTATGAAAGAAATAACACTGGAATCTAAGTCCCAATTTCTATTTATATATTGAATTTTTTAAAATGCCCTCCTTAAATTTTAATCCAAACAAGTATTAATAAAATTAAATTGAAAAAAAAAAAAAACTTAAAAATGGCCACCATTAACCACCACAAATGTCGCCATGGGGTGACTCTTTAGAGCATTCCTAATGGTTCTTTTATCTTATCCTTTAAAATACATCACCAAAAGCTAATTTTTCTATTTTACATACTAACTTTTACAATATGTCATACATTAACTTATCTATTTTTTCTCTATATCATTTACATATTATATTTTTTTAATATTTATTATTCATTTCAAATATTTTCTATAGCTATTAATGATATCCTCGTATTTCTTTTATATTTGCAATATCTACCTATATAATTATGTCATATTTCAAATTAATCCAAATTTATAAGCCAAACCAAAATTTAAATTCATTCAAAATATAAAAAAAGAGATTATATTATAAGAATATTCTCTAAATATATTATGATAATATTTATTTTTGATAATTTTGAAAATATGTTCCCAAGATAATAGTGAAACAATATTCAGTTTAGAGAGCAGCTTGATGAAGGTTGATGGTTTTCCGACTACAATGGGCTCCTTCTCGGTTGATGCACCCATAGTAGCAACACACATAGTTGCTCAACACACATAGTAGCAACACCCTGCACCTGCAAGTTTAATCATAATGAAGACAACTGTCCACTTGCAAACTTGGCCAAATAAAATAAAGATTGAAAGTGAAAAAAAAAAAAAAAGTACCAGGCCATTCTTGCAAATCAGTCATATGTCCAACTGCATCACGGTTGGTAGCAATAAAAAGGCATCCGGGATGAATTGCACCAGTATTCGAGATGAAAATGGCTTTGAAGCCAAATGGAAATACGCACACATGATGGGCAATATGTTACATTAATGTCTTATCGTGTTCAAAGAGGCAATTTGTTTTCCATTGTGCTGTCTTTTTGCCATCTTCCTGCAATATCTTGATTTCATCAGCATTCCTATTTTTGAGAAAAGCTTAAATCAGGTGGGTGTTTCCTCCACAATGGCACGAGGGAAAACCCGTTCTTTTAGTAACCAGAGCAGACCAGCCAACTGGAATGCCAAAACTATGGACTGGCCTCATTTTCGAGTGGGTACTGCATATATATAAACCCTTCATTAATTGAAAAAAGTACTATTTTAAGAAGAATATTATTGTAATTTTAAAAAATTTTAAAGATAAAATTAATTAAGCTTGCATAAACAGTAGATAGCATTGCTCCTTTTTAAATAAAGACACGAGTGGAATTAGATATAAGGGCAATGCCTTTTGCAGGTTTATGCGATAGGTGAGGAGGTTATATTAGAAGAGCTAGCTTGTTGGGTATGAAGGTCTTGGTGGCCCGGTAATTTAGTTTGTTATTTTGTTTACAAATTGAAGTTCTGAACTTATATAGATAAGATACATAACCAATATATCTAAGAATAATGCTATTTTATCTTCTCATTTTGTCATCTCAATTTAACCGTTCATGTATTTAATAATGCTTTTGTTTAGGTCTCTTGCCAGTGATAACCAAAAAGCAAGAATCTACTAACTCCTCCAATTTAGTTGATTTCAGCAGCCTTAGATCCCTCCTAACCTAACATCACAAAAGAAGTAAGGAAAAGTGCACAAATCAATAAGAATTCCATAACAAGTAGAATCCAGTGCCCTATTTGGCTGCTGAAGTAGAAAAAATAACTCGTTATATGCTACCCAACTAAATCCCACCGGAAAACTTGACCAATTTAAAGCTATTTGGCAAACTTGAAGTGAGATTTTTGCATATTTAGAACATACTAGTAACAAATCCTTCTCTTTTTTAGTCTTTCATCTGCAGAAACCAAAAAAGGGTAAGCATCTTTAAAGGAAAGTAAAGAATGAGAACCTTCAATATATACTGGAAATACGAGCAACGGCGATGCTGGTTCTTGTTCTTGTACGCCATTCTTTCAAGAATGCCACACTCTGTTTGGAGCTGACCAAGCATGGATGTTATCTCTCCTTGAGAGTATCAATTTCTGAACCCATGGAGTCTCCTGTACATCTAGGTGCTAAAGCAGCCTACTTTCCTGGAGAAAAACAAAACATAAATAGTTTACTTAAAGATATACAAATGAAAAGGATTAACCTCCCTAACATAAAATTAATTATATGCAGAAAAAAAGGAAATGAAAATTATATAGACAGTCACCACGATCTTGGTAAAGATCCAACAGTATATTTCCGTTTGAAATCATTCAAAGGAGAAACAGCAACGTTGAAAAACTAAGCAACGACAATTTCTAGCCCTAAAAGGTTTTAAAAAGGAAAAATCGTAAGAAATAACAGGCCTTTAGGCTTTAGACTGTAGAGACCAGAGTGGCATGCTTTTAGGTCCCAGACAAAAAAATACATGTTTTTCAAAGCACTGAATCACTTTCACGTCTTAACAGACAATTGAAGACATTAAATGAAAAAATATGTCATCTCAAACCAAATCAAAGCGATTTTGAGTCTTTGACATCTCTGACATTAAGCTTATCAAAGAACCAAATGAACCGATCATAAAACAAAGGGCTTCAGTTTTTTAGATGGGCAAGAATCCACCAGATGGTGGTATTTGGAAAATTCGTCAATACATTTTGAGGGGTTTTCCTAGGGAAGCATCATGCATGCGAAGATACCCATCACGAAATCGGAGAGAGATCCACTCCATCTATAGAGAGAGAGAGAGAGAGAGAGAGAGAGAGAGAGAGAGAGAGAGAGAGAGATTTACCCTCGGCCAAGATCAAGCCGTTCGAAGGAATCCGCCTAATCGAGTTCAAGTTAATGCAGAGAAATCAAACGTCAATCAGTATAAATCACAAACCGGGAGAGCGACAGTGAGAGATGAGCTGAGAGATGCAGACTGAGAGACTTATATAGGTTAGGGTTCGGGGAGGGAATCTGCATTCCGATGAATACATAGGATATATTAAACGGCGCCGTTTCGTATACCAGCCATTTTATACCAGACTGAGAGTTTATTCTTCATCTTTTTTCTTTTCTTTTCTTTTTTTAAATCTGGGCAATTGTGTAAACTATTTCAGAAATTGATCAGTAACTAAAACAAACAGGTGCTTCTGAAGTATTTAGAATTGTTCATGTTATTAATCGCACATTTTGCTTGCCCAATTTTAATACATATCTTGTCTTTCTGTTATTTTTAGTTTCCATGTAATGCAGTCGAGATGTTATTGATTCCTTCTCTTTTAAGCGGATTTTCGTAAAATACGAAAGAGTTTTTGAATCTGGATATATCCTTTCCAAAGTGATGAAGAAATTGTTTCAGAAGTGAGCATAACTTCACCTTGGGAGGCCGACGCAGAGTGACTCGTGACACCGACGCAGAAATTGTTTCACCGGAGATGACGCAGGGAGGGAGGGCAGCTGGGTGCGAGATGGTGGAGGGTTCGAGTTCACCAAACGAGATCGTGTTTGACAAGAGAGCAGAAGTTAGGTGCTTGTTTTTTTTTTCTCTTTGACAACGTGGCACACTTCACGTCATGCGGTAACATATTCTTAAGCGAGTACTGCTACAGGCAGGCACAATGCCTGCCTGCCCGCGAACGCCACTGACGTGGCAGAGCAATTATATTAAAAAAAAAATGGCAGAAGCAATTATATTAAAAAAAGAAAAGAAAAGAAAAAGAAAAAGAAAAAGAAAAAGAAAAAGAAAAGACAAAAGCTGAGAACGAAACCGAGAGGGAGAACCAGAATGGTTTCGTGCAAGCAGTCGAAGCCAGTTCGAGCGGAAGGGGAAAACACCGTGAGTGACCATCTGCTGTCACCGGAAGGGGAAAACGCCCGGTTCTGCAACCCATATTCATTTGAAACTAGTAATATATCCAGTTGCTGCAACCCATATCCATTAAGTTACTTGTTGTTTGAAACAAATAGAAAAAAGAAATTTATTTTGTTTAGATCTTTCTGTTTTTTTTAGTCTATTTTTTCTTGTTAAGTTTTAATAGGAAATGGTTAGCATTGTCTTGCATCTTGCATCTGAAAGGGAGATTTTTGTTAGGGTTAGGTTTAGGTTTGGGAGAGAGATCGGGTAGGGGAGAAATTCCTAAAAGGAGAAACAAAGAAGAAGAAAGGGGAAGAAAGATCGAGAAAAAGGAAGAGAAATGAACCTACAGATCGAGTGAGTCCACAGAAACGAAGGAGCAAAGAGTTCTTGAGAGGGAGAACCAAATTTGATAAAAGGTGCAAAACGGTGCGTTCAAGCAACTCAAAGGCAGGCATATCAATGAACTCAAAACGCATTGTTTTATTTAATTCAAAACGGTGCGTTTTGTTTCCACGTAAACTGTCGTCCGCAGGCAGGCCCTCATCATGCCCCTGTTTAGAATTTTCCTTCTTAAGCTAATGACCCACTAAAATTATATTGAGTTGTTACGTGACAATTGGAATAGATGACACATGATTAAAAAATAAATATAAGATAAGTATAAGGAGATATATATGAATTTATAAGATTTTGAAGAATATTTACTCATTATTTCACTTTAAATGATTTTTGATACATTTGATTTTAGAGTATTATTGTATTTAAGTTTTTATTATTATGAATTTCAGATTAAAAAGGTCTCACTTTCAAATACCGGGATGTGACATGTTCAATTAATTCACATCTTGTTAAGGAGCTTTTTTTTCTTTCTTTTTTTTTTTTTTTAAATTTTCATATAACGTTAATATATTGCAGTGAAATATACATATATTTCGAGATTCTTATATATTCATTGATTATAAATGAAATTGATCGTTTTGGGATCGATGGCAAATCACAATTGGCAGGTAACTCATAACAGGCTTTTAAATAAAATAAATGCTGAACCCATTTTTTTCAGTAATTATTTGTATTTTCTCATATCACTAAGAGATAATTACATGAGAAAGTTATATCTAATACCCACTTAATAATACCAAAAACGAAAGGATCAACTTCCCCATTGACCAAATGATCAATTATTCTGAAGCACAAAATCCCAAAGTTATCTAGATCGAGCATCTACATGGTGTCCACCAATAGTCCATTCCCAAAGGGCCTCTGGTTGTTGCAGTCAAGGTTGTCACCATATCCAACACCAAGTATGTCACAATACCTCTTATAGAACCCAATGCGATCCTCCACCTTAGAATTCCACCCTTTACCACACTCCAGTCCACCATTGATGATGTTTGTGATTACACCGTATCCCGAAACCCGACCGGCCGACTTGTCAGCACCGGATGGATTCCATTTCCTGGTGATAACATCGTGGCACGAAGGCTTTGGTGACTGTGGAGTCATCCAGAACCAGAGTGCTGTTTTGAATGAGATTTCTGGGTTAGTGGCCACAAGGTCAGGGTTGTTCAATAGGTCCACTCCTATGGCTTTACCACACCTCCCATAGTTGTAGTTCCTGAATAATGACAATAATTTTGTATACATCACAAAAAATTCAAGTATAATTGAAAGACAAAAAGTCTTATAGATAATGTAATTGTAAAGATGATACTGATGTATACTGACCATGAAAGTTGGATAGGACCTCGGCCATAATATTGCCTGCCAGCAGCACAAGGATAATTTGGATCCGAAGCACAGTAGGATCCAGGGTTTTGTTCCCTAAGATAGCAATATCCCCAAGAGTATGGGCCATCTGGTGCGCTTGCCCATCCTCCTGCATATACACATCACAACACAGGTTAATTCTCTGACCAATTCCGGAATCTCCATAGATACTATACTACAAATATTATTATCAGGGAATAGAGACATCAAGGTTTCATGTCATCTCCGGATCGAACGCTTCGAAAATTCTGCTAAAAATATGATGAAACTTCATAGCCTGGTATGAACTAACTAACTAACTAACCTACCTGTAGTTTCATGGGAAGTTTGGCCTAAGAAAGCAGCAATCTCTCTTTTACGGGTGGCAGTGTCCCCAGTTGTAGCAAAGGCAGCAAAGGACTTTGCAGCGCTTATGAATGCATCGTAGGTGTAGAAGCCCTTGGCTGGGCAGCCGCCATCGTTGCGATGCTTCAGCAACTGATCAAAAGTATTCCTTGAGATGAGACTGCCTATGTCCCCTCCACCTGCACCACCGCATTGGCTTTGGCAACCGTTGGTGCAGTAGTCAGGTGTGGTGCCGCACCAGCCAAACTGGCTGCAGCACTGCCCACCCGGGCATAGAGCACCTCCTGCCTGCCTTCCACACTGCTCAGCTAAGCCTCTTTGAAATAAAGACAGCCATAAACAGAGAATTGCCAAGGCCCGAAACCTCATTTTCAGGTTTGTTTATGTTTTGGTTGATGTTTGGGGAGGGTGAATATGTCGGGATATATATATAGGGTACTGAGGGTGAGCATTACTCCTGATAAGAGTTTTGTTTGTTTCTCTTTAATTCTTTTGGACTTTATTCAATAACCATGGCTGATTTCAGCTTCTCATCCTTATCCAGTAATCCATGAGTACTCAATAAAGGTTTAAAAGAAAGGCACATGGGCGGCTTTGACGATCTCCATGTCATGTACTGTACATGATGCCATTAAACATTGTTTGCCATCCATTCATACGCGACTCCAGAGCGTGTGAGACTGGACATGATCTTTAGTTAAAACTAACATTTCAATATAGATCAAATGTGGTGTTATCCATATAGACGATCATAGATTTACATAAAAAATATGCACATCACCCTTCTTGAGCATCCACAGTGATTTATGTAAAATTCATCTTTGAAAAATTTAAAGGAAATAGTTCAACATAACTCATCCAATAAATTATATATTTTATAACCAATTTCAAGTTTGCTACAGTACCATCTCTACGTATATAGAATTCTATCCACACTTGTATAAATATTTAATTCATTTCTCTCTCTACTTTTTATTCTTTATTTATTTATTTTATCTATTTTATACTTTTTACTTTTTTTGAAATGAATAAAATATATTAAAAAGTATAATATTTGAATGAGATATAAAAAAATAAATAGATAAACTCATATATAATATATTATAAAAATCAATATATAAAATAAAAATAAATAAATTTTAATAATGTATTTTAAAGATGGATGAAGAATCATTGAGAGTGTTGAGTAATACCATCCCAGGATTGTACTTCGAGTCCTTTTTAAGTTAAGCTATTCTATACAACTTCTTTAACTTTCACACATTATATTTTTTAAAATTTTAAAATCTTATAATATTTTTTTTGAGTTTAATATTTTTAAATTAATTCAATTTTTCTATTTATTATTTATATATTAAATATTTGATAAAAAAAATAATAAAGATTAAAAAAAATAATGCGTGAAAATTATGTAAATAATAAAAAATTGTGTAAATTTTTTCTTTTAAGTTATCTTGCCTTCTAACAGCTTAGAGCAGATCATGCCATGTATGATCCTGCAAGCATATGCATTCAATGGCCAGAAGATTTACTAAGAGACATGGAAAAAGTTATTCTGCATGCATATCTGGAAAAGGATGTTCATCGTGAGCACCCAAATCCTCAATCCCATTACGCAACTTGTCGACGTCAAGACACTGACATGTTTGTTAGAAAAAATAATGTCACTTGCACTTAACATGACCTGGTAAAGAAGAATAAATCTTTACATCATCCTATATACTATACATCATAATTTATTTTATTTTATTTTATTTATTTCTCTTAATAAATGTGTATTATATAGATGATGAATAAAAAAATATAAATATTTCAAAAAGAGTAAAATAAAAAAAAATTTTGAAAAAAAATTAAAAAAATATATATATATATTAGTGTGTGGTGTGTAGGATGATGCATAGCAATGCTCGGTAAAGAAAGCAGGATATGCTTTAGGAAAGTGAGAATATCCCCATGAAATCAGGCCACAACACACATTCTAGGCCTTAGAAAGAGGGAAAGGGACGTGCACCAACGTAGACCAGAGACCCCCGGATTTGACTTGAAAATTAGGTTTTGGTGGCCTGCACTTGGATAACCCTACACACACCTCATTAGTATACCAACCCTACATACTTTACAAGTGTTCAAAATAGAAGACCTTAACCCATCCAGACCATCCATACGATTTTGCCAGCTTAATTGGTCTTCCTTTCCGTTATATTTTACTCCTATTTAAATATAGATGATGATTGACTATGATGATGGTTGAATAAGATTTTGTATCCTTATCTTCTACAATTATTTGTTTTGTTACCCATTAACGTAGTTGCTACTTTTTATTTTTTATTTTTAAGAAGAGAATGGTGACTAATTTTATTGATAACTTTCATTTATGGCGGAGGAAAACCATAATGACTACTAGGAACCTAGGGTTACAAATATTCAAAAAATTCACAACCCATGTATAAAAAAAGACCATAAACCAACCAAACACTATACCATATACCCAGAACCAGAATAAGCCAACCAAAAAAAAAGATGAACATTAAAACATGTGAGGCAAACAAAGCAAACCCAATAATAGAATAAAACAATCATACGCAGATCGAATAATAGAAAGACCTAGTCTTTCTATAAGCAAAGAGTCCCTAAGGCGAGACAAAATATCTATAAAAGACCACCATAGGCCGTTGCTTCCTTCCGTTCCCATACTTGTTTGCGTTACTTATTATTAAGGCTCACCTACAATCTGCCTCAGCAAGTTCCACCTCACAATAGTAGCACTCTAACAAACTTGACAGAGGAGCTGCAGCAGGAGTACCAATCCACGCACAATGGAATATTGAGCAGTAACAACCCACGCACAAGGGAACATTGCAAAATCTTCTAGATGCTCTACATAGTACTGAGGTGTCACTATTTGGTTATGAGTTGGTTATAAATAGCAAAGATCAGTAGGCCATTGTAATTGTGAGAGGAAATCGAGTATGTAAAAGCATTCTCAAATACAAACATTTCTATGAAGCATTTTATCAAATATTAATTTTGCTTCTCGTCTTATTATAGCCAAACTTAGCACAGAGAACTATCTCCTTTGGAAAGCTCAAATCCTTCCATTGCTCAAAGCTCATCAACTCCTAGGATATGTCGATGGGTCCATCCCCAGCCCCCTTCCACCATTAACAAAAAAGAGAATCCTGAGTATCAGAAATGGGTCCTTCATGATCAACTTGTGCTTTCAGCCCTTTATTCTTCTCTCACCGACACAGTGTTATCTCAAGTTCTTGAATGCTCAACCTCTCGTGAGGTCTGGACCACTCTACTTAGCCTTTACTCTGCCAAAACATCAGCCCACATTATGCAAACTCAATTCCAATTAGCTACCCTCAAGAAGGGAGCAGAAACCAATTCAGATTATTTTCACAAAGCCAAATCTCTAGTCGGCTCTCTTAGTGCCGTTGGGCATCCTCTCTCTGAATCCGAGTTCACTATTTATCTTCTTGCTGGACTTGAGACTGATTATGAGTCCTTGGTCACTTCCATCACTACTCGGCTAGACCCTCTATCTCATGCTCAAATCTTCAGTTATCTCCTTAACCATGAAGCTCATCTTGCCCATCAAATCACTTCTCTTCTTTCTAATACCTATCTTTCCGCAAACACCACTGTTAAAACTTCCTCTCCCTCCCACTCCACAAATTTTAGTTTGTCTCCCACTTCATTTCAAGGTCATGGGCGGGGTTTTCGGCATGGTCGAGGGTTAGGCCGTGCTTCATATCCCACTCGGCCTCCTTTTTTTCCTCATTCCCTTTCTTCCAGACCCACATGTCAGGTTTGTCACGAACAAGGTCACACAACGTTGTCTTGCTATCATCGCTTTGATCATAGCTATCAGACTTTTGATCCCTCATCTGTTGCAACCCACTATACTTCCATTATGTCTACCCCTGCCGCTTATACTCATTGGTTTCCAGAAACCGCTGTCACAAACCATTTCACATCTGATTTTTCTCATCTAAATTTAGAATCCTTCCTTTATCAAGGTCCGGATCAAGTAAGCATTGGCGATGGGTCTAGCCTTCCCATCCAAAACACTGGTTCCGAGCAGCTCAACACACCTTCTGGCAAATCTCTACTCAAAAATCTCTTTCATGTTCCTTTAATTACTAGAAATTTATTATCTGTTCGTCAATTTTGTTTAGATAACTCTGTCTTTTTTTAATTTAACTCTTCTGACATTTTTGTGAATGATCTACATACTCTGGAGGTGCTCCTCTAGGGTTCCGTTACAAATGGTCTTTATGTTCTTTCATCCAATGAAATGGCCTCAACTAATGCCTCCAGTACACCATCTCCATATCAGGCCTTCATTGGTGTACGGAAATGATGGAAACCAAGGTGGGCCCAGTCTTAAAGATCGTTTGCAAGTTAGATGGGCCAATTACAAGCTCATGAGCCAAGAAGATGAAGGAGGCAATGCAAGGATTGGTGCAATCCACTTTGTATGAGTCTAGCAAGAGCCCAACATTCAAGATGGACTAGAATGAAAAAGATCCAATTTTGATTCATTTTATACAAGCAATAGAAAACATGACTTAGAATATTTGGATCAATTGTTATTGATGGTTTTTAATTTGTTAAAGTATTTATTTTATTAGCTTAGAATAAGTGGGCTTGAGGATATTTGGCCTACATATGTCTGATTTCTTTTGAACTATGGTTTTGGGAAGGCTTTGTATTTTGGCTAATGGCTTATTTGGAAAGTTACAATTTTAGGAACTAGTGTTTTTGAAGAAAGGTACTGTAGCGATTACTGTAGTTGGTACTGTTCACGCGGCACTGTTCATCCGAGGGTCTTTTTGGAAGCAAGGGTTTATTTTGGGTTAGGGTTTCAATTAAGTTTTGCTTTAAATACTCTTTGTAGTCTTATTTTAATCAGTTTATGAAATTTGATGAATTTATTCATCGTGAGTTGAGTTTTGCTTCTCTTGTTCTTAATTGAACTTTTGAACTTATTAAAGGTAAATCACAACCTTTGTAACGTTCCTCCTTGTAATCTGGGTTCTTGAGATGGGTTCTTCAATGGGTCTAGATTTTAATATAATCTAGGTTCTTGAAATGAGTTCTCATCGGGTCCAGATTCTCCATTCATTGCCTTGAATTTGGCTTTCTTGAGTGAGTTTTCAATTTGATTGTTGGTTCAAGGAATTCATTTCCTGTGGGTTCATATCACATCACCTCAACTGTGGCATTATCGTCTTGGTCACCCTTCTCCACGCATCACCACCTTCAATATACAAAATTTAACTTACATGTCTATACCAAATCTGCTTTAACTTTTTGTGATGCATGCTCCCAAGCCAAGTCACATGTTCTTCCTCATCCACCTTTTCCATCTCATTCGCACACTCCTTTCAACTTTTATTAGACGTTTGGGATCGGTGTCTGTGCTGTCCTCTAATGGTTCTAGATTTTATCTTTCCGTTGTAGACGACTTTTCAAAATATATTTGACTTTTTCCGTTAAATGCTAAATTTGATGTTTCTACTGTATTTCTTGCATTTCTTCGTTATATGAGTAACTCCTTCTCTACTAATGTAATTTCAATACAAACTAATTGAGGAGGAAAGTTTAGACCACTTTATTCATTACTTAAAAATTTTGGCATCTCACACAGAATAACATGTCCTTACTCACATACTCAAAATGGTAGAATTGAACAACGACATCATCATATTGATGAAACGGGTTTATCCCTTCTTTCTCATTCATCTGTTCCTCAAAGATTTTGGGTTGAGGCATTTCAAACTGCGACTTTCTTAATTAATCAAATGCCCTCTCCTACATTAAATAATAAATCTCATTTTCAAATTTTATTTAATAAAATTTTAGATTATTCTTTTTAAAGAATTTTTGGATCGGCATGTTGGCCTAATTTAAGGCCTTTTAATCGTCATAAAATGAATTTTTGGTCTCAACTTTGTGTCTTTATGGGCTACAACCCCAATTATAAAGGCTACATATGTTTTCACATTCCTACTGGCTGGACATACATTTCACGTGATGTGCGTTTTAATGAAAATATTTTTCCTTTTGCTGCTCTACCCAGTCCCACGGCTCATCTCATTTTACAAACAAATTACACTCCCATTCTCATATCCATTCCCTCTAATGAAGCCCACATCGATCCACTTCAACACCAATTCACAAGTCCCGTATTAACTTAGCCCAGCCCTCAGCCCATCACCCAGCCTTTAGTTCCTGAAACCTTACCCGGCTCTACTTTCTCTCCCTCATCTTCTGCATCGCATCAACCATCTTCATCATCCCTCAATCCACTCAACCAAACCTTCGTATCTTTAACCTCCACTGCTGCACTGCCTGCTAATTTACACTCCATGAGAACTCGGTCCAAAAACAATATCACTCGTCCCACTACACATTCCGATGGCACCATCTCCTGGCCTTGTCACAAACCATCGGCCTCCCTCACCCTCTCCAAACCTTATATAGTTCTTGAGGAACCCAAAAACTACAATGAAGCCTTTAAATTTCCTAAGTGGCGTTTAGCCATGTCTAGTGAATTCCAAGCACTTATCCACAACCATACCTGGGATTTAGTCCCGTGCACCCCAAACCTCGATGTTCTTGAATGTAAGTGGATCCTCAAAACCAAACGGCACGCGGATGGAACCCTTGAGTGTCGCAAGGCTCGTCTTGTGGCCAAGGGTTTTCATCAACAAGCTGGCTTGGATTACACAGAGACCTTCGGTCCCATTGTAAAACCAGTAACTGTCCGTTTTCTCATTTCCATTGTTATTACGCGTAGTTAGCTTCTTCATCAACTAGATATTCAAAATGCCTTCTTATACGGAGATTTGGAGAAAGAAATCTACATGAGTCAACAAACTGGGTTTGTAAATTCTGATTTTTCTAAGCGTGTTTGTAAATTACGTAAGTCTATCTATGGTTTGAAACAAGCCCCTAGGGCTTGGTTCTCTAAATTGAGTTAGAAATTAATTTCCTTAGGATTTCACAGTTCTGTTTTAGATTCCTTCTTGTTCATATTAAACACTGTGTCCACATTCATCTATGTTTTAATTTATGTAGATGACATCATTGTTACTGCCTCTAATTCGGAACTGATTGCTTGTTTTATTTCTACAGTGAGTGCTGACTTCCCTGTTAAAGATTTAGGTACTCTTCATTATTTTTTAGGTGCACACGAAATGTCACTGGTTTATGCATGTCTCAAACTCGTTACGTAACTGATTTGTTAGTCATAACAAACATGAACAATTCCAAACCTATGTCAACCTCGATGTCTACCTCATCCAAGCTTTCAGCTCTTGATGGAACCTCTTTTGAGGATCCTCGACTATATCATAGGGTCGTCAGTAGCTTCCAATACTTCTCATTTACCTGTCTCGACATTTCATTTACTGTAAATAAAGTTTGTCAATTTATGCACTACCCTCGTCTTCCTCATTGGCAAGCTATCAAGAGGATTTTACGGTATCTTCGTTTTACTTCTACCTATGGCCTTTATTTTTCTTCTGGTTTCTCTTTCTCTCTTACTGCCTTTTTGGATGCTGATTGGGCTGGTTATCCTGATGACCGGAAATCAACCGATGATTTTTGTGTCTATTTTGGTTTACATCTTATTTCATGGGACGCCAAGAAGCAGCCCACAATTGCTCGCTCATCTACTGAGACCAAATACAAGGCTGTGGCTAACACCACTTGTGAAATTTTATGGATTCAGTCACTTTTAAAAGAATTGGGCATTTTTCTTCCAACTCCAAATTTGTAGTGTGATAATATAGGAGCTACTTATCTTTCTGTAAATCCAGTTTTACATTCTAGGATTAAACATCAACGATCTTGATTATCATTTTTTGAGGGATCGCGTTGCTGTCAAGACTCTCAAAGTCTCCTTTGTTTCAAGTAAAGATCAAATTGCTTATGCTCTCACCAAACCGCTTTCCACAACACGGTTTAATTTTCTTCGCTCAAGCCTCACACTCTTCGTTATGCCGCTTGAATCAATGGGGGATATTAAGGCTCACCTACAATCTGCCTCAGCAAGTTCCACCTCACAGCAGCAACACTTTAACAAACTTGACAAAGGAGCTACAACAGGAGTAACAATCCACGCACAAGAGAATATTACAGCAGTAGCAGTAACAACCTAGGCACAAAGGAATATTGCAGAATCTTCTAAATGCTCTGCACATTGCTGATGTGTGATGTGTCACTATTCTGGTTATGAGTTGGTTATAAATAGCAAAGTTCAGTAGGCCATTGTAATTGTGAAAAGAAATCGAGTTTGTAAAAGCATTCTCAAATACAAACATTTCTATGAAGCATTCTATCAAATATCTTCTCTGCATATACGTTTATTAGCTTCTCCTTTGTTTTATACTTCTTTACTTCTGAAAGGAATAACACTGGAATATAAGTCCTATTTTCTATTTATATATTGAATTTTTTAAAATGCCCCCCTTAAATTTTAATCCAAACAAGCATTAATAAAATTAAATTGAAAATAAATAAATAAATCTTAGAGCATTCCTAATGGTTCATTTATCCTATCCTTTAAAATACATCACCAAAAGTTTATTTTTCTATTTTATATACTGACTTTTACAATATGACATACATTAGCTTATCTCTTTTTTCTCTATATCATTTACATATTATATTTTTTAATATTTTTTTATTCATTTCAAATATTTTCTATAACTATTAATGATATCCTCGTATCTTTTGATATTTGTAATAGCTACCTATATAATTATGTCATATTTCAAGTTAATCCAAATTTATAAGCCAAACCAAAATTTAAATTGATTCAAAATATTAAAAAAGAGATTATATTATAAGGACTAAGGTTGACGAAGGTTGATGGTTTTCCAACTACAATAGGCTCCTTCTCGGTTGATGCACACATGGTAGCAACACCCTGCACCGCAAGTTTAATCATAATGAAGAAAACTGTCCACTTGCAAACTTGGCCAAATAAAATAAAGATTGAAAGTGAAAAAATAAAATAAAAAAATACCTGGCCATTCATGCAAATCAGTCATGTGTCCAGCTGCATCACGGTTGGTGGCAATAAAAAGGCATCCGGGATGACTTGCACCAGTATTCGAGATGAAAATGGCTTTGAAGCCAAATGGAAATACACACACATGATGGGCAATATGTTACATTGCTGTCTTATCGTGTTCAAAGGCAATTTGTTTTCCATTGTGCCGTCTTTTCGCCATCTTCCTGCAATATCTTGGTTTCATCCGCATTCCTATTTTTGAGAAAAGCTTAAATCAGGTGGGTGCTTCCTCCACAATGGCACGAGGGAAAACCCATTCTTTTAGTAACCAGAGCAGACCAGCCAACTGGAATGCCAAAACTATTAAATTCTATTTGAAGTTTTCAAGTAGGACTGTAGGTGCAAACTCTTCATTAAATGAAAAGAAAAAAAAAATCATTTTGAGAAAAATATTATTATAATTTTAAAAAATTTTAAAGATAAAATTGATTAGATTTGCATAAACAGTCTCCGAGTAAGAACCATAAGTAGCATTGCTCCTTTTTAAATAAAGACTCCAGTGAAATTAGATATAAGGGTAATGCCTTTTGCAGGTTTATGCCATAGGTGGGGAGGTTATATTGGAAGAGCTAGCGTGTTGGGTATGAAGGTCTTAATGGGCCGTTAGTTTAGTTTGTTATTTTGTTTACAAATTGAAGTTCTGAACTTATATAGATAAAATACATAACCAATATATCTAAGAATAATGTTACTTTACCTACTTATTTTATCCTTTTATTTTAATCATTATTTAATTTTTTTTAATTTTTTTATTAAAAAATTGACTATTAATGTATTGATATTTTTTTTTTATTTTTTAAAAATATTTAAAGATGTTAAAAAATATGAAAAGAAAAAATTAAAAAAATTAAAATTTTAAATTTTACCTAGCGACACGTCCGCGTACAGTCCCTTCCACCGCAGCCCAGTTTTACTCGGACAATGGTACTAGGATATGTTTCTTTGGATGGGGAGTACGTCATTCTAAAGAGGCTACTGATTCTCCAGTCAATTAAACAACTTACGAAGTAGCATTCTTTCTCTCTCTCTCTTTTAAGGTACATAAATGGGTATTCGAAAAGCAAAATAACTAAGTGAAAAGAAGCAGCAGAGAACCTTTTTTCCTCTAGAAAAACTACTGATCTTCAAAAATATAGCAGCTGCGAAGGATGAGCTGAATATCTCATCCTATAGCCAAAAAAATAAAATAAAAAATTCCTGCAAAAGAGAGAGAGAGAGAACCAGCTTTAAAAAGAAAGAATCAATTTCTAAAAATGCTAATGAAATTAGAATCGGATTTAAAGAAATAACCTCAGTGACTGAAATTCCCAAAGATTGGAATTTGTTAGCGTAATACTTCCTCGACTTTGTGGAATTATTGGTCACCCACTCAAAAAAGGAGGAGCGACGATGCGAATTTTTTTAGAAGCTTTACCTCAGGCGGACGACGGAATGCTTGAACTGGAAATGTAGAGATTTGAAACAGCAAACCGTGGTTGATGGAAGACGAGCAGAACCCAACTGTGAGGAAGAGAAGATGCGCGAAATATACAGATGCTGGAATGGACTGAAATGAAATAAAGTGAAATTCGATAGTGGAGAAGAAAGTAAAAAGAGAGAGAAATGAACTAAAAATATATACAATTCTGAACGGTGCACGCTACATTTAGCGGTAACAATGTAGCAAACTGGAAATTATAGATAAAATACAAAGGCCATTGGACAGGACGTTTGAGCTGGTTTCTTTAAATTTTATAAAAATATGGATTTTACAGAATCCATTGGAATGCTCTTAGCACTAGCAGATGCCCCTTGAGTGGAATAGGTGGCTTTCTTTTCAAAGACATGGTGGCCTTCTTTTCAAATGAAAATTGAACGACCAAGTGTAAATTGAAAAAAAAAAGATAATTAATTTGATATATACCAAATTATTAGATTTAGTAATTTAAAACACAGTTCAAAAAAAAAAAAGGGTGATAATTATGAAGGTGTAAAATGAAAAACTTTCATTTATTCCATATGCACGTCAGAGCTCACACAAGCCCGGATGGTTCAGGCCTATAAAAAAGGGGCTGGCAGCCATGGTCAACGTGAGCATTGTCTAGAAACCAGATTCTTTCAAGCGGTGGCCAATGGCCATGTCTCTCCTCCATGATGTGGGAAAACAATATGAGATTAGCAAGGGAGCGTGCTAATCCAGTCAGTTGTCTCCATTACGCATACACAGATGTGAATGTCATTAGTTTATTTTTGTCAATAATTTTTGTGTACGTGCTAATAGTGTCAATGAAGACAAATCGAATCTTGACAGCTTTGGTGTAATTTAAAATTACTTCCAAAAAAAGAACCCGACGAATTCCAAACTGTGTTTACTGCATTAATGAGTTAGCACAGCTCATTTTCATGATTACTAAAACATGTAATTATTTTGGGGTCAACTACTGTTCAGTGGTCAGGCTTTGCTATCTCTTAATCTGGTCCAAACTTCTACCAATGTCCATTGCGCATCTTGTCCAAGACTGCTATGAATTTTCAGTTTAAATGTTGGAAAAATCAACTTTCAATTGATTTTATCATTCAGATAATTTAACGTGTATGGTTATTTCCTTTGGCTGTTCTTTCCTGTCTCCTGTGGCGATTTCATGCATGGTCTATGACTGAGAATCGGAAACTGGAAAATTGCATATGTATGGAACATTGGTTTCATTTTCAAGTGAAAAGAAGTAATAAGGGTCGATAATTTATGCAACAGGCACTGAATTTTGTATTGAAAAGACATAAACATGTATATTTCTTTCATGTACAACTATGAAGAGCCAGTATCAGTGGTTAAGGACGTTGAGAAGAGAGACTCTGGTTTTTATCAAACGCCTAAACAGGCACTCAAGTCCATCTTCAAAATCTTGCGTGCATATCTCCAAATGTTCGAGCTGATTTTGCAAGTTCTCAACATGCTTGTTATCGAATTTACTTGTCATGAAAACTGAAAGTAAGGCTGCATCCACCTTGCTGAATTCGTTTGCATGTGATTCTTCTTCCTCACAAGCAACCCTTTTGCTGTGCATTAGCTTGGAAACTAAAGACCATCTGCATGGCTTTGATTGTGCATTTCGTCCAGATATAAAGGACAGCAAAGACTCGAACACGGTGACAGTGAAAGCTTCCGCCTCTCTCAAGATGCTAAACAAAGTCACAACCTCATTCTCTGCCTCGGAGGGAGAGAAGGTGCATTTGTCTTTTGCACCCTTCAAGTTCCCCAAGGCCTTGTTGATTGCCTTCTTCACCACCTTCCTAGAGTTCAAGAATTTCCGAACCTCACTCCCAAGCATACTTTCTCCTCGTCTTCTTCGCATAATTGATTGAAGTTCTTGTGTACATTCCTTTGTTTGCAACAAGGCATCCTTAGCAGTGTTACACAAATCCAAGAGCCGAAGAGATCCATCTAATAGCTCGTTCACCCATTTCTCATGCTGCTGCTGGGCTAAAGATTGTGTACTGAGTGGCAACAGAAGCAAGTTGTCCACGCAATCATGCAAATCTTGAAGGCCAACTATGTTGTGGCTTATAGATGAAGATGATGAAGTAGCTTCAGAAGCCCTCAATCTGCATAGATGTTCATTGACTTGTGCAATGAGAGGGTGTGGTCTGGAAGGCAAGCTGTTAGAGCGAGCATGGTAAGAGGTTTGTGGGTTTGAAGCAGAGGAATCCATTTTTCCTTTCTCAGAAAAGAGAAGACCTATCTTTTGTCAGAGTGAATTAGCCAAGCAATCTGCCTTCCTTCCTTGGCATATGCTCGTTATATATTTCAGGGAGAGGGAGACAAGAGGAATCTCATCCTCGTGCAAATTGTTAGTAACAACATGATTTCGATTGAATTGTAACCACCATGTCAGTATTGTTTAAGCAATGTCTCCTCATCACTAGGTCTCCAACTCATTGTCTATAATTTTCAATTTCTGTATCAAAACATAAGATATTCACAATGGCTATGATACATTCAATGCATGAATGGTGTTAGACCGTCTCCACTGATAGAAGAACGGTAACAATAGCCATCTGTCCAGCTTGGCCTGCCTCCCTATGAGGGGGATACATTGCTCTTGCTTACACATGCAAGATTAAAGTATCTGTACTATGTCCAGAACTGCTATATGTAATGAAATATATTATACTTCAAGCTTGAGAAATTGTTTGCTGAATCATGACTTCGAAGGTCTTATATTTATAAGTATAATTAATTTAAGCAGCAACTAGCAAGGGTTGTTCAATCAGGTTCCAATGTTCCCATCGACGTGCACAGAAGCACAATGAGAGACTCCATTTTTTTAACTAATAATTAATATAGTGGAGCAGGCCCCTAACTTCATTGCTGTGCAAGCAAATGGCATGGTCTAGTAAAAGAATATGCCACATATTTCCATGAAATATAGAAAAAGAGTATATATATAAGCCTCTAAGGCTGGCTAGAGCAGGATAGATTAATCAGTCTGTCTCCCTAACAGATGTGATATTGATTTGAATTGCATAAAATCTTCATGTGGCCCATTATTGGTTGAAACATGAAGTATTCATGATGAAATATGATATAAGAACAGGGGCAGTAGCATTTCCAGCTTGGCCTGCCTCCCCAGGAGGGCTACATTTGCTCTTGCCCACACATGCACAATTAACAATTGCACTCAGAGACACCATTAGGTAATCAAGTGATGTGTTGGTAATAGTCTATCAAGTGGTGTAGTCCTTTAACATAATTGTTGTGCAAGCAGCAAGCAAGATCTGCATACATGACTATGTCATGTGTTTCCATGGTACAGAAAATGGTATCAGCCTATGAGCCTGACTAATAGGCAGGTTAGATTAATCAGACTCCCCACCAAAACACAAACAGATATGATATTCACTTAAATTGCATGAAGTCCTCGTGTGGCCTAATAGTTTACAAAGAAAAAATACTCTCGTTGTGAAATGATTTATTTTTTATTTTTATTTTTCATTTTCACATCAACAAAGGTTAATTTATTATAAATTCACCAAGAATTCAATATCATTTGATCTGAGCTTTTGTTTTCTCTTTGATCTCTGTAGCGTTTGTTTGTTTGTTTTTTCTGAATTATCCTTCTTAGACTGACTGTTTCAATATGAACTTTATTTTTTGATCTTAATCTCATGAAAGTTAAATATGAATGCTAGGGAAAGAAGTAAATATATCTGTGCAGAATTTTGTAGAAGACCTTATCAAATATTTTATGAAGTTACATGTCTGTCTGTCTGTCTTATCCATTGACAAGCATGAACATCTAAATCCTATAACTGCATCTTAATTTTCTCAGCAAGTGGTTAAGGATGTTAAGAAGAGAAACTCTGGCTTCTATCAAACACCTGGACGGGCATTCTACTTCGTTGGTATCTTGGATGCACGAATCCAATTTTTCCTGATAGTTCAGTCCATTCTTCAGGATGTAACAATTGATGGATTGCAATTGGATCCCACGTTGTCTGGGAGGAAGAAGTTCTTGACCTTTATAAAGATTTTAAAGAGCTCTAATTCTAACGTCGAAATTAGCTTTTGGATCATAAGCTCAGCTTCCTTGGATCGTTACAACTTGGTCTAGATATAAAGGAAATCTGGGAATCGGCGCGCTAATCTGGTTACAGGGAGTCTTTTCCACCCCCTTCCTGGAGGCCAAGCATTTGTTTACCTGACTTGCAAGCCCGGTTTCACTTCTCCATCTTATGTGCATAATTGATTGAAGTACATGCAGACATTCTTTTCTTCGAAGCTGGATATCTTTGGCTATACTGACAATATCCAAGAGCCTACTTCCATTCTTCTCTTGAGCTAAGGCTTGTTGAAAGAGCAGAGCAGCAAGAAAAACAACTTATCGACCCTGTCATACAAATTTGCAAGGCCATTTATTTTGTTGAATTGAATATTGTTTGGATGAAACTGAGGAGCATTCTGTAGAGGTTGCACATCGAATTGCGGGGCAAGCGGGTGTGTGTTCTAAAAGGCAGGCTGTTAGCTGCAGTTGAATGTACATTTTGCAGAGCAAGTTTATATATTACAGATTGAGAGTGACACAAGGAATCTCGTCCTTTCTTCAGCGACAACATGCATATTCTTGATCTGTATCCAAACCTCATCAAAAGGCGATGTTTTTGCAATGTCTCACGCCCACCAGCACTCCATCTGTTGAAAAGGCTACTCAAAGGTTGCTATAATGTCAGTACTATATAAAATATTGAAAAACGATTGTATTTTTATAAATCGCTTCTGTCCCTCCCTTGTCACACTCCTTTGTACACGTGCACATGCAAGCAAAATGAGATCATGTGTCCATTTATAAATCAAACACACTGTGCAAGAGTACCCGAAGCATGATTATTGTGCAAAAAGCAGGCAAGATCTGCATGCTGCATGAATATGCCGACAAATAAATATGTAAAATTGGCATGTGTGACTCGTAAGGCTGGATAGATCAGACTGTCTCCCGGTCAGGAAGAAGGCCAACACATTTTTCATAGAGTAATGGAGGCAACAAAAGTCGCCGCCCAAATGTACTATTGCCTCGTAAATTGATATACTTTCTAACTTATTATATGACATCCATATAGTTTACTTTCCACTGTATAGATTAATTTAATATCGTAGCGCACGAGTGTGCCTCTCACAAAAATAGATTAGGGTGACAAATCCGGAAATCAATTGTCGTAAGAAGATGCATCCTATTCTCTATCTTCGACCATGCACGCATCTTACTGCAAAGTTTACAATGCAGTTCTTATTTATGGAACATATACGTGTATATATATATATATCTTGATTTCTCAACCAACGTTGAACTATCTGCTTTTGAGACTTGAGATTGGAACTTGACAACTTTGATATCAAGTTGTATTGCACCAAAAACCTCTGGTGGGCCTTACACTTAATTCAGAAAAACTCTGTGAGTTGAATCATGTAAAAATTAGTCTAGAAACTTGCCATCCTCCTGTTGGCATCTGCTGTATATATTACGACTAGGGATCCGAATCTCATCCTTTTCAAAACTCAATGAGTGGAAACATGATTTTGATCTGGATCTAAATGCTATATCAGCAATGTTTATGCAATGTCTCACCAATTTTATATATATATTTAGACCTGCAAAATCAGATGAGTTGCTTAACTTAAGGTTTGTATCACATAAAAACTTGTGTCCCGGTATATAAAATATGCAACGCACGAGTGTTGACACCATCTCGTCCAATACAACAATGGCATTAGCCAATCTTTGCAGTTCAGCCAGCCTCTCTGGGAGACAAGAGGGCTGTATCACTCGTGCACACATGTGTCACACTAATTACAATAAGATTATCTCATTCATCATCATTAATTGTATCTTGTAAGCATAACCGTTTTTAGACCAGAAAAGAGAAAAAAAAGAAAAAGAAAGCAGGCCCAAGAAAAAGCTATTCTGATGCACTGGGGAAGGTGTACCAGATGATGAGTATGGCCACCTGATTGTAATTAATGCATATCTGCCTTGGCTAGTAAATTAATGATACTCGTATGTTTACAAAGTGATGAAAGCTTCTTGTCTTCCTGGAAGGCAGGCAGGCAGGCATGCAGGATAGAATGGCTATTACCGTTTTGTGTCAAAGAAGATGGTGCCATGCCACTCGTGTGCTGCATATCTTATACATTTTTGTGCAACATGCAGTTTATATATTATCTTCTGAAAAGATGCTCCAATGATTTTTTTTAAATATAGAAATAATTGATAACCAGTTGGAGAGCTGTCTAGAGGGAGACATTGCAAAAACATTGCCGAGATGGCATTTAGATCTGGATCGAAATCATGTTACGACTGATTGATATTTGAAAATGATGAGATTCTTTATGTTCCCCCCACTCCATTGTATATATTGAGCAGATTCCAAACCAATGGAAGGCAAACTGCTGGACCAATTCTTACGTTCAACTGCAAGACTTTCTGTTTGTCAAGGAAACATGGCTGCCTCTCCTTTGAACCCAAAGTCCCATTACCATGTTCGCTCTAACAGCTTGCCCTCTAGGACACACCCGCTCATTGCAGAGGTTGAAGAGCAATTGAGCAGGTTGAGGGCTTCTGAAGCCACATCATCATTATCATCAACATCGGCAATAAGCCAGAAACTTGGCGGCCTTCAAGATTTACATGATCATGTTGACAAGTTGCTTCAATTGCCGCTCACTCAACAAACTTTGGCCCAAGAGCGGCATGCGCAATGGGTCGAAGAACTTCTGAATGGATCTGTTAGGCTCCTGGATGTGTGTGGCATAGCCAAGGATGTCTTGTTACAGACAAAGGAATGCACCAATGAAATCCAATCCTTTATGCGCAGAAGACGGGGAGGTGATGCAGAGTTTGCAAGGGAGGTTAGGAATTACTTGGTCTCAAGGAAATGTATTAAAAAGGCAATCCACAAGATCCTCAAGGGCATGGAAAACAAGTGCAATAACAAAACCATTGAGACTGTGGCCATGGTTAACATGTTAAGAGAAGTAGAAGCAGTCACTCTATCCGTGTTCGAATCCCTGTTGTCATTTGTAGCTGGACCAAAGTTGCCAACAAAGTCAAGTGGCTGGTTTTTGGTATCCAAGCTGGTGCATCCTAAAAGAGTTTCATGCGAGGATGAAGAAACAAAACTTGAGAAGGTGGATGCAGCATTACAATCTCTCCTCAGGACCAGCAAATCTGATGATCTCGTGCATATAGAGAATGCGCAGAACTTGCTGGGGAAATTGGAGCCCAGCATTCAAAATCTTGAAGAAGAGCTTGAATGTCTATTTAGGCGTCTAATAAAAACCAGAGTTTCCCTTCTTAACATCTTCAATCACTAGCCCAGAAAGGCACGGGCATCCATTTTTGTAGAGAAGGCCTCAAGATTTATTGTTCATACTTGTACATGAAAGAGATTATGGTGTACTTTCTCTTCTGATTCTATATATATATACTAAATTCTTGATCATGGCTACTTAACTTTTATCTTCTAGAGGATTTGTTAGTTTTCCTAAAAAACTGACTGATAACGAAGCATGCAGATGCAATATACTGGATATGAAAATCAGAAATATTGGTACACGATGTGCCATTATCAGTTCTTCAAAGGTTTATGCCATTCAAACCTCTTCATTTTCCCTCAATCGCTTCTCTCCGGGCTAGGCATCGTATGAGGGGTTTGTGAAATTTAATTTTTTGAAAAGCTGTAAAGATTCCAATCGTCTCAAAGTAGTCTCTCAAACAGCGTCAAGGTTTTGAACAAGGGCCTGAATGTCTGTGTAGGAGTCTGATCAAAGCGAGAGTTACCCTTCTCCAACATTCGTGATGGGCATCAATTTTTTCAAGCGGAGGCGGCCTGTAAATCACACGCGCTTGTACATGACTTGGTACATGCACATATTTGATTCCAGCAGTATAAAACTCGTTTTTTGGGAAATCTCCACTGCTCTATTCTTAAGAGTATTAAATCCGACTGCAGAAATAGATCAATTTCATCGATTATGCAGAAATGGACATGAAAGAACATTGTTTCAGTTAGATGAATAAATTACTCGCACAAGCGTGGGTAGCCGAGTTCTTTTTTCTTTCTTAATTTTTTGATGAATCAATGCATTGACAATTTAAGAGCTTGAGCAATGGGTGCTGGAACATGGATTCGGTTCCCCTGCCATTAGTAGTGATGACAGGGAACTGGAATTAAGGGATCAATAGATAAAGCAATGAGAGATGTACGGAAAGGAATTCCGAGAGGTCCTGGGCAAAAGCCAAAGGTTCCAATCGATCCCGTACCTCTCTCTCTCCTAAAGTCACTCAGGCAATGGTAAAGGAGCCCAATCAGCTTGGAGAGCTGTAACAACCAACGCAAAGTCAAATGTCCAAATGTACCCTCATCTCTCGAAAGCCTGGCATTTATTCCCACCAATCTTTGTTCATCTTGCCCGACAATTAAATCTTGTTCTAACACGATTTGAGAACACCGTTGCATAAATAATGATTTGAAGCACACAAGCATTGATACAACAAAGTTTTCTAAATTACATTTTCATTTTCGAATACACTAATGATTCCCAGCTCAAATTTTGTACAGATTTGGGGTAGCCTCATTGCCAATGGGTATTGATGAACCGATTATAACTCATTACAGGGTTTTTTTTTTATGATGCTCTCCCACCTCGTTGCCTCTTCTCTTCTAGTGCAGTTGCTTCATTTAACATGTCAGCAGCATCCTTGTTCATGTCCAGCTTGGCCAGCGCAACTGATTGCATGTAGAAGGCTGTGGGCCACTCTGGATACACGCATTGTGCTTGCATTGCATCTCGAAGGGCAGCATCTGGTTGATCATTTAACAGATAACAAAGACTGCGCCTAGCAAAAACAGTTGGAGAGACCATGATTCCAACATCTATGAACTGCAAGAGAACCAGAGCGAACATCAAGCAAGCATCAAAACCAAGTTTAATCTGTCAGCTGCTTAATATCCATGCACGATTTGTCCAAATGATACAGTTATAGTGCCATATTAAGTCATAGTGATAAGACCAACTAGTTGATATTTAACATTATTGGATTCAAACCCACTTGCTTACTCTTACATCAAGGCCTACTGGTGGAATGGTCCATGCAAAACTGGGTAAATTCATTACCACACAATTTCAGTGTATAATTGTAGCCTAAGAACTTTGTGTGTTGGCAGAAATAGAAATCATACCTGGGAATAACAGTCAATGGCAGTTTTGGAATCCTTCTCACGGAATGCAAAGTCCCCACGCTTCCTTGCCTCCAGCATATCTCTCATTTGTTGGGTCCACTCTTGGAAAGATAACTGACTCGCTCCAAATTTAAATAAACAAATCAGCATCAAATATAAGAATATGGTGACATGCAAGTCCCTCTTTTACAGGCCAATTACCTCGTTAGTTCCTTCATCATCCCTGTAATGTGTCATAACTAAAATCTGATGGATGGCTGTGAGATCCATTCTTGAACAGGCCTCACCCATTGCTGAAAGAGGGCGTTGCGGGGTTGATGGGGGCTGCGGGGTTGATGGGGCTTCCTCGTGCTTTGGAATCCCAAGCATGACATGAGATGGAACCTGCAATCCAGAACAGAGGTAGAGGCAGTCAGGTTCTTCACAAAAATCTCTGCTCATTTGATTTCTTGAGACCACAGCCACTAAATGGCACTTGGTGTGGTAGTCTTTAGCCATGTTATGACAGTCTGAAGCCTCAGAAAAATCTCTAGATGCATTTCAGGTGAATCTCCTCAAGCAGATTGAAGGCAGCAAGGCAAAGGAAAAGGAAGGCCAAAAGCAAATGTTTTAATGCAAACTAAAGTTTGTTTGTACATTATTTTGCAATTTTACTGGGTTAACTTCAAAGGAAAAATTTTTATAGGTCTATTTAAAGGAAAAAATAAACTTATCATCGGGTATGTTGACTGACATTGATGTTATACCTTCGAAGTTCTAATATCCCAAGATTTCCACTTAAATTGGTCTTGATGTTTGCATAAATCTCCATCATTGTTGCATATAATATAAAGAAACTCCTATTTGCATCCAGCCACGTTGAACATTCAAAGAAATTGTAGAAATCACACAACGTTGTCCAATTTTAAACAATGGTTGTATATAATGTCACAGGTCCAAAAATCAATTTGAAAAAAGGAACAGATGCTTAAATTCACAGACTGCTTGACTGACAGTAATGGTAGAACTGATGATTTTTTTTTTATAAGTAAAAGTAGAACTGATGATTAAATAAATTAGTTAAAGTAACGTTCCTTACATCAGGTTTGGTTTGTAGTTGAGCTAGAGTTGCAACAAGATCCTTTGTATTAGGCCGCTCCCTAGGTTCATATTGCAAACATTGAGAGGCAAGATTAACAACAACTGTTGCTTCTTCTGTAGAAAATTTTCCCTCCAAATGTGAATCCATTAAGCTGATGATATTTTTTCCCCGTATAATGTCAAGAGCCTGCACATATTAGTGTAGATAACATAAAAGCACATAAAACAGAGTCAAACTTCCTAAACTCGTAGACAGTACATATTAATTTCTAATAGAAAGACAGCATACTGTTGAAATGACTGGCATTAAGTTACTATAACTTATCTCATTCATTGATTAACTAATTTGTGAATGAGTAAAAAAAATTGATGTAAAAAAGAAAAAAGAACAGCAATATATGCTCCTTGATGATCCAACCTGATGCTATATGAACCTAGGTCGGTTAATCAATAAGATAATATTTTTAAAAAGAATTAGCATGGATTTTCATTGATGGAAGGCTTCTTTAAAATGCCTTTGAGTTGCATAATACCATGGTAACTGGGTTAATTATGGTTGTTTGGGACGTGGAAAAAGAAGAATAATTATTGCAGAAACAAGCATGATTTCAAGATTTGCATTAGTTAAGAGAGAGAGAGAGCGAGTTCTGTTCACATCCTAAATGTGAAGTACAAAAAGAATCAAAGAACTAAAAATTTCCATTTTCTACATATTAGAGTCCATTTTAAGCAACTTTTTGAGTTGCAAGTTTTGGTAACACACTTGATAACAATCATGACTTTGTAGGCTGTATATTAAACGTGTAGCCTGCCACAGAAAGAAGGCATAAACATTACTAAATTTTCATTACAACATAGGTAACTTACATGGCTAGGGGGGATGTGTTTTCCACTTAGCAGATCCAGAAGGACAGTGCCAAAGCTATAAATTACACTTTCAGCAGTGACCCTTCCTAAAATTACAAATTATGGCAACGAAAATTAGTCAAGTTTACCAAGAAAAATCTTCACGAAGTTAAACATAATAAAATGAATCTCATAATTTATACAACATAGCACCGTATAAACATTTTGACTTGAATTGAAAATCAAAAGTTACAAATTTTTTGTGATACCCCATATGATAAGGATAAGGGTAGGTGGTGTATGAGATCTCACATTGTTTGGAAATAAGAAGTTCTTGCTTTTTATAAGATTTCAATGGGGCTTCAATTGTATCATTGACTAGTCCTTTTGGAGTATATGTCATGTGGTTTGGGCCTTCCATTGGGGCGTTACAAATGATATCAAAGCCTATCCCAACCAGAAATGTGAAACTTGAGCCGTGCCACCTACAAAGGACTGGCCTGACAAGGACGTCGGGAATTTAAGAGGGGTAGATTGTGATACCTCATATGATAAGGATAAGAGTAAGTGGTGTATAGGATCCCACATTGTTTGGAAATGAGAAGTTCTTACTCTTTATAAGGTTCCAATGGGGCTTCAATTGTATCATTGACTAGTCCTTTCGAAGTATATGCTATGTGGTTTGGGCCTTCCATTGGGGCATTACATTTTTCATCAATATTCAAAAAGAAACAGAAAAATAGTTTACATAAGTGAACAACATGCATAAAGAAGAACCTTTTTTGAACTAAAAGGATTTTAGTGGTTCAAACTTTGCTTTCGTTCCTCGGTTAATATTTGCATTCTCAGACCACATAGCTTCCTTTGTGTTTCTGATGTGGTGTATTTGGGCGGAACATAATGTTTGGACCTTCAAAGAACGTGAGTGGGCGGTGTTAGAATTAGAGCCGTTATGTTTAATGCCCTCCATGTTTGGATGGCTGTCTACAATGGTTTCCGCTCTTTAGCTTCCTAGACAATTTTCTTTTTCTTCATCCCTTAATGGGTGCTTCCTATTGTATACCTAGGTCGCATCCCTATGCACTTTGAACAAGATAGCCTTATAGAAAAATATTTTCCTTCCCTTTGAAAGGACGGAAAAGTTGATATAGTTCAAAGTCGCATGGGCCACCACCACAAATATGATGTTTAAGGAATATTTCCTGGTAAAAGAGTTGCTGCCAGAGCAAAAACTCTACTTCAATCATGCAACAGCTGCATCAAGATATCTTTGCACCCACTTGAAAGAAGCCCAAGAATTTAAAGACAATAATTGATTCTTTTCTTCTTTTATCGACCAAGTTAAAAAAATGTGACTTTTTTTTTTTTTTTTTTGGGGGGGGGGGGGGGAAGAGGAATCAGTTTACTGAAAGTTCCAGAGATACTGAAAGCAGGCAGATCCTTTAACACATAAAGGAGTAGAATACCAATCATCCAACTTATACAGAGTGGAGCATTTATTACCATTTCTTAAATATTCAGGAGGTGTGTAGGCAAGGTTTGTGCTGTAACTTTTCCCATCCCTACTATTTTTCATCAAACCAAAACATGAGAGCCGAGGATCACCATCCTACAAATGGATACAGATATAAGACAGCCATATCGATGATAGCAAATATTGAATAACTAAATAGCATTAGTACATGCAATAAAAGCAACAAAAATAAATAAATAAACATACCTCATGAAAGAGAACCCTATAAGCATTCAAATCATGGTACAGTGGACGTCCCTCAGTGCTGCAATAATCCAAGGCTTCAGCAATATAAAGAGCTACTCTCAAACGCATGGCCCATTCAATGGTTTGCTTTTCCCCTGCCAAGGACCCAGAATTTAGATAAACAGAAATTCATCAACTTCTCAATATGATAGAGGGAAGAAATAACAATTCAAATGCATCCCGCATGCAAAATTCAAAAAAAATAATATCAACAAAAGAATACAATAACCATTAACCTTGGTGCAGAGGAAAAGAAATGGAATTATTAATATTTATCAAACAATAACTGTCCCACCTTATAAAGTAAATCAAATGTCAACTTTCAAGTCAATGCCAGTTATATCCAAGATTCAAAGAAACTCTTAAAACACAAAGGACAAGCTTAAGAGGCCATCTGAATCAGAGCAACCTAATAAATCAATAATTAAAAAGAAGAAGAACTCATGCCAGAAACCGCACATACAGTGAAACAAATGCTTGGCAAGAGTATCATTAGGCATGTACTCAGCAACCAGCAGCCTCTCATCTCCATCACAGCAATACCCAATCAAATTGGCCAGCCTCGGATGCCTCATCTGCCCTACTCCCCGCGCCTCCTCCTATAACCCACCAACAAAAAATTTCCCACATACCCAAGTTCGTCACTATCTATCAGAGCACCAATACGGAACTAAAAAAGAGCACAAAATGAAAGCAAAGCAAAGCAAATAGCTTTACCGCAAACTGTTTGGGATCAGGCCAGGCCAACTTGGTGAACTTTTTCACAGCAATCCAGCGGCGGTTGCGGAGGCGGCCCTTGTAGACTAGATTGGGGGCCTTTTCGCCGCTCTCGGAGACGATGAAGTCGGAGCTGAAGTTGTTGGTGGCGGCCGTAAGGTCCACGAGGGAGAACTCGGAGAAGGATAGGACTTCTCCTCCGCCGCCGGGTACTGGGTCGAGTCCAATGGAAGGTGGGTAGGTCTGGGTTTGGAGCTGGGCTTGATCCTGCTCCTTCTCTGGGTGGGTCTCTGTTAAAAACGAGGACTGGCAGCAACCCATGATCTCTGTGGTTTTAGTTTTTGGTTTTCGGTTTTCAGTATCGGTTTTTGAGTTTGTAAACCAAAGCTTGGTGTTACAGGAGTAGAGAAAGCAGAGAAAACACGAGGAGAGGGGAGGGTATGGTTTAGCTTTCGGTTTAGAATGGGTATGTTTTGTTTCCTTTTTCTTTTCTTTCAGTCTCTCTGTTAATTTGGTAGTGGGGTTCTAACTTCTCTCGCTGTTTCTCTTAGTTCTTTCTTTCTCATATACATATATATTGTAATTTTCTGTATTAGATGATAAAAAATATGGTAAAAAAAAAGATGGTCAAAAATATAGGATGAGCCTTATCACCATACCTAAAAGACATAAAAGAGTATTTTAGGCATGTATTATGCCAAAGTTACTTTAAACCTACCTTGATCTTGAAGTTGTTCCATTAAAAAGTGCAGCTTGCAAGAAATTATCCACTTGCCTTCACTTACTATAAAAAAAACACGTATGTTTGTGTCCTATTTTGTTGTTCCCGCTAAGAGCTGAGTCTATTAATTATTCTCTATTTTTTTTTTCCTTATAAATGTTCGTTTGGGATTGAAAGAATGCGACAGACATATACGTATTGGAGTCCAATTGGGTGGTCTTTTCATTTGATTCTTATCTATTTTTGGGTCCAAAAAACCAAAAAAAAAAAAAACCTTTGACCTTATTCTTGACAAAGGTTGGATACGTTGTGTTCTTATCTTTCAAATCCATATGAATTAAGACAGTTGACAACGTGTTTGGTGCATGCTAGTTTAAGCCATCATTAATTACTCTTGGTCTTGGGAGAGACAGAGGCGGGCATCGTGTCTTTATTGTGGTATTGGTTTGCTCTTGACCACAAAATTTGAGCTCACGTTGAAACCAAAAAAAAAAAAGAAAAGAACTTTAAATAAAAGGCATTTGATTTTGAGTACTTGGCATTCTCTGCCACATTTTTTGGACTGAATTCTTGTCATTGGCTAGTTGGATTCGTTTATTATTATTTTTCTATATTAAAAAAAATGAGTAGCTTAAGGCCTAATTACTAGATGTAAACCTGATCGAGGAGGGAAAGGCATATATTCTCTAGAATCTTACCAATGGGTGTACTATTCTCTTTTGTGTCACAGTGCATGATGTGCCACTTGTCATCATCCAACAACCCTAATTTCATCAATAATAAATATGATGATAACGTTATTTTTTTAATCAATAAAAGCAAAAGATTCTTGGGTAGGCAAAACGTTTTCATTCACCAGAAAAATTTAAAAAAAAAAAAAAAAAAGAAGGACGTCTTGGTCCATAAGTGACTTCTGTAAAGGCGGCTTAAGATCGAACCCTTGTAATCGTATGAACACAGAATATACTATAAATGAAAATCATCAAAAAAAAAAAGTGGTGCTAGAGCCACCGCCGCTGGGAGCTACCGCTGGCTCTAGTAAGTGTTTTTATGTGTATTTTTTTAATTCTTTTTTTATATAGATGTTTTTAATAATTTTAAATATTTTAAAAAAATAAAAAAAATTCACAATATTATTAAAAAATACTTTCTTAATCACTAAGTAAAAAAAAATCATTAAAAAATACTTCCTTAATCACGAAGTAAAATAAAAAAATTATTTTTTTATTTTACTTTATGATTAAGAAAGTATTTTTTAATAATATTATGAATTATTTTTATTTTTTTAAAATATTTAAAATTGTTAAAAACATCTATATAAAAAAAGAATTAAAAAAATACACATAAAAACACTTACTAGAGCCAGCGGTAGCTCCCAGCGGCGGTGGCTCTAGCACCACT
>QEOT01009239.1:6601-28921 GCA_003123785.1 Pterocarya stenoptera | reverse complement strand
ACCTCGTTGCATTAAAATAAAAGTATGTTGGGGTTCGCCCCTTGTGCATGCGATCCTTAGCTTATTATCCTATTTTAAAACTCAATACATTGTTTACCTCTCTTTTGGCTTTTTCTATAAGGCCAATGCTAGGGATCGTTGACGATCCCGTCCACGTATTCCGTTCTTTTTTTTCTTTCTTTTTTTTTAAGTTTTTTTTTAACATATTAAGAAAATATTATTTAATAATATTATAAAAATTTTTTAAAAAAATTTAAAAGTGTTAAAAAAATGATGTGAAAAAAATATAAAAAAACACTTTTAAATTTTTTTTCAAATCTTTTTTTAACATTTTTAAATATTTTTTTTAAAAAAATTCACAATATTATTAAATAACATTTTCTTAATCATTATGTAAAAAAAAAACTAAAAATAAAAATAAAGCGGAATAAATGAACGGAATCCCTATCATTTTCCTTTCAAAAAAATTATTATACAACTAAGCTCTTCTTTGGATTCGAAATTCACTTCACCTTATTTCAACTCATCTCATCTTATCATTATAATTTTTACAAATTTCAACACAAAATATAATAAACAATTTAACTTTTTCAAATCTCAAAACAATAATAATATTAAAAATAATATTCTTAACAATATTTTATTCAACTCATCTAAAACCATTTCAACTCATATCTAAATTCAAACAGAAAAGAAAACATCAGTTTTATTTTTCTTTTGTTATTTTTTTTAGATGGAAAACACCAAGACAACAAAAGCGTTAGCATCTGTTTATGCAAAAATTTAATTTTTTTAGTACATCACATTTTATATTTTATCTACCTCACTTAAAATTTAACCCCATATTAGATTAATTATCTAACTCTATAATAATAAAAAAAAATTATATTTTAATAATCTTTTACGAGTCTTATATTGTGGATTTAAAATGTCTACAATTCTTGCTACCAGAGTTTGAGAAAAGAGTGATGCTACTCTACTGTCTGCATATACTGACTCTATCTGTTACTTAGTATAAATTGTACTTTATTTTTTTTTTCAAATATTTTTTAAACATGTTTAAATATTTTTAAAAAATAATTAAAAAAAACAAATATACTAATAGTCACTGCTTTAACTATTAAAAAATAAATAAATAAATAAATAAATACATGAACAGTCAAAATAAGGAAGCAAATTGAAGAGGTATAGTAGTATTATTCTTGAGAAATATAAACACATCAATTAAGCCCACAGCATAAATATGATCTAAATCTTTATTTTGCATGTCTAATAATCATATTTTGTTCTTTAATTTAATGATCATATTCTTATTTAATTATCATAATGTTAAGAGCATACTTTCCTAACGGTATTATTTTTTAATTTATTAGTCATATTTGTACGAACTCTAAAGTCTCGTTTGGTTGTACAAATAATCTCATTTTATCTCATCTTATCTTATTTTATCTAATTATTACAATTTTTTCAAGTTCTCATACAAAATACATTAAACAATTTTAATTTTTTCAAAACTCAAAATAAAAATAATATTAAAAATATATATTATAATAATATTTTATTCAACTCTTAACTTTTATCTCATTTCAATCTATTTCATCTGTATAACTAAACGTGGGCTTAATTGTTTTTATATTTTTGCCACTAATATTTAGCATGGTCGTGCTTCATAGAATTTAACGTCATATCTGAAGTTTATTCTAACCATCTTTTTTACGTACTTTTCGTTGGAGAGGCATAGTGAGGCAAAATAACATTAAAATCATAAATAACTGATGAGAAGTATCCATACATACATGGACGACCAGTTTAGCTACAAATTAAAATCATTACAAAAAACAAGGGAAATTAATTATTTAAAAGGAAAAATTTTAAAAATACAAATTTTTTTATAAAACTAAAATCAATTATAATATTTTTGAAAAAATTAAAAATTTAAAGAAGTTTTAGATACACAATGGATCGTGTATATTTAACTTATGATGATGACACGGACAGCATTAAGCAAATATAAATTTAGAAAAATGCTTCATTCAATTAAAAAAAATTACAAAACTAAACTCGTACGTTAATGTAGTTTGATGCAATATATTATATTATAACATATTGTTTAGCATAAAGTAGATCTGACATATTATACCATGTCATGTTAATTTGTAAGTTTATTTTTATAAAAAGATATTGTGAATCTAGCACTTTTCATAAATTTAACATGGAAGTATAAGCATTTAAACTAAACAACATAAACAAAGAGTAATGCTAGATACAATTATAGAGTACACAAACTCCGAACAATCCTTTTGAAAAATAGTGGGATTCACTATTAAAAAATTAATTTTTTTTATGTAGATATCTTATTTACTCACTTTATGACTGTAAATAAGAGCTAAGTAAAAATCCGAAAGTCCGACTCCGACTCCACCCCAACTCACGTCGAAGTTGGAGTCAGATTTTTTTTAGTTGGAAAGTTGGAATCAAACCTACTCCGACTCAACTTCAACTTTACCCTCTGACTCTACCTCCAATATTGTACATACGTTATAAAAATATGTATTTTTCCATACATTCATCATATATATTTTATATAACTATAACTTATATGGTTAGTTTTTTTTTTTTTAATGAAACTTACATTCATAAATTAAAGAATACATGATGATTTGTCAAGAATAATAAAAGGAGTAACCTCGGAAGGTTCCTCTTCCATCCAAATCTATTCGGAACTTAACAATAACCCTAGTTTAGTAGCAGCATCAGCTGCTTTATTTCCATTTCTACTCACATGCTGAATGGTCCAATGTTGGTGAGACAACAAAGTACTTTTTATATTCTCAATGAGTTGACCACTCCACAACCAATCAAATGAGTTCTTGTTGATAGATCTGTAACAGCCCGCTAGAAATTTATTGGTGGAATTTCTATTGACTTTAGGAACCTCGTGAAAATCCTATAAGTTTTCACGAATCAACCAATCGCACAGGTTTTAGTTTATCAACATAGTCAGTGTTATCACTCACTATAGTGCTAGAAATATGAGTTTAATTATTTGAAATAGTTAGAAGTGTTAGAATGCGTTATGGTCTACGCCATTAGACTCAGTTGATTATTTAGGATTTTATGGCGTATTAACAACCCATTTTCATAAATTCGGACGAAACACCTGTTTGAAACTGTGATTTTATTTTTAGGGGTACTTCGGGGTTGAATTTCGATAAACGATTTTCACTATAGGTTAATATGAATATTTAGGATTTTTCAGTACTAAGTTTATTATATGTTTTTTTGGAGTGAATAGTAACCTCGATAAGCGCACCAAGTGCAGTGTTTTCAAAATCACAGTGTGGAATGTCCAAATTAGGTTAGAGAAGTTTTATTTGGACACTTGGCAAGATCTTAGCCACACATAGTGAATAGTATTAGACACTTGGCTCATAGAGGAACAATGAGTTGGATTATGAAGGAATCAAAATGTGAGATCATGCCACTTAAGCGAAACGCTATTCTTTTTCATCTGATAAACCAATTTTGTGCCAGATCGAAGAGGGTTTCAACCCTAGTGAAACCCTAAATGGTTGGAATCTAATTGAAACCCCAAAAGCTTGGTTGAAATCGAAACCCTAAACGGTTTCCCCAAACCCTAAAGTTGGCTTCCAAACCCTTTTTAATCCGATTTCTAGCATTGTGTTTAATCACTTGATTAAATCACTTTCACATGCTATTAATTTCTCAAATTCTTGTTATGACATCATTATCCAACCTTTTAAACCTTGGAAATTTGATTGGGCCAAGAAAAATTGGATTTGGACTTGATAGCATCTCAAACCCTAACCAAACCCCCTTTAAACCCCAAATTGAAGCCCACTTGGTTAAGGCCCACCAAGACCCACGAATTTGGCCACCTTGGCAAAGCTTCTTGAAGAAGTTTTTCCTCCCCCTTTTGGCAGGCCATCCACTGGCCTTGGCTGCCCCAAATAGTTCCTTGATGTGAGGGATTGAGCCACCTCATCACACCCCTTCTAGAAGGCAGCTGCAGCAGCCCACTCCCCCTCCACTTTATGTCACATAACCACCTCTAATCAATGGTCATTCAAGCCCATACCTCACCCTTCAGATGTCTAGAGGCGTGCAAGGCACCCTTTGTTTCATTTCATCACTTTTCACCTCGTTCTTAGAGAGAAACTCAAAAACGCTCTCTCGGACAGATTTCTGGGCCGTTTTGCGTGGCGCTTTTCGACCCTTTGTAAGTATTTTTGCATGATTACTCCTTCATAAAAGTTGTTCGTCTTTGAGTTTAGTTTCCGTGGATATATTATTTGTTTCTTTCCATGCTCATTTGATCGGTCAAAAGTATTTTTAACCATGGAAAGGTCATTCTGGGCGTGAAACTGGAGAGTATGTTATGTTTTGGAGTTTTTGATCAAGCTAATGGACATATCTTGGTCCGAAACGTTTATGGAGTGTTGTGAGAATGTTTTTATGAATGGTCATTGAGGTTTTATTGCATGGCTAAAGCTTTTGATGATAGATTTCCTTAGATCTAGAAACTTGAAAACTGGAGGTGGAAAAACAGTTTCTGTTTTGGGAAAGTTTGAATATTTCGTGGTTTAATCTTACTCCAAAGGCTTTGATATTTTTATATGATGATTCTAAGTCTCTTATTTTCATTTTAGGATGTTATTTTGAAGATATTTAGTATTAGTTCCAAAGATATGATTTTTCTATGCAAGAGGATTTTTGTTAGGCCTAAGATTTGATGTTGTTGAGTTAGATTCATGTTTTATTGAGTTTTAGCCATGTGATTTTAAGTTTTATGGTTGGATCTTCTTTAGGACACATTCTTAAACCATGTGATGTTTTAGTTTGAAGATCACATGTCTTTAAGCCATGGATCAAGAGATTTATCAAAGCTAGTTTAGAGAAAAGTTTCTGTTTTTGGACTAAGTGTAAAACCAAAAATTCCAAGTGTTGTTTTGTGATTTTTGATGACTTTTGTTTGATGATTTAATGTATGGTTTATCTTAGGATGATGTTGTGAATATGTTAGAAGTAAGATTTGATTTTTTTGGAATTCTTGGAGATGTTTTTATTAAGGTTAAAATTTGTGATTTAAGGGTTTGCTTTTATTAAAAGTTTGGATCTCTTTGCAAAAGGTTTGGTGTTGATGATTAGCTTTTTCTTAATGGATATTTTAAGTGTGTTTTAAACTTAGGATGGAAAGATATTTGTTGCAAAAATATTAGTTTGATCATGAGTTTTTAAAATTTGAAGGAATTGCAACAAATCAAGGGAAATATAGCCTATGTAAGTTTCGGACCTATAGAGTTTTAACAGTTGTGTTTAGTTTTAATTTTTTTTCTAAGTTGATATTTGAGTTTAGGATAAAATTTACATGAGGAATGTAAATTTTGGTAATTTTTGGGCTTAGGATGTGAAATCCTTAAGTTAGGGGTAAAATGGTCATTTTCCCACATGTAGAGGGTAATATGGTAATTTTACTCTAAGTTGTCTCTTTTCACATTTCTAATTGTTAGTAATTAAATTTCTAACTTTTAGAATACCCTCTTACAGCTCCTCATGTTTCGCGATTTATTCTCATAGAACGCGACGATCGAGGTAAGTTAGCTATTAACTTACTATCAGTTTACTATGTATGTGTGATGGGTAAGGAAACTACAATTTATGTTTTTATGTTGTAATATATGCCATGCCATGCCATGCCATGTCATTACATGTTTATCTGTTACATGAATTATTCTATCACGAAATACTTATCTGTTACATAATATATTATGTCACATGTTACTATCTGCTGCAAGTATGTCACGTTATGTATGCCATCTATTACATGTGTGTCATGTCATGTAGTATTTACTGTCACATGTTATGCCATGTTACAAAATATTGTATGTTACATGTTATGCCATGTTATAAAATATTATCTGTTACACGTATGCCATGTTATGAAATATTGTCTATTACACTCATGTCCCAAAGTATGTCATGTCAGTCATCTTACGTTCATGTCAAGTTACGCTACGTCAGGACTTCTGTCTTTCCGTATTCATGTCATCCTGTCTCGACAGTTTTGTTAAGTTATTCATGTCAATCAAGACCCTAAGCGCTAGGATGGGGTAATATCCTAGTGGAACTCCTTTGTTCACGCTGGAGTGTTTAAATAGGTGTGAAATTCCCTGGGTTGACTAAGTACAGTCAACAGGTTGCGAATGGGGCCTAACTAGCTGGTCACCGGAGCGCGCCAGGCACTAACGCCGATGGAGCCATACTTTATTTACGCGTGTCCACAACAAGTGTGGCACGAACAATTCATGGGGCCACAACAACTGTGGAGCATGAAGTATGGGGCCACAACAACTGTGGAGCATACACTACGTGAGACACAGCAATTGTGACACGTAGAATACGTGGGGCCACAACAACTGTGGAGTACGTATTAACGCACTCACAGCTGGTATAGATACCTGTATTGTGATGCGGTAATCGGCAGGGACACATGGCTCAAGGGGACCCGTGTAGCACCCATATGGTCATTTAAACGATAAGTCTATTGAATAAGATTCCAAGTTCATGTATTTCATGTTCAAGTCATGTTTCACGTTATGTTATGTTCAAGTTTACGTACATGTCAAGTTTCAAGTTTATGTCACGTTCATGCTATGTTTCAAGTCCATGTTATGTTGCAAGTTCACGTTCATGTCAGGTTATGTTCATGTTCATGTTACGTTCAAGTTCACGTTTATATTACGTTATGCTCAGGTTCATTTTATTTTTAAGTTCATATTCAAATTATGTATGTTCACGTTCATACTATGTTTCAAGTCCATGTTATGTTTCAGGTTCACGTTCATGCTATGTTGCTAGTCCATGTTGTGTTTTAAGTTTACGTACATGCTATGTCATGTCAAGCTAAGTTTCAGTTTCAATTCAAGTTATGTCAGCTCATGCCATGTTCTGTCAAGTCACGTTATGCTTATTATTTCATGCCATGTTATGTCAAGTTATGCTATGTTATTATTGATTTTGATTATGCTTTCATGATTTTACTACCATGCATGCATCTTTAACCTGTGTGGAAGTTTCCTGTTAACTTGCTGAGATTTGTAATCAAATCTCACCGTGGTAGTTCCAACTACCATTCCCCCCGAATGGTAGGCGATGTGTCAGGATCAGAGCAGGGAGCAGACATTAGCAGACTGGAGGAGGTTGACTAGACGCAACGCGGAGTTTGCAGCCTCTATAGTTAGGTCTTTGGATAGTATTCCGGCATCGTTAGTCGAGTTACGCGAGTTACTCAACGAATTTGCCTGATAGTGTATTTTGGCAATGTAAATATGGAGTCTGGTCTCCCATGTTTTGAGATTACAGTCTACTAAGACCCGTACTGTAATCGTGGATGTTTTATTTGTTAAGTATGAATGGATTACGCTTTAATTATTTGGGATATTATAAGTTTGGTGCATAGTATTGTTCAAAAAAAAAATTATCCGCTGCGAATGTTGCATAATGCTAGATGCATGTTAGGAATATTGCATCTTATATGTCATGAACGGGGGCAGGTAACCTTGTGTTGCATGTCCCGACGCTTCGGATGTCCGTCCGATCCCAAGCGGAATCTGGGGGCGTCACAGCATCCACAACCAAATTTGCATCTCCCTCAAATTGAACACACCTCAAAACAAGTTCATTGCAAAGAGTTACAGCTCTGAGTAGAGCCCAACATTCTGCTATGGCAGCAGATTGGATAGCACTTCTAGAGGCAGCTAATACTGCCTGCATCACCCCAATGATCTCTTACTACAACCCCAATTCCCATCCTCTTTGTTTCTTTGACATAAGCAGAATCAACACTTGCTTTTAGGAACCCAATTTCTGGAGGAATCCAACCTTGCACAACTAGTGTCATTCTTGTTTCTTCCCGCATGACTGCATTTGAGACATGTGAACCTGGTATGCCAAGAACTTCATCATCCCAAGTTGCCAACTGAAATACGAGAGAAGGGCTTCTAAATTTGTTGCTAACAACATACTCATTTCTCCTTTTCCAAATACTATGAAAAACAGTAGCCACTCTATTCATAGTGGCATCATCTAATCTAGAAACCAGATCACACCATAAGGATTTGAGATCATAATAATTTTGTTTCCACTTCTGTAGAGGACTAATCATCTCCCCCCAGACATCCATAGATGCAGGACATTGCCACATAACATGTATCACAGACTCCTCAACTAATTGACATATTGGGCATATTGAATTCTCAACTATCATTCTTTTGAACAGATTTTCTTTTGTAGGTAAAATATTGTTTAGTGCCTTCCACAACAATTGTTTTACCTTCCCTATACAGTCCAGCTTCCATGCCCTCTTCCACATCTTAGCGTCATATGAAGATATAGAGCCCTGACCTATGCTTTGGTTCTTCTTATCAAGATCAGCAAAATAGGCAGATTTAACTGAAAACACTCGTTTATCTGCTAAACCCCATATTACCTTGTCCTCTATGCCTCTGAGACTGATAGGAATTCTGCTAATACAGTCTGCTTACTCCCTTTTAAATATTGAATACAGTACATCTTTTTTCTAGGTCTTGGAATCTTCATCAATTAGCTCATCCACAGTAGCCTCAGCATGCAGAGTGGATATTGGTGTTTGAATCTGAAAGGTAAATGGAATTGGGATCCACTTATCCTTCCAAATTTTGATTTGCTTTCCATTGCCAACTCGCCAGACATACCCCCTCTTTACCAAATCTAGTACTGAGCAGAAACTCCTCCATATGTGTGAGGGACAATACCTAACTTTTGCCTCCAGTACATGACTTGCTGGAAAGTATTTTTGTTTGAAGACCCGAGCAGCCAAGGATGAAGGATCTTGCATGAATCTCCATACTTTTTTTGCCAGCAAAGCCCTATTGAAAAGTTGAGATCACAAAGCCCATACCTCCCTTACTCTTTACAGCTCCTAGCTTTGTCCAACCTTTCCAGTTTATCCCTTTACTGTCCTTACTATGATTCCATCAAAAATTGGCAATCAGCTGCTCAATTTCCTTAAGTAACCCTTTATCAAGTCTGAAAACATTCATTGTGTATGCTGGTATTGCTTGAAGAGCACTCTTTATGAAGACTTCCTTGCCTGCGGTTGATAGTAACTTTGACTTCCAACTTGTGACCCTCTTCCAAATTTTGTCTTTGAGCCATTTAAAAGTATCATATTTAGATTTTCCCACAACAGTAGGTAAACCTAGATATTTATTATAATTATCACAAATAACTCCTTCAGCATGTTGGAGAATACATTCCTTAACAACAACCCTTGTATTAGAGCTGAATAGAATTGAAGTTTTTTTTTTTTCCCCTGTTAAGCACCTTACCAGAAGCCATTTCATACATATGTAAAATATGGAGTAGATTAAATCATTCTACTCAACTTATGTGGTTAGTTAAATTAAATAATAATATGAGCTAATTATTATAAAATAAGATACTTATACTATAATATAAATATACTAAATTAAATAATAATAGTTTATTATATGTAAACATCATATTCTTACTACCATGTAACACTAATGTATAATAATATATAAAAAAAGTCTAATACAAATGTATAAAGACTAATGTATAATAACATGTAATATTAATATACAATAACATTTAATACTAATGTATAAACACTAATCTATAAATTTATAATAACATGTAATACTAATATATATTAATATATAATAGTATGTCTAGTATATAAATAAGATTAAACTAATATAATAACATGTAATTAAACTCTATAGTACAATTCTATAATAGGAATAAGTTAAACATTAGTATAAAATATTATAATGTGTTAATATTTAATAATGTGTAATACTATAGTATAATAACATGTAATTAGACACCAGTTAAATAGTAATTGTTAATAATCAATACTAATAATTAAATTTGGTGATAAAAATATTATAAAAACTATAAATAAAAAAATTTATGACTAAAACAAAGATTAAAATTGGTTTAGGGTTTGATTTAGGGTTTGGGAAACAATTGGGTCAAAACAGGGTTTAAGTCCTTAGGAGCCCAATACATTGCAGTGGTGCAGCCCAACCCGCCCAAAAGGGCCAAAACAAAAACAAAACGGCATTGTTTGACTTGTTAGGGACCTCGATCAAGTCCCTAAATACTATGATCTCCACGCCTATGTCTTCCTTGTGTTGACCAAATACCAAGTCCTCTCTTGCTTGGATATGGCGCAACAATGATGATGATGGCAATTTTGGTATGGTGAGGTTAAGAGTTTAAGGTAATTTGGTGTATGGGAATGATGGAAACGTGATGAAGTGCAAGGGCTAAAATGGATGAAGGGGGTGCACGGCCTAGTGTGGATTAGGGTTGGCGCCACCTAGGGTTAGGTTTAGGGTTTGGATGTTGGAATATAGGTTTAGGGTTTGGAAGATGGTGATGCGCGGCTAGGGTTGACCGAATTTGGGTTGTTGAGAGATTTTAGGAAAGTTTCCTAAAATCTTGGGATTCAAATTGGAATAGTGATGGCCGGCCAAAGGGTTTGATATGGTCAACTAGAGTTTCCAAGTATGAAAACACTAATATGGAAAGTGGAGTGGGCAGCCAAGACAAATTCAAATAAGGCAAATGTTGGTCGAAATTTGAATTTGAATTAACAAGGCAAGAGGGTTTCGGCTAGGGTAAGTGTGGGATGGATGAAAGGTATTTTGGGATAGTGGCCGAATATGGTAAGTAGGGCAAACAAGGGTTGGCTGAAATTATGAGTGGGGAAAAGATCAAATGGATGAATGACAACACTTGTTGGCCGAAACTCACAAGAACAATGATGAATAATGCAATAACAATGCACATAAAATAACAAAATTAATGGAAAGGAAATGGAAGACAAGATAATGAATGAAAAATACTCATAAGATTGATAACATGAATCACATTTATTCACGAATTACAAAGTGTGATTCTCTCCTTAAAGATTCATGAATTGCACCCCAAAGAGCCTAAGTGCTAAGCACCGATAGTGATCTCAAGAACAAATATGTCCACAAAGGAAAATTGTCAAAAGATGTAAATAAAATAACTAAGGATCCTATATATAAGGATTACAAAGTGGAAACCTTCAAAAGGTCCATTGGCAAATAATTAATTAAAAATAAATAATAAAACAATAACATAGGTGGCCAAGGCCAAGATGGTCCATGGCATGCATTGGCCCATGGGTGGGCTAGGATAGTGCATGGTTCTTGGCTGGTGCGGTCTGGCCCATGGTTGGTAGGCACGGCATGGCTTTTTGGTGGTCATGGCATGGTGCCATGCAAAGGCCTGCTGGTGTGTATGGCATGGTGCCATGCAAGGTCTACTGGTGGTCAAGGCAGTGAGTCATGCGTGCGTGCTGCATGGCCTAGGCAGGTGGCCTGGGCGTTGAGGCTACAGGGCATGGGCTAAAGCCATGCGCTGGATGGCATGCCTGGTGGGCATGCCACTGGCCTGCTCCACAAGGCATAGGCTAGAGCCGTGCATTGGATGGCATGCCTGGAAGGCATGCCACTGACCTCGCTAGCGTGTGGCATGGGGGCCATGGGGTCGGGCGCATGCATAGGCACTGTGGATGTGCTGCTGTGTGTGCGCATGGGCGTGCGCCTGAGTGTTGTGCGGTGCCTAGGCACACGCATGGCCATGCGGCATGTGTGCGTGCGTAAGGCCATGCGGCGCAATGGAATGCGCATAGGCGTGCACATGCCTGGCCGTGCACTGGGCTGCACATGACCACTAACCTTGCTGGGCCTGTGGCCTAGCGTGCGCATGGCCTGCATAATGGGCGCCAGTGCGTGTCAAGGCATGGGCCAAGGCATGCATATGGCCGATCCATGGGCATGCTGGGTGCCCCATGTGTGACAAGGCATAGGCCAAGGCATGCTCTTGGCATGGTCAAAGGGCATGTCCCCAACATGGCTAGGACATGTGCGTCACTTCTAGGGGCGGTTTTACGTAGGGGTCTAACACTATGTTTTGGTCACCAAACGCCACACTCAATGTAAAATGATATCGTTTTTAGAAGTTAAAACGATGTCGTTTTATATGATTTTGACTTATTTCCCTTTAGGCTTTCCCCCGATCTTCAGAGTCTCATCAACCCCAGGCATAGTGTTCCTATTAGGCCTTTCATTCCTCCAATTCTCTATGAACTCATCATTGGGCATCGACGTTCTAATAATGTTGTGTAGTGTAAATCCCAAGGGGTTTGCCCAAGTGGTGAAGACCTTGGTTTTGGAGTGTCACTCCCTTTAAGGTTCAAGATTCAACACTTCATGGGTGCAAACAATCATATCGGGCCATATCCCCTAGTGAAAAGCTAGCGATTTAACTAGTTCTATGTAGAAAAACTTCCGAGGGTGCAGTGTACGAGACTAGTATTTACTCTGCAAGGGCCCTACCTTGCAGAGGTTCCTCGACATAAAAAAAAAAAATTTTAAAAAAATGTTAAGTAGTGTACAACATACAGTAACAGTTAGCCCTTGCCTAACTTCGCTATATCGAGGCATTGAGTCCAATATTTTAAATCGGTCTGTCAATAAACCGAATGTGCTTTCAATAATATTTCGTTGGGATGAATGATGATAATTAAAATAATTTTTATATCCCTGAAATGAACGCGCACTATAACGATCAAACTGGTGATATTTTTCTCTTGTAAATCCTTATGCAGGAAAAAATCCAATCAATTAGATAGTAATAACCCGAACACATTTCAACCAACAAATAGATTTATTTGCTAAATAAATAAATTCTATGTAAAAGCGAAACACATATTTCAGCCCCAATTATCATTATATAATATTTACCTTTGGGTGGCCATGGAAATCGATTCTCCCTTCGACTCAATACATCCTAGAAAATGTGTGTATTATGGGCTATTCCCTCCCACCCCGTATACACAAATGTAAACTTCATATCAAAATTACATAAACACAACACATTTTGTGTAATTTGGTGATAACAATTTCTATATGCGTTACTTAACTCAACTGGTGCAACAACGTCAATCATGATGCCGTCAAGTGCACCAAAGCCATTGTCAAATAACACACAACAATTAACTCTTGTATATTAAAATATGGACCCAAAATAGAGTTACTAAGTAAATATTAGACTGTTGGGAAGTCATTACCTCAAATCAAGAATAATTTTTGGGGTTGCCCGCAATATAAGGAAGGACCCTAGTTGTGTGTATTGGCGCAATCACAGTCCTCCCTAGCTCATGTAGCGCTTGCATCACTATCTTGACATGACGATTAATAGTTTAGCTTGAATGTTGGAAGCAGTCCTCCACGACACGTTGACATTGTGAATGGCCAATCAGAAGGCAAAACATGCCTAATGATTCCTCCACTGACACCCGCTTTGTAGATTCCATAATATGTGATTGTCGTAACAAGTTGCATATGGCATGAAATGCCTCGACCTCCATTCGAAACAAGTCGATGTAATTCTAAGGGTGTCCATTCAAAATTCTCTAAATATATTGATCCTCGTGTAGACCTATATTGTGTTGCAGCATTCTAACCCGACCTCTAGAATGATAGCATGTCATCCAAATCATAAAAAATTATGCCCATCTCATGCAATGCTGCTTCATCTCCACTAGAACTACATATCCCAGATCTCTCGTTTGTACCGGTGGTGCGAGACATATTTGATCTCATGTCTTCATTGTCGTTGTTCATTGCCTTCAATTAGGTATCCTCTGAACAACTATCACTGTCCATTCTCTAGAACTTTCTTATGATTATGATAAATAAAATGTTAGTGAAATTAAAACACACTCAATATCCTCTAATAGGGTCGACAAAAACCAAGTCCACAATAGTTTTCTCTCTGCTTCGCACACAACATATGCTATTGGAAACATATCTTCATTACTATTGCTTCCAATAGCTCATACCAACTATCCACCATATTCACCTTTTAAGTGGCAAGCATCTATTTTGAAATGATAAGTCTACAAGCATCTATTAGTCCTCTCTTGCATGCAACCAAACATAAATACAACCTTTTGAAAATGGTCCAATCCTATGGACATATGTATTGTTGCCACTATTTCAATGCGTTATGGCAGTTGCATAATTCCAAATCTTCTTGTATTGCTCTGTGTAGTTCTCATATATCATCTCAATGCCTTCCACTTTGCAGCATAACATCCCCAAAAAATGGCATTAACATTATTATTCATCTTGATTTGTTCTGTAAGTGTAGGAACCATCCATGTTGGGTTAACTTTAAATGCCCCCAAATATCGAATTCCCTCCCACTCAGTCGCGACTCTCTTCCTTTGGTAGTGCCTTCCACAATTAGCTTTGGTTTATAGGGTTTGACTTGGAAGGAATCCTATTCACATGAGCACGAGGTAGGAATCCTTAACCCATACCCTCTCTCGCAAATAATAATTGATCCTCTCCTTATCATTGTGCTTGAAAATGCAATCAAATCCATTTGAATTGAATAGTGTTGCAATGCCGTCCTAAATAACTTTGGGTTCTTGAACCTCAGGCCAATAGATAACTTCACTTCATCTCTTAAGTCACAATTCTCATGAAATTAGGGATAGTTATGCATAGGACCACGATATTTGCCCTCGTCTTAATCTAACCCTTACAAGCTTCGAATTATCCCCATGTCCGATGGTATTGCATAGTCATAGTCAGTGTTTACTCCAAACTAGTCTACATGTACAGGTGAAAATTTCCTCAATTGTGATTGCAACTCTGGACCACTATCATCTGACTCCATGCCATCATCTAGATATTGATAAGTCGTGAGCCTCAACCTCCTCCATTGCATTGCTAGGAAGTGGTTGGTGAGATGGTACCACCTCAATAGGCTCATGAATAACATGGTCAACATATATATGCAAGATATCTATCACTTTCTTTTGAATCCTTGATGCCAACATATGCCCGTCTATGTCTTTAATAAGTGGGGATAGGTAGGGATGTAAATTTAAACCGAAAAACTGGTAAACACGTCTGAATCGGACCGGATCGGTTTTACCGGTTTTGAACCGGTCCGGTCCGGGACCGATTCTTATAAGGCTTAAACCGGTCTGGTTCCAATTTTAAGACTTTCTGGACCTAAAACCGGAACCGGACCGGACCGGTTGATAAAAAATATATAAAAAAAAAAAATATTTTAGATATAAGTTTTATACAAAATTAAAATTATACAAAATATTATATATATTAATATATAAGTTTTATATATAATGTATAATTATATGTAAAATTTTTATATATAATATATATAATTATATATCATATATGAAATAATTTCATATTATAATTAATAAATTATAACATAAAATGTTAATCTTAAAATAAAAGTTTAATCTTAAAAATGAAAATTTAATTGATCATGTATTATATAGCTATACTAATATAGTTTATAACTAATACTAGTATATACTAATATATAGTTATACTAATAGTCTAATATTAATACTATTATGTAGTCTAATAATTTATATAGCTATACTAATATATAAGTTTATAACTAATATTAATAGTCTAATATAGACTATAGTTATAATTAATATTGTTATACTAAATCACTAAAAGTTTATAACTAATACTAATATATAGTTTATAACTAATACTAATATATAACTATATTAATAGTCTAATATTACTACTATTATATAGTCTAATATATTATTTAGCTATACTAATATATAAGTCTATAATTATTTAACTAATACTAATAGTCTAATATAGACTATAGTTATACTTATAATTAATACTAAAAGTGTATAACTAATAATAATATATAAGTTTATAACTAATACTAATAGTCTAATATAGACTATAGTTATACTTATACTAATATAGTTATACTAAATCACTATAAATTTATAACTAATACTAATATATAACTATAGTAATATATTATATAGCTATACTAATATATAAGTTTATAACTATACTAATACTCATAGTCTAAGATAAACTATAGTTATAGTTTTACTAATATAGTTATATTAAATCACTATAATTAATACTATATTAATATACTATAATATTAAATATAAATCAGTAAATCACTATAAGTCTATAACAATTTTTTTAATAGGTAAATCACTATAACAAAATATATGTAATTATAGATATATATATATAGTATTATAGGATATTAAATCACTACAAGAAACGGTGCTGTTTCCCCCAAACCCCTCCCTCATAAATCACTTTATTTTCGTTTCCCACCCCCTCCCTCAGAAACCCTATTGTCGCGCCCCCCTCTCCATGGACCAGCAGCCCAGCCCCTCCAAAGCCTCTGTTAAGTGTCGACAGCCTCTGTCGCATCCTCTAGTCCCTTCGTCGACACCCCTATCTTCCTCACTCTCTGCCTCTCTGTGACTCTGCCTCTGCGATTATGTAGCCTCCGCAGCCGTCTCTCACCCTCAGCCCCTCTCTCACGCCATCAACAGCCCCTCGCCGTCGACAATATTGGTCTGTTCTGTTTTCCTCCACTTCCAGTTGTTCCCGAGGCTACAGAATTATAAATATTGTTTTCCCCTCTCTCGGTGATAATCGGTATGTGAACAAATATATGCTTTTTAATTTCCAAAATCTTACATTTACATCATGAATCATTATAATGTTTCAATTCATTACTAATTGATTCATTTCATTTAGGGTTTTTATCGAATTTACAGATTTGAGATTTAGGGTTTTTTCCAGATTTTGAAATCTGATTAGGGTTTGTATTTTATGGTTTTTTTTTTTGTATAGCTCCCCATCAAGCTGAATCTATATTTTATAATTGTGGAAGGTATAATTTTATATTTTATATTTTAGGATTTATGGTTTATATATGTTGTATAGCTCCCCATCGAGGATGAACATGTATAGTTCCCCATCTAGCTGAAAATAGCTTGATTTCTTTCCTTTTTGTTTTTGTGGGTAATTTTGTTTGTTTGTTCATATATATATATATATATGTTAATAGATTTGAACCTGATAATTTTTTTTGGGTTGCATGGATGTCAATCAGTGATTCTACTGGTTTGGTTTTCTTGTGTGTTCTTGAATTATTACAATGTTTTCTTGCATTGTGTGTATTCTCTATGTGAATTTATTTATGTGTGTATTCTGAGTGTATTATTTTAGTGTGCATTCTTTATGATATTTCTTGCATTGTGTGTATTCTCTTTTTGAATTTTTTGTTATTGCATTGATGATTTTTCTTTCTCTATTAATCTTTATTCTGTGTGTATTGATATAAGGAACCCATAAGCTTTTTCTCTTGTGCTATGTAACGAGAGGTAGGGTACTTTGCCCTTTTGGCTTGTCGTTACAATTCATGTACTTGAGATTCCTTTATATCAATTTATTTGGTGTCCATTGAACACTTATAAAAAAAGTCAGTTTTGGTTGATCATTCTTTTTTTTTTTTTGTGTATTTTTTGTGAATTGGTATCAATATGTGCATAACTGCATATTGTAAAAACTTTAATGAGCTTTTGATTTACGGTTTATTTTGTTGTTACTAATTTTTTTTAATATCATATTTTATATTTTTATAGCAGATTTTTCTATAGCAGTTTTTTTGTTATAGCATATTTTTTTAAGGCAGCAGATTTTTTACATGGGAGCAGTTTTTTTATGGCAGAATTTTTTTTCTGGTAGATGATTAAAACTGGAAAACCGGACTGGACCGGATTGGAAACTGGTAAAACCGAAAGTACCGGTTTAGAAGAGTAACCGGTGTATAATTGGTTTTGAAAAATACAAAACTGATCATATCGGTTCGGCCCTAAATTTTGTCAAAACGGGACCGAATCGGACCGCTTACACCCCTAGGGATAGGTACTCCAATATGCCTTCATCATCCAAGGTGTAATAGTATGAGGCATTATTGCGGTATCCAAGATCCTTCAAAGTGTTCTATATAAAGGGCATATACAAGTAAGTGGGAGTCAAAATCCACTATTCCCAATGTATGACAAATTTAATTCAAAGTTTTGAATTTCGTTTCAGTGGTCGTTTTAGTTGAGGTTCTGGAACAGAATATTTTGGTACTGATTCGTTTTGGTGTACCATTTCAGGATTGTTGTTATATGAAAAATATATATATAGAAAAATTATATTCTAAAATAACATCAATACAAGTCTTAACATGCTTTAACAACAGGATCATATAGGGAATATAGGCCACTTAGCACTATTTACTACTGGGGTAGTAGCGTTAGTCATTTATAGTCAAGTCTCAATCCAAGTGAGCTTATTTTTGACTAACTTGAAGCCTAACTACAATAGTTAGATAAATATTGCTTGCATTAAAAATCATCGTAATTTGACTAGTATGATCTAGAAAATTACTATGCATTGTTGTTTTATGAGAATATATTAAGAGCAATAGATGACAAGTTTACAAATTTTCTACAAATTAAAAAAAAGAAAAAGAAAAGAAAGAAAAGATGTTTAAAAAAAAGGAACGGTTGTCAAGAAGAAGAAGAGTGGAGACTATTGTCTCAAACTTTTAAGTTAAAGTTTAGAAAAAGTAGAGCACTTGCATGGTCCAAACAACATTTATAAATATTTTGGATTGAAATACTTGTTCTGGTTGAAATGTCGGAATCCGATCGGAACAGTCAGAATTTGATTCGAAATGGAATAGTCTATTACACTGTACCAATTACTGTTCCGGTATGAAAAATCTCGGCAATTTCGGCCAAAACAAAACAAAATTAAAAAATTTGGTTTAATTACAAGGTTTGCCATCGCAAGCGACCACCATGGTATATTACAACTTTAACCATATTTGCAATCCACATAAACTAAATAAAATCAATTTAAAATAAAAAAATAGATAGAGTGCACAAAAAATCCCTAACCCAAATTCCCAATTATCAACTTAACAACCCTAATCCCAATTTCATGCACATAATAACCATAATCCCCAATTTTTGCATAAACAATACGTAATTGAAATCTCCAATTATCAACTTAAGAACCTTAATCCCAATTTGATGCACATAAGAATCCTAATCCCCAATTTCATGTACAAATAATCATTAATCAAATCCATAGTTATCAACTTAGAACCCTAATCCCAATCTGATGCCCATAGGAACTCTAACCCACAATCTCAGGCACAAACAATCCCTGATTATCAACTTAAAAATATTTACTAGTCTAAATCTAAATTGCACATTTTGGGTTTGTTACGACAAGAAGTGAATGAAAGCCTAGAACATTTATGAAGGGAATCACGATGGTGCCAAATATAATTTGAACAAGAAAAAACACAAATCACACTCATCGATTTGCTGTCATCGGCTACTATAGACGTAGGCGATTGCGACTACTCTTCAAGAATGATCGCCGGCCATTATGGGGGAACAATGACTCTTTACACGGTGGGGAATGTAGCAATTGAGAAGGGTATAAGTATCAACACGTTTGGTGAGAATGAGAGGGTGGAGGAAAACAAATTGGATATTTTGGGAATTAGGGATTCAAAATGGAGATGAGTTTTTTAGGAAGGGAAATGCTACTTTGACACCTTATTTTGACATATCATATATTTTAATTTTTTTTTAACTTAATAGTTAAGAAAGTAACTATTAATGTATTGATAATTTTTTTATATATATATTTAAAATATTTTAAATAATAATTAAAAAAATTAAAAAAATAAATTTATACTAGATGATATGTCGAGCAATCAATGCCAAGCGCCAGCCTAGCACAATTTCAAGGGACATGTCATGTGGCATACGATTGGCAAGTGGTGATTGACATGTCATCTTTCCATTGTGGGATGGACGCAATTCTTAACGGAAGATCTCGTCTACAAAGGTTTAAGCATATGGTGTTATTTCTTTTTAATAATAATAATAAAAAAAGGCATTGAGGACCTAAACCTAAGTGAGCAAAGCATGGGAAGTGTCTGAGCAAATTTACCTTAACAAATGTCGTATACATAATATTTTATATATAATAAATTTCACCATTTGTTGCGATGATGAGATGAGAGATAATAAATAATAACAAGAATAGATGTTATTTTTCATTTTATTAATTTTAATTATATCGATTGATAAAAAATATTGTAAATAATTTCTTACTTCAAGAACATAAGAAAAATTATTTAAAAAATATAATATACTAACTAATGGGATTAAGACATTGTTTGTGTAATAAAAATATTTTCAAGTATTTTAATATATTCTTAAATATTTCATTTTCAAATAGAGTCCTGCGCTATGGCTACTGAAAAAGTAGCTCGAAGATGTTCACCGAATAGTACATTTCACTTTTCTTTTTTTTTTTACATATTTTTTAATCATTATAAACATTTAAAAAAATATAAAAAATTCACAATATTATTTAAAAACACTTCATTAATCACTAAGTTAAAAAAAAAAACTTTCGAGACACATTCGGGACCCAAATCGGGTCCCAAAGCATTTCTCTTCCAAATATTTCTTAAATATAAAATATTTTTTAATTTCAGATTTTTTAAATTTTCATCTAATCATTCATTTCAAACTTTTGAATAAAATATAAAAAATAGTACAATTTTTTCAAATTCTTTAAAATAAAAATAATATTAGTTTTTTTTAAAATTTATAATATTTTTATTTAGTTTTTTCTTTTTTTTTTTAAATTTAATAAAATATTTTAATTCAAAATATTTTACTATTATTTATAAATTATTTTATTATTATTTACAGATATTAGATATTTAAAGTTTCGAAGCGAACCTAAAAATAAAAAATCTAATTGAAGCAAATATGTATACGATAACAAAATTGTAATTACCTTCGAGACATTCCCGCCATGTTTCCGTGGGCTTCCCTCCCTCGGGCCTCCCTCCCCCGCGTCGCACCGCACTCTAGTTACCCTCTCTGGCACTTGTCAATCTCCTGCTGCTTGAGCATGTTACCTTTGTAGCATTGATGCTCCCGTTCCGTTCATGCTACTGCCTGCGGCATCCTCCCTCACTTTCTCACACCCTCAAGGCCCTCTCTTTCTCTCCCTTCCCCACCATACCTTTCTCTCCTTCTCTGAAGCCCTTTACTTCCACAAGCCCTAAACCCTTCACCATGACATCTCGCCCTTCCGCTTTTGACGCCCTCATGTCCGGCGCTCGGGCTGCCGCCAAGAAAAAGCCCCTAGCCCGCTCCTCTTCTCCCAACAAACGCAAATCCCTAGATTCAGACTCTCCCACAAACACCAGCATCCCTAATTCTTTAGCGCCCGATATCTCAATTTCCCAGGAATTGAAGAGCGTGGAAGAGAGCATTGGGTCCGACGCCGCCCCCGCAGCTAAGAAGAATAAGATCCGTGCAGTGACCATGGAGCAGACTATTGCTCAATTTAAGACCAAAATGCCACAGTTGAAGAAGAAGGCGGGGGACTTCGATCCAAGCTCAGTTGTATGGTGGGGTGAGGGTGAGAGGGTTCCATTCATTTTTCTCTGTTTGGTCTTGGACATGATTTCCAACGAGACGGGGCGCATTGTGATTACGGATATAGTGTGTAATATGTTGAGGACTGTGATACAAACGACCCCGGATGATCTGGTGGCGGTTGTTTATCTTTCTGCGAACAGGATTGCCCCGGCGCACGAAGGTTTGGAGCTAGGAATTGGGGATGCTTCCATAATTAAGGCACTCGCGGAGGCTTGTGGGAGGACAGAGGTGCAGGTTAAAAAGCAATACAAGGTACTTGTTTCTGTTTATTTGCTTTCTTAATCTTGGACCGCGCCATGGAAGATCTGAAATCAATACAATGTACTTGTATTTGATAAGCAATACAAGGTAATTGGAGCACTCTATGGAAGATCTGAAATTTTTTTCTTTATGACCCTATTTATTTGGGCTATTGTTATAGATATCAATGGCCTCAGTTTCCATGAATTCCTTATATGTATCTCTATTTCCTAACTAGCTGCATTTAAATGCGTATTTGGGCTATGTCTATTTTCATATTAATAAAATCGCTCTTACTTATAAAAAAAAAAATGCTATGGGCTAGCTTTGAGTTATGCCCTTATAATTTCATCATGTTGGTTTAATCCCAGGTTGAAGGACGTAAAATAGGATTAAGTTCTTATATAGCCATATTAACTTCTTCAGATTGAACTATAGGAACATTGCAGAGGAGTTGAGGTCTCAATATTAGCAACAAATGGGTTCAACCTGTTAAATATCAAACACATTTTTCCGGAAAATGATTCAATAGTTTTTGAGTTGCCCTTGTTGTTTAACCTAATATTTTAAAATATAAA
>QEOT01009238.1:159302-178961 GCA_003123785.1 Pterocarya stenoptera | reverse complement strand
GCCACTGAACTGCGGCTACATTTAGTAATATTTTTCTTATTAATGATAACTCTTCTTATTTTATTTTTCAGGCGAGTCCCCTTCTTCATCTGCATCTGATCTTGACAGCTTAAACAATCCTACCACATTGGACAAGGTTAACTTAGCCAAGGGTGTTAACTCTCCCCAAGTTGCTGGAAATTATGTCATTGCTGCCCGAAGCCGACCCAACTTTACACGGTTGCTCAGTTATGTGAGTATACATCACTGATTCTCTATATAAATTTAGCTGTTGCAGAATAGTCAAATAATATTATTATTGCAGACAAATGGCTTCAAAGGTACAATGTTGGTAGGAGAAGAATATTATATATGCATCGGGTGCATCTTTCCTCATATATGCTTTGTGCAAAAGCAGTTTACTTATTTTGTACCAGATGTCGTGTCTTGGAATGGTTTCTATCCATGGGCAACATAATTTGCATCTGAAGCACATCAATTTTATTATGCACTCTTGCCTTTAATAGAATTGAGATCATATCTTACTGGGATGCTTTTCCTCATCATATAATATTTAGGCATCATTATTATCAAATGTGATGATATGCAGGCACAGGATGTAAATTTTGCAATGGAAGCCTCAAGAAAATCATGGATTGCCTTAGCAGCTGCTAATGTGAGCTTGAGTGAGACCAAATATGCTGAGAGTATCTCTTCTATTAGAAGAGCTCTTGATTTCAACTTCCAAGATGTTGAGGGATTACTACGTTTGTTACGGCTTGCAATGGAGGCCATTAGCCGTTAAAGAACTGCAAGTGCTTGTGAAGACAATTCAACCATCGGAGGAAATTCATTTTGGTGTTTCATGTGTATTAAGCCTTCTAGGAACCAAAGAAGAGGCTTGATTTTGAGACTACTTCAATTTTTATTTTTCAATAATATTATTGGTGAAATTTGATTTCCGATTTCTGGAAATTAAATCATATCATATCAAGAAAAACCATCATTATTGACACATGTTTTTATTGTGAAAGTGATGGTGTACACAGAAATATATTTGGATCGATAAATATCATATGGCAACCTGAGAAATATGTGAAAATATGAGAACTTGAGAACAAGTTCTAATGTTCCCTTTATTTTGTGTAGAGGGAGGGAGGATGTTACTTTACTTCTCCTTTCACTCTAATGCTCTGTCTCTTTCTTATTTGTCTCCCTATTCTTGTAGATTGCAGACTCCTGCAATTTCACAAATCTCTCTATTGGGAAGAAAGTATGAAACTGCATACCAAAATATATTATAAAAACTTCAGCAGTGGATAAAGACAGTTGTTGAAGAAGTGCTTTTGATGTCATCCTGTCAAAGTTTCCCATGGTGCAGTCCTTTGATCGTCCAATAAGAAAATGGCAGAATGAAATACTACAGCCTTCGGACAAGTTCAATTGAAAAAAATTAATATGAAGCCATAAGATACAAAAATTACAAAAAAAAAAAAAAAAGTGAAATTGTAAAAGAAATTAGTACTTAATTGCTTTTTTCCATCATCAGCCATTTTACCCTAATAAAAGGCTGTGAATCTTCAGCAGTCAAGGATTTTGATGGTTCTTCTGCCATTGAAGAATACTAAAACCAATTAATTATCTTCTACTTCTCAGGTATACACTCAGATGTAGAAAAAAACGACACAGTTCTTGCCTCTGTTTTTCCATTACCCTCCATATATTTCACAGAGACAAATTCTGCATTGCAAGCTGTTTTTCAATTTTTTTTTTGTTTTTTTTAGTTTCTAACGAATCAAATTCAATAAATCATGCAATAAACAAAGCAAATTGTTGAAAATACAGACTGAAAAACGAAGGGCCATTGAAAGAGTGTTGTGTGATTCAGAAACACATAGAAACACAGATTGAATAAAACATCATCGTAAAAGAGCCATTGATCAGATAATTGTAGTCTGATATTTTTCTATAGCGGACATCATTGTATTTTCCGAATAGTGTATCATCACCTCAATGGCTCCGGATCGAATCTAACACATAATTAAAAGAAAGAAAGCACGAGATTTGAACACAAAACACCAAAAACAGAATAAAAGAAAATGAAAAACAGAGACGAAAAGGATGAGTGAGGGCTCAGAAGGATCCATTGGTTATTCCTAATCATAAGGGAATAAAATTTCCCTCAGAAAATAGGTAGTTTTTCAACATCACCGCCCACAGACATGTTTTCTTACGGAACCCAGAAAATATTTGTGGAAAAGACAGCTTGTGTGTGCACCTGTGTGTGAGTTTGAGAGAAAACGAGAGAGGAGTTTGAGACCTAATGCAGTGAGCTTCAGCTGCGTATAAATAGAAGCTGAGCTTCAGAATTAGGGTTAGGTTTAAGATGCTAGCCTCGAGGGGGTCGTGCTCTGAATTACGAAAGTAGATATGGGCTTGATGGTGGGACTATTGGCTAAGGTTATGGGCCTTTGGCATATGAAAAGAGAAAAAAATGAAAAGAGAAAAAAAAAATAAAAATGAAAAAAGTGAATTTTTTTTTTCAAAAAGTTTAAAAAAAAGGGGCCAATTTTTGTTTTTGTTTTTTTCTTTCTTAGCAAAGTAACATATATAATTAAGGAATAATGTTAGATATAATTATGAGTTATGCAAGTGTCACACATTCTTTTTAAAAAAGAGTATGATCCATTATAATTAATCTTTTCATTTATTTTAAGAAAAGTAAGATTCTATATTTACTTATTTTTTAAAAAAGAATGCGAGGTGTATGCGCACTTTATAACTGCAAATATTATTTTTGGTCATTGAACATAGCATCATCCACATTTAACTTCATTGCATTTTGTAATGGAGGCCGGTTACCAATGATAACATTTTTTTACACAACTCTGAGATTCTCTCTTGATGGCTTTAACAGTTTTATGTATAGATAGGGCTTGATTAACCACAAATTCAGTTGCCAGATGTTTTCCCTCAAAGACCATCTGATTCCTTCTAAACTAGCATCTCCATGCAATCATAAAAAAAGTTCCAACTCTTCATGGTTGCTTCTGTCACTTACCTGCTGAGCAATATCCACAAAGACATGGTTAAGATCAGTGTTTTTTAAAGTAGGTAAGTGCCTGGTCTAGCTCTCCCTCAGGGATGGGCACTGGTATAGAGCATGTGTTGTATTTTATACTGCATTGGAGCAGAGCTGACAAAGTTCCTCTTCTACTGCTTTCCTTTTTTTTCAGATTGGATTTTGTAGGTAACCCATCCATGCAAGCTCTCCAAGCAAAATCATTTACTTTATTTGGAATTTGCAATTTCCATATAACCTCCATATGTGTTTCTGCTACTTGCATTAGAATTTTCCCTTTCTCCGCCTAATGTACTCATATCTCTAAACAAACGATAGGCACTTCTCATACTAAACTTGCCATTTTTCTCCATTGCCCAAATTTGTGTATCTTCATGGACTTCAGGGCTTATAGCCATACTTTTGACTTTTAAAATATCCCACCATCTGGTGTGGATATCAATCAATTCCTCCACTGGCCTCATTATCCCTGATCTCTCCCTCTCTCATATGAATTTTTAATTCTTAAAACCAGGAATCCAAAAATTCATTCCAAATCTGGATTACTCTCCCATTCCCCACTCTATATCTACAACCCTGAGCCATTTTATTTTTCTCTGCTTATATACCCTTCTAGACATAGGAGGGATTATGACCTAATTTTGATTCTAGGAAAAGGTATTGAGGGAAGAATCTTGCTTTAAAAACCTTATGAAGAAGACTGTCCTCATTTTTCATTAGCCGCCATCCTTGTTTGGCAAGTAGAGCCTCATTAAAGATTCTGAGGTCCTTGAATCCCATACCACTAGCATGTTTAGGAGCACACATTATTTTTCAGCTCATCCAATGGATTTTCTTTTCCTCTTATTTTTTTTTCCACCAAAACTTAGTCATCATCTGCTCAAATTCAGTAAATAAAGATACTGGTAATTTGAACCATATCATAAAGTATGTGGAAATTGATACAGCCACAGCCTTGATGAGAATCTCTTTACCCCTTGTGACAATAGTTGTTCTTTCCAACTTTGAAATTTCTGCTAAACCTTATGCTTAATGTCAGAGAAAGCTTTATGTTTGGCTCTTCCAACCATAGAAGGTAGGCATAAATACTTGTCATAATGTTGAAAATCTTGGATGCCTTAAAAGGATAGAATCTCCTGCTGCTTCTCAGTATGGACATTTTTGCTGAAAACAATTGAGGTTTTTTCTCTATTAATTCTCTGTCCAGAGACCCTCTCATATTTCTCCAGTAAGCTTGCACAACTGTATTTTCATGTAAATTAGCTTTACAGAATAACACATTATCGTTTGCAAAAAGAAGATGATTTACCAAAGGAGCTCCTTGACAGCTTTTGATGCCACTTATTTGTCTGGTGTGTTCAGCTTGTTGCAGCAAGGTGATCAATCCTTTTGTACAAAGCAAGAATATCTATGTAGATAAATTATTTCCCTGCCTTAAGCCTCCAGTGGGGTTGATAGGGCCCCTAGGTTCTCCATTTATTAAAACGGAAAAAGAAACAATCTTGACACATAACATGACAAGATTTATCCAATGTAGCAAATCTCATATGAAGCATAATTTCTTCTAGATAACTCCATTCCAACCTATCATAGGCCTTGCTCATTTCTAACTTTAAAAGCATAAAATCCTATTTTGCTATTATTTTATTCTTAAAAAAATGAATCATTTCATATGCAACTAAAACAATGTTACTAATTAGTTGGTTTGTGTGAATAAGTCTTCTTTTATGGGTAATTTGATTGGCATGATTCCGTTTATTATCACTTAGTGTTTATGGACTATAAGATGTAGAGTACGTATGGAGGGGAGGGATATCAATGTGATGCAAGTGTGGTCCTCTGTTAAAACGTGGCTAAAAAAGTTGGCCAATGAGTTGAAAGTTCAGCGGCAGCTCAATATAGAGGATCTGGAGGTGCCTAATGCTCTTAATCTGGATATGCTGAGAGTTAGGAACAGGAATTTTAGGCTTGTTAAATGGTCTAAGCCTCCTTTGGGATGGTTTAAGCTTAAATGTGATGGGAGTTGTCGTAATAATCCAAGGTCTTCGAGAGGTGGGGGCATCGTGCGAGATATGGATGGTAATTTTAAAGCAGCCTTCTTGGCTTATTTTGGTATTGGAACGAACAACCAAGCTGAATTGCGAGCTATTTTGGAAGGGATTAGGCTTTGTAAAAGCCTTTCTTTCCCTAAGATCATTATTGAGATTGATTCTAAGTTAATTGTGGATTGGCTCAGGTCAGGGAAATGTACTCTTTGGTATTTATGGGATTATTGGGATGAGCTTAGTAAGGAATTACAAGGATTGGACACGAGTGTCATTTATCAATTTTGTGAAGGAAATCAAGCGGCTGATTTTTTAGCTAAAAATGGAGAGTTAGGCAATGATGTAGTTTATGAAGATTTTCGACTTTTGCCGAAGTTCGTAAAAGGGGTTATTCGGATCGATAAGGCTGGGTTGCCTTCTATTCGCATCTAAGGTTCTTTTTTCTTTTGTTTTGTCTTTATCCATTTTTAGTTTACTTGTTATTTATTTTTAGGCATGTTTAGTTTTTTTCCTTAGGCCTGGTTGTGTTGGTTTTTGTTGTTTTTTTTATTTGGTTGGTTGGTTTGTGTTTGGGAGGCTTTATTGTAACTTCCAGATGCTAGTTTTGTAGCTACGATTTTCCTCTACCATAAGTGAGGGCTAATTAATAAACTTGGGATGGGGTCGCTATGAGGGTGGCTACAGGCTCTTTGGGAAAAAAGAAGAAGAAGTACAAATGCACTTTGAGAACTAGATATAATATCTGGTAGCACCAACTTCACCCTGTTTGCCAAAACTTTTGAGAACAATTTGCAAATAATATTACAGAGACTAATAGGCCTATATTTTGTCACTCTCTCTAGTCTTTTTGTTTTTGGAATCAAAGTAATAAAAGCATGATTGAGAGAGCAAGGGAACTGACCTTCATTCAGTGCTTGTAGCACAACATAGGTGACAAATTTTTCCACAAGGTGCCAATACTTTTGGAAGAAGATAGGCGCCATTCCATTAGGTCCAGGTGCTTTGGTTGGGTTAATTTGGTGCAAGGCTTCCACAACTTCTGTCTCAGTGAAGTGTTTTGTGAGTTCCCTAGTCATCTCTCCTATGATTCTTTCATTGAGGGCAGATAAAAATCCCATATCCCCTTTTTGTGTGTTAGCAGTAAACATATCTTGAAAATATTGCATAATAATGCTATCTCTTTCATCACACTCCTTTCACATCCCTTTTCCATCCTTCAGTCTTACAAACTAGTTCTTTTTCCTCCTTTGAGATCCTTTACTAAGGAAAAATTTTGTGTTTTGATTACCTGCCTTTAACCACAAAGCCTTAGATCTTTGCCTCCATAAAATTTCATCTCTTTGTATCCAACAATGTAAATTATCTCGAGCTTTCTGATATTCTTCCTTTCTCAGGTGTTGAGGATCCCCATTTTGTAGTTGTTGAAGTGGGCTCTACCTTGTTGGATCTTAGTCTGGACTTTCCCAAATGATTGTGTCTTCCATTTCATGAGATTTTCACTGCACACAGAGATGTTCCTCATTACATCTCCCATACTAGCATGTCCAGGTATTCTATTCCATGAGTTTTCAATAATCATCTGCTTCAATCCACTTAACTTCGAACCTAAAAGGTCTCTTCCCCTTTCTATTATTTGTACTGCCTCCTGTCTGCATAATGATAGGTATATGGTCTGAGTGTGCTACTGAGCTATGTACAACTTTAGCATATGGAAACATATGACACCACTAAGTATTTGCTAGAAATCTGTCCAACCTCTTACATATATTATTGTCCATTTTTCTATTATTCCACCGGGTAAATCTGATTCCTTCATAGCCCATATCAAGCAACTCGTAGTCATTCACAACTTGTCTAAATTCATCCATCTATCTTTCAGGTCTTTCTCTACCTCTTTGTTTTTCAATTCTACTTAGGATCTCATTAAAGTCTCCAAACACAAGCCAAGCATGGTTTCCTTCCCTTTTTATTGATCTAATTAAATCCCATGTTTCATATTTTCTAGCTATCTCAAGATGGCCATATATCCCTGTCAACTGCCATTCTTTACTAACTCTTCCTGCCTCAGTCACCTTTGCATCAATGTCGTAAGAAAAATTCTACTAATAATTCCCTATACCACACATCACACATAAGTTTCTATCTTTTTATTTTTACTCTTAGCAAGTATGTGGTGTAAGGATGATGAATAGAATGACTTAAATAGTTTAATAGGAATAAACAAAAATAAAATTGAAATAAAAACAAGTATTGTGTATAGTGTGTGGGATGATGAGTAGCAACGCTCTTAGAGAAATTATGAATAGTTAAATGCACCTCCTTTCTCCATATTATAGGGAGTCCTCCACTACGATCCTCACTGCCAATAGCTAAACAATAGTCAAAACCTAACTGAAATTTCAAAGTTTCCATCATTCTCACTAACAATTTAGTTTCTTGCAAAAATAAAACATCGGGAACTTCATTCTTCACAAGATCACGAAGGGCTCGAGTTCCACGTGAATTTCTAAGCTCTCGAGAATTCCAGCTTATAATTTTCATGGTTCCTAGCGGGGCTGTAGTCCAGACACCGTCGATCTCTCCAATTGGTTTTTCTCCTCAGACACATCCATCCTTCTTTGTTTTGGTTTACTTTGCTTGGTTTTTGAGTTTAAGTCTTCAACGTCTATCTCCTTCATCTTTTTAACCAGTTCATATTCTAATTCATTTGACCCTTCATACTAGTCCTTCTGTGTCGTTGCCATTTTCTTCTTGCAAGTACTCTGTTCTTCTTAATGAGTTGGGATATTGGGCCTTCCTCGTGGGCCTCTTCCAACGCATCCTGTTGGGCCTCGTTGGAATCCTCTCTGCTCTCTACTTGAGGCCCACTTGTCTTTCTTTCCTCAACAACTAACAGTTGATTGCCATTAACTTTAGCATCCATTTTTTGGGACATTCCTTCCATAGTTTGATATATGTGGGTATGCCACCATTAATGCCCAGAAGATATTTTTTCCTTTTTGCCTCAATAACTTTCTTATTGATTTTCGTGAATCCTCCCTCTTTATTTTGAGAATTTCTGCTATTTCTATTACGAATTTTTTTCATTTTCGATATCCTGTCTGTTTCACTCATATTTTTAGCAACATATATCAAACTTTGTCACAAAGGCCAAATGCATTAAGGCCTATGACAGAGGGACCCAACTTTGCTGCTATTGCAGCAGCTGAAGATGGAGACAAGACACAAAGAATTGCAAGACCAGACAACAATGCACTGAGGCAGTGAGTGACAAGCAACCTACTTTTAGTGCTAGAACATATAAAATGAATGTATAGAAGCTATTTTGTTTTTCCTTTATGGTCCTTTGTATTCTTTTGAGTTGTGCATAGAACATATAAAATGAATGTATTCTTTTTGAGTAGTTTCCAACAGAAATAACATAGTGATTTCTTCTCCAGAACTGGCTCTTGAATTCCTCTCATCCTATTCCTCATTCTCCCATTCATCATTCCTCTTCTACTTCAAGTTTCATTTTTAACATGGTACCAGAGCAGGTCTGATAACCCCTGCTCATTTCCCTTCTATTATCAATCGTTGTTTTGTGACTTTGTTTGCTCTCTCATTTCTATAACTTTTTGCTCCTATGGCTGAGGCAAACCCACAACATCGCTCTCCTTAAAATCCTTGACCATCTGAGGACCCTAATAGTCCCTTTTATTTGCACTACAGTGACAATGCCAATACTGTGGTGGTCACAACTCACCTCACAGGCCCAAACTATCTCTCTTGGCACCGTGCATTCACCTTGGCCATCTTAATAAAAAACAAGCTTGGATTCCTAGATGGAACCATTGAAACACCTGAGCTTTTCAGTAACCTTTATGTCCCTTGGCTCCACTGCAACAACTTAATACTCTCTTGGATCCTCAACTCAATCTCAAAAGAAATTGCTTCTAATGTTCTGTATGTCAGCTCAATTAAAGAAGTTTGGGAGAAACTTAAAGCTTGGTTTGCACAACCTGATAATGTTCGCATTTATCAACTGCAATAGCAGCTTGGGTCCATCATAAAAGGGACACAATCTGTGAGTGACTACTTCACTCAACTTAATGCAGTGTAGGAAGAGCTGCATAACTATAGACCATTACCTCACTGCTTTTGTGGCTTGTGCAGTTGAAAATATTTAAAATCCATAGGAGAAGCTCAACAAACTGATTTAGTTTTCAAGTTTTTGATAGGGCTAAATGACACCTATGACAGTATAAGAGGGCAAATCATTCTTATAAGCCCCATGCCCTTACTGAATATGATATTCTCTCTTGTCCTACAGGAAGAAAGGCAGAGGCAGGCTAAGACCTTTGTGATGCCTCCCAATGAGTTGTCAGTCTTGGTTTCTTACCACAACCAACCTAAAAGGAAAGAGAAGACATATGTCACCTGTTATCACTATGGAAAATAGGGGCACACAAAGAAAAAATGTTATCGTTTGGTTGGTTCCCACCAAACTTTAAATTCACTAAGTTTAAGCCTGGATACTCAACTGGTGCACCAAACCCTCACTCAGTCAACTAAGTTACTGCTTAAAACCAGGAAAAGATCCCCTAGAGTCCTGCACTATCCCTAACTGAAGCTCAAATTCAACAAATAGCAGCTCTTGTCAATGCTCAATCTTTTCAGCTCATTCCAAAGGATGGAAACTTGCTAATCAACCAAACTGACATTTAGCTTCCAACAGCCACAGATGCAAAATTTCTCAACCACCACTCATCCAATATGGCAGGTATAAACCCTCAAACCCCTACTGGATTTAGCTTATAAGCATTCTCCAAGTTTTCTGCAAATTGTAATCAAAATACACATTCCCTCACAAACCACAAACCTGTTGTATCACATGCTTCCCAATGGATCCTTGACACTGGAGCTACAGACCATATGGTCTGTTCCATCTCATTGCTCACCACCATAACTTGTGAAAAACAAACCCAAGTGCATCTCCCAAACAAAACATATGCTCAGGCAACACACATAGGTACTGTTAGAATTTCAGATAAACATACTCTCACAAATGTCTTATGTGTACCCACTTTCACTTTTAATCTCATATCTGCCAGCAAACTCACTCAAGACTCTTCTCTTTGTCTTATATTTCTTAAACAATTTTACTTCATACAGGACCTGTCTTCATGGATGACGATTGGTTTTGCTGAAATCTTCAATGGCCTCTATTTTCTCAAAACTCATTCCCCATCTTGCCATGCTGTCAAAGGTCCTTCATCAATCAAAAATAGTCCCAGTCAGTTCACTCACTCAGCTAACAGTCAAGACTCAAGCTCAAGCCAACCACAAAGTTTTGATTTATGGCATTTTAGATTAGGTCATGTACCTCGTTAGAGGATGAATATCATTCAAACTCATGTTCCTAATGTTTAATGTAATATTGAAATGCAATGCATAGTTTGCCACTTGGCTAAGCAAAAGAGGAAGCCATTTCATTTAAGTTCTATTTCCACTTCACTTCCTTTTGAATTAATTCGTTGTGATATTTGGAGACCATACTCTCACCCTTCCATCCAAGGTCATCACTATTTTCTAACTATTGTGGATGAAAAAACTCGAGTCACTTGGGTTTACTTGATGAAATTCAAGTCTAAAACAAAAACCATTTTGCAAAACTTCATTCCATGATTACAAACCAGTTTGATGCCAAAATTAAGCAAATAAGGTATGATAATGGCTTTGAATTCCAAATAACATATTTTTACAACTTTCATGGGATCTTACATCAGAAATCTTGCATCTACACCCCTCAATAAAATGGGGTGGTAGAAAGAAAGCACCAACACCTCCTATCCACTACTAGAGCCCTCCTCTTCCAAGCCTTCCTTCCACTAAAATTTTGGGGGAATGTTGTACTGATAGCAGCTCACCTCATCAATAGAATCCCAACTCCTGTCCTCAACAATAAATCTCCATATGAGGTCCTCTTCTCATCCATTCCTTCCTACTTTCACTTAAAAGTTTTTGGATGCTTATGTTTTGCTTCCACCATAAAAAATAATAGAAGCAAGCTAAGTCCTCGAGCTAGAAAATGCATCTTTATAGGTTATCTCCCTGGTGTCAAGGGATATAAGGTTTACGATCTTGAGGATCACTCTTGATTTGTGCCACGATATGTGGTCTTCTATGAATCCTCTTTCCCATTTCAAAAATCAAATTCTGATGTCACTTCCCCCACTGACTCCCACAATCTGGTTCTTCCAATGGCCATACCAGTATCCATCTCTTCTCCCTCCACATACCCATCTGTCCCTCCCTCAACTTCAACTGACATCCAAGAAAACAATCCTGCCACTCAACCCAACTCACAAGACAATAATCACAATAACAACCTGAACACTTTCCCCTTCCACTGAAAACAATAAGCCACTTTCACATACTTCCATAGAATCACCTCACTCTCCAATCATAAACACACCACCTGTCACTCTTAGGAGATCTAATAGAGCTCGACAGCCACCTATTTACCTACATGATTACTATTGCCAAATAGCTCATACAAGTCCAACTTCACACTCATCTCCAATCAACACTGCTCATCCTCTCCTTCAATACATGTCCTATGACAATCTGTCCACTCAACAAAAATCCTTTACTCTCTCACTCTCACTACTTCGAGAACCTTAAAATTATCAAGAAGCTGTTAAGTCCAAGTATTGGTAAGATGTCATGCATGTTGAGTTGAAGGTTTTAGAAGATAATGGGACTAGGACAGTCACTATTTTACCTCAAGGAAAAAGAGTAGTGGGATGCAAGTATGTCTACAATCTTAAACTAAAATTTGATGGGATAGTAAAGAGGCCTAAGGACAGGTTAGTGGCAAAAGGCTACACTCAAAGGGAAGGATTTGACTACCAAGAGACCTTCAATCCAGTTGCCAAACTCATAACTGTTTGAGTCTTTCTTGCACTAGCTACCATCTTCAATTGGCACCTCTATCAACTAGACGTGCACAATGGTTTTCTCCATGGAGAATTGGATGAAGAAATCTATATGGAGTTACCTCCAGGTTATCACAGCAAGGGGAGTCCACTACCAAAGGAAAACTTGTTTGCAAACTTCACAAGTCACTCTATGGACTCAAGTAAGCCTATAGGCAATGGCACTCAAAGTTTTCTGAATCTCTTGTTTCCATTGGTTTCTAACACTCAAAATCAGACTACTCCCTCTTTACCAAAAATGATGAGAATGGTTTCATAGTCTTACCTGTCTATGTTGATGACATAGTTATAGGTAGCCGCATCATTAAGGCAATTAACCAAGTAAAAGCTCACTTGCATTCTCAATTTAGAACCAAAGACCTTGGCACTCTCAAGTTCTTCTTGGGTTTAGAGATCGCAATGTCAGCTACTGGACTCAATTTGTGCCAAAGGAAATATAGTCTTGAAATCCTAGAAGATGCAGGACTTCTTGGGTGTAAACCAGCAAACGCACTCATTGAAATGAACCACAAACTCTCACATTCCTCACCAGATTTGTTAAAAGATCTCACAAGCTACAGGAGACTCATAGGTAGACTGATCTACCTCACCATAACTTGACCTGATATCACCTATGCAGTTAGCATACTTAGTCAGTTCATGGACAGGCCAAGTGAATTCCATATGCAAGCTGCTCATTGAGTCTTGAGGTATATGTAAAAGGGTTAATAGGCCAAGGTGTACTTTTCTCCTCTAAATCTGCTGTGCACATTTAAGGCCTTCAATGACTCAGATTTGGCAGCTTGCCTAGAGACAAGAAGATCCATAACAAGGTTTTGTGTATTCATGGTGATTCCTTGGTTAGTTGGAAATCTAAGAAGCAAATGACCATCTCACGCTCCTCTGCAGAGGTAGAGTATAGAGCCTTAGCTCACACCAACTGTGAGGTAGTTTGGTTGATTTCCTTATTGAAGGAATTCAACATTGTGCACTCTAAACCTGCCCTATTGTTGTGATAACCAATCTGCCCTAAACATTACTAAGAACCCAGTTTTTCATGAAAGGACCAAGTTCATTGAATTAGATTGCCACTTTGTTAGAGAGAGTGCTGGCCAAGGTCATTACTCCCATACATATCGCATCAAGGTTAAAGCTTGCAGACATTTTCATTAAGGCATTGAGTGCTGCAAGCTTTCAGTTTGTACTGTCCGAGATGGGGATTTTGAACATCTATGCCCATCTTGAGGGGGAGTCACAAAGGTCAAATGCATTAAAGCCTATGAGAGAAGGACCCAACTTTGTTGCTATTGCAGCAACTGAAGGTGGAGACATGACATAGAGAACTGCAAGACCAGACAACAATGCACTGAGGCAGTGAGCGGCAAGCAACCTGCTTTTAGTGCTAGGATGGACGTGCTAGTGGATTCCCTCTTTGTGTGAATATGTGTACATATATGTGTGGGCATGTGAGAAGCTATTTTTTTTCCTTTGTGGTCCTTTGTATTCTTTGGAGCTGTGCATAGAACATATAAAATGAATGTATTTTTTTGAGTAGTTTTCAACGGAAATAACACAGTGATTTCTTCTCCAGAATTGGCTCTTGAATTCCTCCCATCCTCTTCCTCATTCTCCTATTCATCCTTCATCTTTCTACTCCAAGTTTCATTTTAACACTTTGCTCAGCATGATTTTGGGGTTGGAGCATTGATGGACTCCGATCGGTTTCCTCCTTCTGATCACGGTGGTTACGCACCTTCTCCGATGCACTGCCAGTTCGCATCCACTAACCAAAGGGAAAACAATCTTCCGTGAAAGAATCCTTGTTGTTTTGCCAGCAATTGCAATCTCTATTGTTATGTCCTAATCTGCCATAAACATAGCAGAACTTGGAAGTCTCTCGTAGACAAATCTGACCCAACATGATCCATTCGGCCCAAGGTTGATACGCTTGCCTCTCATCAGAGGTATTGTGATGTTCAGGCGAACCCTTATGAGGATGAATTCTCCCTAAGCCACATCCCCTTTCTCCCAATCAATCTCTTCCACAATCCCAATGCTATCGCCAATCAATCTCACCACATGTTCGTTCATTGCATGCAGTGGAAGATCATAGAGTCTGATCCAAAACGCAGCTTCTGTAATCGTTATGTTAATATTTGGAGCTCCCCTTCAAAATCTTTCATCAGTACGAGGTGCTTGTCAATGTCGAAGGACCATGACAATTCTCTCTTCACCCTTTCTTTCTCTATGCAATCATCAAACTCGACTAGGATTAGTCTAGAACCCATATCTTTAAAAGATACTTTCTTCACTGGACGCCAAATCTTCCTCATTGTTTGTTTAAACGCCTCCCGGTTTTAATTTTTGTCCGTCAGACAGGGACATAATCAAACATTTTTCTCCCCTGTTTTTTGAACTTTCTAGGAAAGTGGTGTCCACCAATATCTCCTCTTGTTCTTGCTCGGAGAGGGAGAGTTTTCTCCTATGTTTTCTTCCATTGTTGGCACGTCGATAAGCAGCAGTTATCTACGCACAAGATCCCAGAAAATCTACCTCAAAAACCGACTGAAACCCTGTACAGAGACAGGGAAAGAAAACCTCTACGAGAGCAGACCTCTCGAGAGGAAATATTGTGTTTTTTCAATAAACCATGTTAGTCTAGCGACTTCTCGATATGACCATTTTCTTCACCTTTTGACGGCCTCCAATCTCGAACCAAACTCTATCTTAACTCAACAACTCATTTTGCCTAGTTTCGACATTAGGAATTTTCCAACACATAATTTTACATTAACAACATATATAGTTTGAGAAATCTGGGGAGCCATAATATTAAGAATATGTATTTTGCATGCAACTCAAACTTACTTTTTTTTATGTAGATATGTATTTATGTATGCAACTCAGATCAAAGTCTAAAGGAATTGTCTTAGGTGGGAGGGGAAATTAAGTTTGTGAGAAACTTCATACAAAACACCAACTCCTATAGGAGTTCAATAAATCTTTGTGGGGAGCCATGGTCTCCCCAAGCCCCATTGATGCAGGTCCGACCCTGTTCCTCTTGTTCCATGTGCCTGATGAATCCTTGGTTCTGGTCACCCCCCATGAGCATTTGACTAAGCATGATGTCGTTCATCGAAGAGCCAGTACCGGAAGCATCAAAGATCTGTGAGATTTCTTGTGGACCTTTCTGCAAGAGTTGGGTGGTCATGAATCCTCCGCCGTCATTCATCCCAACAAGGTTTGCTTGATCAGGTTCTGATTGGAAATGATCATATGCAGTGCTATGCTGCTGGATGGCACTTGTGTATGGTGGTCTAATGGAAGAAGAATGCTGGTGATCATGACCAGCCATGCTACCAGCAAAGCTCTTGTGCATCATGGGAGAGTTTATAGTACTACTGCTTGCCGTGGCTCCTATTTGGGCTGCTTTTTGCAACAAGGCTGTTGCTGACATGTGAGCAGAACCGAATATTTGGCACCCTTTTTTACTTTCTAGAAGTTGATGGAAGGCCCCAGAGGAGCAGTTGGAACTGAGCTGAAGGCTTGAAGAAGAGGAGGTTCTTGGACCACCAAAGAGAGTACCAGAACTGGTTGAGAACATACCTCCTGTCATGTTCGTAGGTTTGAAGCTGGGCATTGAGAGTACTGGATCTTGAGAGGGGGATTTGAGCTGGTTCTTGTGGTCTGAATTATTGAAGTTGGATGCTCCATTAATGGATGTGTTAGTGGTCATATTCATGGGCATAGATGACATGAGCTCAGGCATCTGTGCCTGAATGTTTGATCCATTGTTGTTGATTAGTTCCTGGTTTACTTTGTTGTTTTCTTCTGCTAATGCATCACAAAAAGCCCTGTGGGTGATAAAACTATCTCTCCTGCACACACACATGAAGAAGTGGGTTGCATATTGTTTGGAAAGTAAGAATTGAATTAAAGAAACTAAGTTCAGTAGAGAATACAAGAAAGATATTCAAAACTTAAAGCATGAAAAGTAAAAGAGGGAGGGAGGGAGGGAGGGGGGCGCTAAAAGAACGACATATATCAAAAGAAGCACCAAAAAGGGTATCTAAAAAAGTCAATCAATTTGTCTGCCATTAATTCCACTATTTTGGGGAACATACAATACAACTAGTACTGTATCTAACCCAAGTGATAACAGCCCATGGACAGTGCAGTTAATTAATTTTGTAGCAAGTTCTTTCAACAAGCTCTGCTAATTGAGAAATTAACGTGCAAAAACTCTCTCAACGTAGAGATCATCATCGATATCAGGTCATACGATGAGATCCTATTGTTCTTAATTAGTTTCTACTAGATCAATTTTCATGCACATTTATGATATGTATCTGATGAGCTTTATGATATTATGCGAACCTGGAAAAGATGGTTCCGCAATCACATTTGTATTCCCTAGTACCGCAGCTCTTTTGATGAGCCTTCCAATCCGATTGAACTGCATATTTCTTCGAGCATTTATCACATTTCCATTTCTTTTCTCCATGTTTCCGGCTGTAGTGTTTTTTGATGCCTGTAAGGTCTCCTAGAGCACGAGCAGGGTTGTTGTGGACACATGTGGACTCAGGGCATATGTAGACTCGTTTCCTGACCTCAGTGCTTGTTCTTTGCTTTAGCTTCCATGGAAGATTATGACCTCTTCTGTGCAACTGAAGATTTTGGTCCCTCTGGAACCCTTTGTTGCAAATTTCACACACAAACCTGTTTGTTGCCATTAGTGTTGTTGGTGATAGAGCAATAACTTCGGCACTTGGATCTAATAATCCATGAGAATTCAATAATTAGAACTTTACTGTCGACTTCATTCATATTAAGGGCCGGGAAACCTTATTAGAGTACTTATATAAGATTTAGCTTCTATCTGTGTTAGAATATAAAATGTTACAAAATATTCACTTAAAAGGAAGGAAAGATAATTCATTGGCCCCATGCATAGAGCCCAAAACAGTTACAAACAAAAAGCGCAATCAAGCAAACAGTTCTACAAAATTATTGTGATCTCAAGGCAATAATTGAACTATTATCATATCTTAATCTTTTTGCAAAACTAAATAAGATCAGGTTTAAGTTTTTTCAGATGATAAGAACCCCATATACATTTTTTTGTAGTCTTGAACTGAATGTTCAAATACACCCTTGACATGAATATATCCTTAACCATACTGAACCCCAACTCAAACTACAAGAAAAACGAGAAAAATACTACAAGAAAAATGAGTATTTGTGAAAGATTATTTACAATAAGAATGACTATTAATTGTGAAGAAAACAGACTGATCATTTTAGTAGGAAATAGTCATTTTCGTAAGAAATAACTGGTCGCAAATAAACAGTTTTCTTGTAAGTACTTCATGTATTAATAAAACATGGTCTTATATTATAATTAGGTTCAAGAACCCTAGATGCTAATCAAGAGAACTGATCACACGTTTCAATTTCATGATGAAAATAAACACCAAGAAAACTATTTTGAGGAAGTACTCACTATATTTAATATATATGAAAGAACTAGCTAGCTATATAGCAGATATATATTAGCATAAAAAAATGACTAATTAAGGTTCTTGGGATTGGTTGAATTTGCCTGGTGTTCCCGGAAGATTCCTTTTCTTCTTAACCATCTGCTGTTGGGAAGTGGAGCTATTGCTGTTAGTTGCAGCAGCACCAGAGAGTCCTGAGCTTGAGCCATCCAAGGGATGTTGAAGCTGTAGTTTCTGCTTTTCTTGATGAACTTCTTCACCCGTATTCCCTGAGGAGAAGCTGCCTTCATCTCCTGTAATATTTGACATTTGAAAAAGAAAATACTGATGATATAATTGTACTGTCCTTGTATGTGTGCGTGTGTGTTTTTTTTTCCCTTCCTTCCCTTCCAAAGCTATAGTTTGTTTCTTCTATTTGCTTTCTCGTTGCTGGCGCTCTCACTCAAAGAAAGGGCTTGTTTTTTCTTGAACACGAAATCAGGAGTTTGCTTCATAAGAGGAAGACAAAAACCAGGGAATTCTCCTTCATTTCTGGTGAAGAAGAGAACTATTGCTGCCATAAGACTAGCATTGGAACCTGGTCTACTTTGGCCTTATATAAATATATAGTATTCATAAGAGACAAATATCGCTTGGCAAATGCCCCCCCGGCTTATAATGGAGGTTTATTTTATAATCATATCCATTCCATTTTTTTTAAACCTTTCCACTATTTTATCCTTTTCCTCTTCCTTTTGTTACATAAATATATATATAATGGCTAGCTAGTTTCCTCTCCCTTAACGTACTTTCTATTTTCTAACATTATAGCCATGGCTTGATGATCTATAGTGGTGGCTTATTTTATGATCATATGCCATGGCCTGGATCCAAATGCATGGGCAAATAGTAATGCCCAAATTACTTTATTTTCCTATAAACACACCATTCACATAGCATTATTTGATTTGAAAGATAAATTTTAAAATTTGAATTGTAAGATTCAAATTATACCACCTGGATGTTGTGTGGTGTATGTAAAAGCCTTCAAATAGCAGAACTATATATGTAATTGCTGATCATTATCCTTTCAAGGTAAGGCATAGGATTCACCCAATTATGGGACCAAAGCTAGCCTAATTCACATCTTTGTGTAATTTCTTTTTATCTAAAATTATTTGGGATTCAATTCAAACATTTTGAAATTTGTTCACAATAGTTGTGGCTTTTCCATTAATTATATTTTATAGCTATAGAGACTTATATATAAACATTCCCCTAATTAGATACAATTGATATAAATAATATATATATGTTATATATTCATACGATGATATAACATTGAAAAGAGTGACATTAATAGGCAGCTGTTAATTATTATTGTAACTCTATTTAATAGCTTTCAATACGATCGTCATGATCTGAAAATTGGATTGTATGTATATATATATGTTTTCCTCCGCGTGTTTACCACGCACAAAAAGTCCAGCAGGTTATATATATATATATACACATACATACATATATAAGTTTCTTAGCTTCGATAATCGATTATTTCGACTTTGATCTCTTTCGATTGTCATGATTAATTATGATGACTATGAACATATATATTTGATTACAATATTAATATAGATCAGTGTAAACCCAATTAGTTAATATACAATTGAGACAGCATGTCTGAATTAACTAGACATGGCTATTACTATAAGTTATTAATGGTGCCGATATGTAGGATCTTATAATTGTCTTATTCCATCCCACCAAAGAGGAGATCACGATCATTACCTACTCAAATTTTACAAAAATATTCAAGTAAAGACATAAAGATGCTGCTTTAATTTTTTTTCTTGGTTCAGACCCATATATATATATATGCATCAATAAGGCATATGGTCATGATGATATTGATCATGACGTACGTACGTGCTTAATTAATTAAGCTTTTAGTCGTTATATGGAAAGTGGTGAACATTTATAGATCATATATAGAAGATTAGGTTTTTGCTAGCCAATATTAGTAGCACTGGCCTAAACGTACGACAACTGCATGCCCAACCACCCCAGCTTAGGATTGAAGATTGAACAACCAACCCCCCCCCCCCCCCCCCCCCCCC
>QEOT01009238.1:141791-159227 GCA_003123785.1 Pterocarya stenoptera | reverse complement strand
ATATATATATATATATCTATAAGAAAACTGCTTAATTATTTGTGGTCAGTTATTTTTAGCGAAAATGATAATTATTTTCTGTCAAAATAAGTCTATTTTTATCGTAAATTAATATCTATTATCGTCATAAATAATCAGTTACAAATACTTATTTTTTTTATAGTATAAATATATATATATTTATTTATATGCCCGGCCCTCATGATCGCACGCCCACAAAACGGCCGGGAACAACAAGGTGACAGAAGTTGGAATATCTGCATTCATGGGCTAAGTACGAATTTTGCAGTAGTAAAAATAACTCTTTTGGCATTTGCATGCAGATGCCCCTTCTCCATCACAGAATCTCTTAATGACGCCAACAAGACTAGTGCCTAGTAATTATCTATCTAAGAAGTTCGATGTTCTTGATGAAGCTTATATATATATATATAAAACACGCATCGACGCGGTACACAACAAGCACTTAAAGACACAAGTAGTGTTGCAACATGATATATATGCGCAATATTAATTGACCAAATTTCTTTTGTACGTGTAGTATGAATCGATAAAACAGCATATAAAACCTCCAGATTGAAGAACTAGCATTAATTGGATGCTGCTATTTCGTAAGTACTAAAGACTGATCATGATCCAGATGCTACTTGACAGAAGCAAAGTAACCAAGTGGATATTATATATAAAACCAATGGAAAAGACGTACGTACTACAGCCACGCCTTAATTAATTTATTCTTTCAATTATAAAAAATATATTTTTAATGAGATATAAAACAAAAGGATAGTCTATTCTTGTTGATATAGACATATTTTTTTTACATATAATGAAAACAAAAAAAGTGATCGAGAAGATAATATTATATATTAATTCTAGCATTTTAATTATTATATATACAAGTAGTACTACTCGATCGTCCATCACGAATGAACCTCGTCATTTTGACGTCATCATTTGATTGTTTAATATTAATTTGAGCACAAAGTTTATATAATATGATCTTATATATGTAGAGAAATAACTGAGCAAGTTCATATCAAAAGGCCATAACCAATTTGCCAATTGATCTTTATATATATATATATATCCTCTAGCTAGCTAGCTTGTCACCGGCGGCATGCAATCTGCTTGAGGTTCCAAACTCAGTACCAATTAAACTGCACGAGGGTTGTTAAGCAAAAGTTTTGAACTCTTAATGCGCGCAGTACTGAATGAGTATCTCTAATAATATTGGAGCGAAGCGACTAAAATATGCAATCAACAGTGTTTTGTCAAAAAAATTTTTCTCACAACATGGGGGGTGAATTAGGGTGCGCTTGTGGTTTGTTGCTATGGCCACGGCCGCTGGGCCTTCGGTGCCATTGGTGGGGTAGGCTGTAACTACCTTAGGAAGTGAGCAGAGGTTGCCGATGAAGGCTTTGAGCGTATCGGTTGGTTCTGTGGGCTGGGGTGGCTAGAGGTGTTTCGTTTGCAGAGTTGGTGGCGAGGCTGTAGGCTCTTCCAAAATTGGATATCCCATTGAAGGAACCTAGGTTTTGTGATTGTGAGATGTTTTTCTTATTTTCGAAATCGGAAATTAAACAATCAGCTGAACCTTTCAGATTTTCGGTGGTGTTGAAATTTTTGAGGCGTAGACCATCTTTGGACCATGTCCATGGTTTCATTAAAAGCAGATGGGGACTGAAAAATATGCCGGTCGTTGGGCAGCTTTGAAATCCGAGAAATCTCCTTGTACGCATATCAAATGAAGAAGATTTTGTTGGAGTTATGGCACGAGGGAATGCTGATATTGTAGGGGTCCCTTATCGGATTTTTCATAGGACACCAGAGTTTCGAGGAGGAGGACTCCCCGTTAGTACCTGTGTGGTTGACTCTATTGGGGTTACCTCCAAATTTCTTTCAGCTATCAATGTTGAAGAGTATTGGTGGAGGATTTGGTAGATTTCTGAAACGAGATAATGCGACTGCGTGCGTTTCTCATCCTGAGGCAGCAAGGATTTGTGTTGAACTAGATGTTTCAAAGCCTTTGAGAAAAGAATTTTTGGCTTGGAACTCTGGGACTCCCTAATAGCCATTTCCAAGAAGTGATTTATGAACCGGTCCCTCAATTTTGTGGTGTGTGTCGTAGACAAGGACATTAGGAGAAGAATTGTGGGAAGCGAAAGAATCCGGTGGTACAGGTAGCAGTGGATGGTATACATTTAGAGGATGATGGTGATCGTCCTAAGAAGGTGTGGAAGCCTGTCGGAAGTAAGAAGATGGAGGTACAACCTTCAGTCTCAATTACGGCAGAAGCAGGGTTCTCTGTTTCTAGACGTGGGGAGGTGTTGGAAAGGATTTATAAAAGGAAGAGTGAGTTTGAATTAAAAATGTTAGAGGTGTTGTTTGTGGATTCAAAGGGACTTATGGTTGATAAATCTAACTTTGATTTACGATGTAAGGGGGCTGTTTCGCAGACTAGTCCAAAGATAGGTAGCCTGGAGAACAAAGGGATGACGTCTCTATCGCCATCTCAAAAATTGAGTAGTTGGTTCGAATTAACAGAGGAGGTACCTGAGGATGAGATAGAGGAAGAGCAGGTATCTGAGAAGAGTAGGCTACTGAGAAGCTCTCTGAAAGCTGTGAATGAAGCATTGGAATTTGAACTTAGCCGGCTAAATGATACTGGGAAGGAATTGTTCTAGCAGGGGCAATCTTTTTTAGAGGGGAATTGGAGGAAGAATTGGAAGAGTTAGCTAATAAATGTATGATTCTGATTCAGAGTTACATGTGCCTCTGAAACGGCTAAGAGGGGTGAAAAAGAACGGACCAGTGATAGTTCTGGATAGAAGAACTAGATCCAAAAAATCTTTTTAATTTTATCATGAAGATTATTGTTTGGAATATTAGGGGAATTTGTTCGTCAAAGAGTAGGCTTCGACATATTATGACTAAAAGTCATCCGTCTGTGGTGGCATTGTTAGAACCGTTTATAGATGAGAATAAATGTCGGCAATGGGCTAGGTGGATGCACCGGCCAAAGTTTATAAATAACGCCGAGGTGGGTGGGAAAATATGGTTGTTTTGGGATGAAGAGTTGGAGTTTGAGATGGTTTATATGTCGGATCAAGCATTATCAGGATGGTTTGTATGAGGTAATACCAAGATTTTGGTTGTTATTGTTTATGCAAGCTATTTCCAGGTTAAACGATTGGAGCTTTGGGATTATCTTTGTGCTTTAGATGCGGTTGGTTGTCCCTTTTTTGTTGGGGGGATTTTAATATTGTTCGTCGAGATGATGAAAAAGTAGGTGGACTGTTGAGGTTTCCTCGTGCGAAATTGGAATTTAATAATTGTATTCATGATTGTGGTTTAATTGAAGTTCCCTCTCTTGGCAAGAAATTCTCTTGGTGTAATGGGAGACTCGGAGGTAGATGTATTTGAGCAAAGCTGGATCGTATTTTGGTGTCGTCGTCATTCATGAATTTTTTCAATAAGCTGGCTCGTATGGAGTATCTCTCTTGGATATCTTCCGATCATTGTCCTATGCTATTACATTTGAAGAAGGAAAGTAGAGATGGCATTAAATATTTCAGATTTCAGCGTATGTGGGGAACTCATGAAGGATTTCTTCCTTTGGTCTGTGAGGTCTGGAATCAAAGTTTGGAAGGATCGCCGATGTTACAAGTTAGTAAGAAGCTGAAATTATAAAAAGGTAGGCTGCGGGAATGGATTTCTGAAACGTTTGGGAGGGTGGATTTGGAATTGTTAAATGTGGGAAATAGAATTATAGAGTTGGAGGATTTACTAGCTACGGGTTACTCACAGGAGCGTGAAATGGAATTGATGTGTTGTGAAAAGTAGCATAGTCAATGGCTAAATAGAGAAGAGATTTTGGGCTACCAAAAGTCATGAATAAAATGGGTCAAAGAGGGGGATTCTAATACTGCATTTTTTCATGCCTCTACTCGAGTGAAGAAGAAAAGTTTGATTGTTGACTGTATGGATTTGGGAAATGGACATGTACTTAACTCAGCTGAAGACGTACATAGGGAAGGGGTTTGGTTTTCCCAGGATCTGTTGACAACGTCGACTGTTGAATTGGAAGAGGAGGCGTTAAGCTTGCTATCGCCGGTGGTGTCTGATCAGGAAAATGCATTATTGTGTGCGCCACCATCTTTGGAGGAAGTTAAAGTGGCGCTGTGGTCTATTCCTCAGGATGGGAGTTCGGGTTCGGATGGGTTTTCGGCAAGTTTTTTTAGAATTGCATGGGACGTGGTAAAGTCGGATATTCTTGAGGTGGCGAAGGAAGTTTTTGAGGGGATACCGTGGACAACATTTTTTGGTGCTACTAATCTAGTGATGATTCCTAAAGTGGAGGCTCCAGCAAATTTAGGCCAATTTAGGCCAACTAGCTTGTGCTCGGTCGTCGATAAAATTGTGGCTAAGATAATGGTGTTGAGATTGGCACCGGTCCTCGGAGGTATTATTTCATCTGAACAAGCTACTTTTATTCGTGGCCGTAGTATCTTTGAAAACATAGTGCTGGCCCAAGAACTGTTCATGGTATGAATCGAAAAATTAGGGGTGGGAATGTCATAATAAAGATTGATATGGCCAAAGCCTATGATCGAGTAAATTGGAGATATTTAATGAAAGTGATGAGAAGATTGGGATTTTTAGCAAAATCGCAATCTTTGATTTTTAATGCGATATCCTCTTTGAGTTTTTCAGTTATGCTAAATCTTTTTCAAACCGTCACGTGGATTACGTCAAGGTGATCCCCTTTCGCCTTATCTTTTTATTTTGTTTGAAGAACTTCTTTCATGTATGTTGCAGCAAGCTTATGCTCAAGGCCAAGTAAAATTTTTAATGCTTGTGGGGGCGTTCGTATCTCTCATTTATTATATGCCGATGACTTGCTGATTTTTGCAAATGTCAGTCAAAAACTTGAGGGTGGTGCTAAAGAAATATGAAGACATTTCGGGTCAGTTAGTTAGTCCACAAAAGTCCTCTATTTATTGCTCTTCTAACGTGAATTGTGCCCGGAAAATGGAGCTGAGACATATTTCAAGATTTAATGAGGGGGAATGGCCTTGTATCTATTCGGGAATCCCATTACATGTGGGGCGTATTACGTTGAGATTATTTGAGCCTTTGCTGGCAAAGGTGCAAAAAAAGTTAGCGGGATGGAAGAAGAAGTTGCTATCGTTTGGTGGGAAAATTATTCTTATCAAGCATGTGTTGAATAATATGCCCATTCATTTATTGTCAGTGATGAATTTGCCTAAAGGAATTTTTGGGAAATTAAAATCTATATTCTCAAAATTTCTTTGGGGTTTTGGTGAGGGGATTAAAAAAAGAACTTGGGTGTCCTGGAGGAATATATGCTTGCCAGTTGAGGAGGGGGGGCTTGGCTTACGTGATTTGGCTGAAGTTTAAACCTCATTATTCATGAAATTTGCTTGGAAGATGTTGAAGGGGGATCTCTTTGTATAGAATTTTTTCATGCCAAATATGTGGGTAATGCGCATATATCTACGGCGTATGAAGGTAGAAGGGGATCTCGGTTTTGGAGAGGGATTGTTAAAGTCCTTCCTTTGGTGCTAAATAATTCAAGATGGCTGGTAAGAGAGGGAGCTTTGAGTTTTTGATAATTGGATGGGCAGAGGTGCAGTGGCTGCTAGACAGGATATGGTGGGCGATAGTGATGTGCAGATCCAAAGCTTATTGGATAATGGGTAATAGAATTTATCTTTATTGAGATAGATGGTGGATGAGGAAATGGTGGATACTATTTTGGCAGCTCAAATTCATCCACAAGTGGGGCAAGATATTTTGATTTGTTAGCATACCACAGATGGGGAATTTACAACAAAATCAGCTTGGAATATTATTAGAACACATGGAGTGATATGTCCATGGAAGAAATGGCTGTGGCAAAAGTGGGTGCCGAAAAAGATGTCATTCTTATGTTGGCATGCACGACGAAAGGCTATACCAGTCGATGAGGTAATTAAACAAATAGGCATTCCAATTGCTTTGAAATGTCATTGTTGTTTTTTTTTTTCCTCAAATTGAGACTGTGGATTATATTCTTTGTGATGGGGAAGGGCCAAGAAAAGTATGGAAATTTTTTGCAGCTAATTTTGGTATTCATTTGCCGGAGACACGGATTTGGGCAGGGGTGATGAACGTATGGTGGTGCAGAGCATCAAGATCCTCCCAGGTGCGTCATCTTCATGGTGTCATACCAATTATATCTCTTGGGCTTTATGGGTTACACGCTGTAGTGCTCATGTGGAGGGTCTTAGTTTTGACTGGAAGAAAGTGGTGTCTATGGTGAAAGGGTATATAATAGAGGTTACGGATTTGGTGGATAATTTTAGATCTTTAGGCTTAAATGAAGTTTCGGTGCTGAGAGATTTAAACTGTCCTATAGTGGAATTAGGGGGTAGAATTCCGAGAAGAATTTCTTGGGTATTACAGGAGGCTGGAAGGGTTAAATTAAATGTTGACGGTGGTTTTTGTGGTAATCCGGGGACGTCTGGTGGAGGAGGTATTATTAGAGATGATCATGGACATGTTTTGGGTGGTTTTGCGCATTACTACAGCGAAGCTATGAATACAATTGCGGAATGTCGTGCGGTGCTTGATGGACTTCGAATGTGCAATCAACTCGGTTTGAGAAATTTTGTTGTTGAATCGGATTCAAGTGTTATTGTGGATTGGTTTGTGTCCGGTATATGTAATTATTGGTATCTTTGACATTTTTGGGAGGAAGCTCAAAGTCTTGTTAGATCTCTTAATGTTCAATTTAAGCATGTTTATAGAGAGGCCAATATGGTTGTGGATTTTTTGGCTAAGTATGGTATTGTGATAGAAGAATTGGAGATGTATGGAGAAGTTATTAGTCCGGGAAGGCTTAGGGGTCTTTTACGTATGGATAGATTAGGCATCCCTTACATTAGACGTTAGTCTTATGTGGGGTTGGTTGATTTTTGGATATGGGAATTTTGTTGGTTTTTGGGGATTGTTTTGGTATTCCTCTGCTGTTAGTGAGGGCTTCTATTAATAAATTATGGAAAATGGGTCACTTTCGTACATGTGATCTCGACTTTTCATAAAAAAAAAAAAAAGAGTTTTGTCATAATTAACGTTAACATTGCCCTACTATATACTACTTGAATGGCGGGAGCTAACCGGCTTTTGCGGCCAATTTATTTTGCGGCGAAATAAAGTTTGATGCAAAAGTTCTTTTGCATTGTTTCAGTCTCGCCAAATAACATTTCGTCACTAAAAATTACTTTTTGCAGCAAAACATGTTGTCACAAAATCTTTTAGTTGCAAAAACTTAATTGCGACACTTTTCACTACAACAAAAAGCCGTTTAAGCGGCCAAAGAAAATTGTGGCGAGCAATTATTGGACGGTAGAGCCCTCATTTTACTGTAGCCGTGTTTTTCTTCTGGAGAGCGAGGAAATCACCGCAAAAAAGGCTATTTGCGGCGATGATTAGTCGCCGCAAATAGAGTCGCCACTTTACATCTCGATATAACACGTTATTCTCTTAGACGGCGACGTTTTTGTTATCTTTGCTACGATTGGTAACCGCCGCAAAAGATCACGATAAAAACCTACATGAATTCCCCCCTTCTTTCTTTTTCCCCCGTCTTTCTTTTCCTTCTCCCCCCTTTATTCTTTTCCCCCAGCTCGATATTCCCTCTCTATTCTTTGTGAGTTTGCTGCGGCCCTTCCTAAGCCATGCCTGCCACCGTGCCATCGCCACCTCGCCGAGGACTAGGTGAGTCTCTCTGTGTGTGCGCGTCTCTCTCTTTCTCTCTCCCTCTCCTTTATCTCTCTCCATTCATTTCTCCCACTCACTTTTTCGCCCTAATAATCTCTCTCTGAGATCTCGCGGGTTCCATCGTCGTATGTGGGGGATCCCGACCGGAGCGTGGACGATGGGCTGCTGCTCATGAACAAAGCATACAGTAAAAGAAGGAGACATGGCTACAGTATGGATACCCTCCCGTTGCTCATGACCGGAGCGGTGATCAATGAATGGGTCTCTGTTTTTCAAAATTTTCCCCTCCCGTTTTAGGTATATGTATTGCAAGTATTGCATCTAAGCATAGTGATATTTCCTTCATCTATGTTTGTTTTGATTTCGTAGATTTGGAGTTCCTGTTTACTGTTTGGGTAAGTTCAGTTTTTTTGGGTATTTTCCCTAATTGATTGTGAATCTGTTACGAATTGATTGTGAATCTGTTACAAATTGCAGTGCTTTATCAACATTAGGGACTTTTTGATGTTGAAGGATTGGTTTGGATCAGTTTTTAGACACTGATTTAGAATTGATTTGGGGTTTGGGGAGCTTTGTCGAATGTTGTTTTGGGTGATATACATCCGAAAGTATGCCAATGTGGATTTATCTGTATTGCTGCTGAATTTCAAATTTTAATATAATTTCCTTCTCCATGAATTTTGGGATTGTGCTAGCTCTAGCTACTGTGAAATATTTTATTCACATCTAATCAAATAAATGCACCTGAGGAGGGTAGTAATCTCTGGAAGTTTGGAGGAAGGGTAAAGAACTCAGAAATTAACCTGGTAGCATCATTGATGGTGATGATCTTCTTTGACAATCATGAGGATTTATTAAAGGCTGCATGATGGAAAGGATTATTAATGTAGGCAAGATATAAGGCTTTCTAAGAATATCTGAACTAGGAATTTTGTTTTAGTATGGATACCCCTAAACTTGAGCCAAAGCGTATAGTTGCTTGCATGCAACCTCAAGAAACTGGATCAAATTGGCAAAGGAGACATGCAGGAACTGCATTACATGAACATGTGGGTTACAAAATGCTAATTAACTGAGTCCATTTCAGAATTTTACATGTATTATTAATATCTTTGAGTCTTTTGCTCATGCTTCTGTACGTAAACATAGATTTTCATTTCCTTTTTTTAAAGCTTATTACATTTTCCAAGAAAATAGTCCTTTCTGATCATGGATTATACTTGGTAGCTACCAGCTATGTAGTAAACATTTGACTTGTTTCTAGGCATCCTAATGTGCTAAACCTAATTCCACTGGGGTTCTTGGTGACTTCTAGGACCCTCTAATCCATGGTTTGTGCGTACTGATCTTTGTAGAGTGTAATGCCACTTTTGAGCCTCATGTTTGGATCTTTTTTTTTTGGCTCTAACAGAGAGTTTTCACCAACCCTGTGGTGTTTGAACCAACCATGCGTCGTTATTCTAATGGAAATCAATATGTTACAACCAGCCCTATTATGTTTGAATTATTGAGCCATTGATACACGCACACACACATATACGTGTGTATATAGAGATGGATGCATAAATATCTAATTCCAATCAATGACATTGCTTTGCAGTGAATTTAGTCCAAGGAGTGTCCAATGCCACTGAAATTGATGTGCAACAAGGGAATTATTACTTCATTCTCCATTAGCTTTGTGGGTTGGTCATGGCTACCAATCCAAGAGTTTTCAAGGCCTTGGAAGCTATCAGAGCCCTAGGAATTTCTGATGAAGAGGTCAAACCATCATAGATGATATCTATGATATCAATGTGAAATGCACATTATAGCTTTGCTGTTGTTTCTTTTATTTATCCCTTGCATTTATTAACACAGAAAGCATGCAGAGCAAAACTTATCCAAGATTGCATTTGGTGAATCTATTGCAAACATATTTCTGAGGATGTTTTGTCAATGATACTGGTTGATATCGTTGTGTCATGTTTGCATCTAACTTTTACATGATGTTTACCTTTTAGAGGACATTTATTTTTATTCATTTGGTTAATTTTTATTGTGCTTGGATGTTTTTATTGATTTTCCTTGAAATATAAAATTAGTGCATGGCTTGGGTTTTGATCTTTTGTGGTGTTATGCATTTATATTTTATTTTTGGGCATAATTATTCTTGCGGCGAATCCTAATTCGCCGCATTTATATTTTTTTAAATGTTTATCATTATATTCGCCGCAAATAATTTTTTCCAGAGAACTAAGCCAGTAGCAAAAACAATTCTACCTAGGTTTATTTCCGATGAAATGATTTCGCGGCAAAAGATATCCTATGCGACGAAATCTGAAGGTCACCGTAATTGATCAACTCTGACGATTTATTTTCGGCCAATTTGCTGCGAACGAATATCGGTCGGAGGAAATCAATTGTGGCGAATATTATGCTTTTTGCTGCGAATACTAATCGCCGCAAAAGGGCAAATTTTTTGTTGAATTTTAGTCTTTTACGGCGATGTAAATTCGCCGAAAAAATTAGCTATAAATTTAGGAAAAAAATACAGTGAGACGATGCATCTTGTAGCCTAACCCTTCCCCCTCTTTCTCTTCTCCCCCAGGTCGATACCCTATTTCTCTCTTCTCTATTAGTTTTTTATTGATTCAATTCAGTTGGTCAACGATTTTGATCTGTCCGGTTTGTTTCTAAGCACTATTAATTTGGGTCTTTCCATTTTTTTGCTCCAAATTGTTGTACATTTTATAAGTCAAGTTCATTACTCTAACTATGTTAAAATTATTATCTTTATAATATGCATAATTATTATTATTATTATTTTTAAATAATATATGACTTGGTTGGGGGTGCAATATAATACAAGTACTCCAAAAAATACATAATTATAGGTGTCTAAAAAGGTAAGCAATAATGGTAAGTAATAGTTTTGAAGTCTCTATAGGTAAAGCATGAGATGTTGCATTTTATGGTTGGTTTTGATTTATTCGTTATTCTTTTGTATTTCTCTAATAATTATCCTGGTGGAATATTAGGCATTGGGTTTTTGGATTCTCCCAATAAGTTCTTGTCATTGGCACATGGGATGATTTTTTTGAATAATTGTAAATCCTGTATGTCTTGGATGTAGTCACGGTATTCCTCCGCCAGTTTTTTCTAATAAAATATGGGCTGGGGTCAATAGTAGACATGTGACCTCATCTCTTTAATAAAAAAAAAAAAATTGAGATGGTGCATTCTAAGAATATGAAATATCTCATGAATCTTCTCTTCTTAAGGACCAGTACTGTCATGTGAAAAGAACAAGAGATCAATACTGCTACATACCCCCGGGGATGTACCCCGCCGCGGCCTCGCGGCTGACGTGGCAGTTGCCACGTCATCCGAAAAAAAAAAAAAAAAAAACGAAAAAAAAAGGAAATCATAAACGCGGGGAGGGAGGGAGGGAGGGAGATTTTATTTGAAAGAAAACAGAGGAGCTGCAGCTGCGTGCGAGACCGAGACTTGGTCATCTGCTGCGTTTCTGGTTTCTGGGTAAGAGAGATCTAAATGTTGTTGTTTTAGCTTGTTATTCTAGCTTGTTTTTGGGTTTTTAACTTGTTGGTTCAGTTTCTCATAAACAAAAACAAAAGCTGCCCTAATTTCTTGATTTTCCATCATAACTCATAAATTTATGGCACTATCTCAAGTTGTTGCATTAAGAATATCTTGATCTGATTCCAGTCATCTCCTTGTTTAAGGAAGTAGCCACATGTAATTTGACTGTTCTCTTTTTTCTTTTTTTCTCTCCGTCCCCCCTCCCCTCCCCGCGATGATCAATAAATAGCTTGTGGTGTTATGTGAAGTGATACAGGATTTATGAAGCAACTGAATGCAGCAACTGCATAAAGTTATTATGCTGAATTGATCAGTCTATGCTCTGAATGCAGCAACTGCTTCATGATGAACCGGGATTCAAATGCATATACGTGAAATTTGTGTTAATTTCTCCTTACCCACGAAACTGGATTTACATTAGAATTAATTATCTGGTCGTTAAAAGTTTCCATGGGCATGTAGCAGTTCTGTTTAATAAAAGACACTCGATACCTTTATGCATATTGCCCACATAGATTCTTGAAATTTCAGTGATGATTGTTAGCATACATACACATTGCCATGGAATGTCATACTTGTGGCCTGCACTTCTCATATAAAGATGTTTCCTTATAGCATTGACAGTATTTATGGTAATAACTTTTCTCATCAAGCATCTAATAAATAGGAAACCAACATATTCACTTGGAAATATCGATGAGCTTACTTGGCACTTTTTGCTTGGTTGTCAGCTTGTCGCCCAATGAATTAATAGTTAATATACTTGTAGCGTTTTGACTTGAAATCTAATTTTTTTTCTATTAGTGAGTTGTGACTAGATATCTAAATTGTGCAGGTGAAGCTTTCTATCATAGATGGAGGAACTGACAGTTTGATCATCTTAATAGCAGGAAGTGGCAATTGCATCCTTGACGTGAGGAATCTGATTGCACATAGTTCTCAGAAGGCATTCGACAGTACCTCCAACCCCTTGTTCATAAGGTTTCTGACAAGAAGCCCTGCTACTGCACTTGTCTTCTTTGCAACAATTCTGATACTGGTATCAACCATATATGTCTGATACCATCTTAATTTTTTAAAGTGTGGTTGGTAGTTGGTGGTTGGTAGAAGTGAGAATTGGGCATTCCAAAGTCAGCCATATATGTATGGTTTATGCAGGCTGTTTGATCATGAGTTTCCATTCGTTTTTCAAAGTCATCAAAAGCTATTTGATCATGAGTATGGTGTCTGTATTATGTATTAGTATATGGCTGGAGCATGTTACTATCATGATCAGTAGCAGCTCTCCTATGAAAACCTAACAATTCTATGAAGTTGTTCACATTTAATATTGTAGCTACTTCTTTCTAATTATGATCAATGATTATTTTCCTCCGATGATCAAGAATATAGACAGAAGATTAAAGTTCCACAAAGCTAGCTGAATATATTAATAAGTTTCACTTTATTCTTTTCTCTGCTTTTCGAAGAAAATCTCTCACTTCCACCAACATGAGAAAAATTAAAGAAAAAGAAAAAAAGAAAAAGAAGATAACAACAAAATAATTATGGGTCATTTCACCAAGATTTAGAACCTCGGATGGAGATTAATATTTCATATGGTGATCAAAGGATATATATGATTGGGACAGAAATTATTTTGTACACTAATTATTGGCATGAATGCTTTATTTATGATGAGATGAAAATTCATGTAAGCACAGTGGACACAATTTGTCAATACGTCAAAATAAAACTTGGATTTAAAACTTGCTTTGTTGTAAAGGATTGATTGAATAATTGAGATGCAATGTTGGAAACTATACACAATTTGTCATTTATTAGCTTTTTATGAATATCAGTAAGCACTAGAATGGTGGTCCAAAGAATAAATATTCATGAATTAGCATTGTTGGAACTCAGATATCAAGCTAATGATTAAATTATTTTTCATTTTACATTATTTACTTCTGCCTCTAATAACCATTCAAATTATTTATAAATGCTTTTAAATTAGGAAATTGCCTTATTATTTAAATATTTTAAGGTATTATTCAACGTCTCTGCTGTACTAATTATTAGCATGGGAAACGAGAAAGAACAGCCAACTACGCAGTACTTATCTAGCTCAAATCTCCCAACTGAGGTATGTATGTTTTATGATTTAATATATTAATAACATTTGTATTGTTGAGTTGATAGTTATTTCTGAAATATATCAATAACTTTATCTAATAACATGTTAGGCCATACCATCAAGTAGTACGGCCATCCCAAATTACATGCCTGGTTACTTTGGACCAGCTACGTGGTCACCAACTTTTTTACCATATCCGGTTGGCAACCAATATCCAACCATCACACAGGTTTTGATAATTGATCATGATTTATTCTTAAAAAGTTAGCTTCTTTGCACGTATAGGAAAAAAAAATTAAGTTGGCTTCTTTGCAAGAGTTTAATATTGGATTATTTGTGTTTATTGCAGAATGCTGGTTATCCATTTCAACATATCATGGAACCTCCGATTCCAACCAGCAATACAAGCTCCGCCACAAGCAGAATAGTTGGTTTAGAGGATAATAGACCTGATGGTGGGGAAACTAAGGATAATACTAAGGATGATGGTAGTGCCGAGAAACCAGAGAATGTCCAACTAGATGATGATGATACGATTGAGGAGCCAAAGTCGGGAATGGAGTTTAATTCCCTTGAAGATTTAGTAAGTTATTATAAGGAATATGGTAAGAAATGCGGGTTTGGAGTGATGACAAAACGGACTGAGAGGGAAGAAGATGACTCCGTTAGATATGTGACCCTTGCTTGTGCCCGCGGTGGGAAGGCCCGGAATAGGACGTTAAATGTTGCCAACCCACGTCCTACAGGAAAGACGGAATGTAAGGCAAAGATTAATGCCTTAAGGCAAGATGGAATGCTTCGGTTGACGACAGTACATAATATCCATAACCACGGCCTCAGTCCAAAGAAATCCCGCTTCTTCCGATGTAATAGAAAAGTTAGTGATGCCGTCAAAAGAGTCCTAGATACAAATGATTTAGCTGGCATCCGAACAAATAAGAGCTACGGATCTCTTGTTGTTGGTGCGGGTGGATTCGAGAACTTGCCATTTTTGGAGAAAGATTGTCGTAATTATATCGACAAGGCTAGACATTTACGACTTGGCGCAAGTGGTGCTGGAGCGCTCCGAGAATATTTTTTACGGATGCAGTACAAAAATCCTGGATTCTTTTATATGATGGATATAGATGATGACGGGAGGTTAAAAAATGTCTTCTGGGCAGATCCCCGTAGCAGAGCAGCGTACCAATATTTCGGTGATGTGGTAACATTCGACACCACATACCTAACGAATCGATATGGGATGCCTTTTGCACCATTTGTTGGTGTAAACCATCACGGACAGTCAATTCTGTTGGGAGCGGGCTTGATTTCCAGTGAGGATACGGAGACCTTTATCTGGTTATTTGAGACATGGTTGCAATGCATGGATGGTATCGCTCCGACAGCTATTATTACTGATCAGGATAGAGCGATGAAAAATGCAATCGCAGTTGTTTTCCCAAAAGCCCGACATAGATTTTGTCTTTGGCATATATTGAAGAAAGTCCCCGAAAAGCTTGGCTCATACAGTTCCTACAAAACTGGGATGAAAAATGCACTGATGAAATGTGTATATGACACCCAACGAGTTGATGAGTTTGAGAAATGTTGGGATGAGTTGCTTACTACTTACAACTTACATGAGAATGCATGGCTGGAAAGCTTATATGTTGAGCGTGAACATTGGGTACCCGCATTTTTGAAGGAGTGTTTTTGGGCTGGAATGAGTACAACGCAGCGAAGCGAGAGCATGAATGCATTTTTTGACGGTTATGTCCATTCTAGAACAAACTTGAAGGAATTTGTAGACCAATTTGATAACGCTTTGAAAAAAAAGATTGAGAATGAAAATCTCGCGGACTTCCAGTCATTTAATGTCACAATCCCTTGCATATCAAGATCTCCGATTGAAAAGAGGTTCCAAGAGTTGTATACGAATGCTAAATTCAAGGAAGTTCAACAACAAGTCAACGGCATCATTGACTTGAATCCAAAGTTACATAGTGATGGTGCAATGAAGACATATATGGTAGAGGATGAAGTTTGTTTGGAAGAGTTCACTAAGCTAGTTACACATTTTGTGGACTTTAGTGAGGGAGATGCTGCTGCAAAGTGCTCTTGTGGATTATTTGAGATGAGGGGGATTTTGTGTCGGCATATTTTGGCCGTATTTAGGTGTAACGATATTAAATTTTTGCCTGAAATATACATTTTAGAACGATGGAGGAAGGATATTAAAAGGCGATACACATTAATCCACAGTAGCTATGATGCAGGGGAACAACGAGCAGATTCAAATAGATATTCAAGTCTTTTAAATATCTGTTATGAAATGATTACTCATGCAGCGGCTTCGAGAGAGCATACTGAGGATGCAAGAAATAAGTTATATGCAATGATTGATTTGTATCGTGCCAATCAAGAACCTCCATCGATGACTGAAATTGGTTCCAATGTTGATAGTACGGCAAAGCCCACTACGGGAGGTGGTTCTACGGAAGTGAAAAGTCCACGTATTGTACGAGGCAAAGGCAGACCTCCATCTCTGAGGAGAGCATCCAGGATGGAGATAGACATTCGGAAAGCTAAAGCAAAGACGAAGAAAGCACCATCAAAGGGGAAGCGTAAAGAGGTGGGGAAAAAATGTGTATATTGGGCCCTTATTTTATTTATATTTTATTGATGAAGAAGATGATTTAATGTATTTTTTGTTTGTTACATAATTATTAGCGGGATGGAGGAGATACCCCTGTCNAGGGAAGCGTAAAGAGGTGGGGAAATTCTTTTATATTGGGCCCTTATTTTATTTATATTTTATTGATGAAGAAGATGATTTAATGTATTTTTGGTTTGTTACATAATTATTAGCGGGATGGAGGAGATACCCCTGTCGTGGAAGTATCTCGGAATTTATTTAGCCCTTCTGAGATGGATCTCTCCAATGTTGGACACATGCAGGTATAAATAAGTTTATATTTATTATTGTTTTCCATGATTTGGCTATATATTTATGTTTGATTTCCAGCAGGCTGTTCTAGAAAGAGAAAGCGTGGGTATAGACATTACTGGAACCCAACCCCGAGAAATAGTGATGCAGAGTCAAGAAAGCGTAAGTGGTTCAAGGCTTTTTTTCAAGTGTTGTATACTAATATCTATTGCCGCAAACCGCAATAATATATTTGTTTGTTTATTATTTACGGATTCAATTTGGATTAGATGGATCACAACCGTTGCAATGATGGGTTCCCAGTTATCTTTTTTTGTGTATTGAATGTATTGCGCAAGTTCGCTTTGTTTATGGAATGTATTTGTTGGAGGGACTTTGTTGTGAAGTTGAGGGGCTTTGTAATGAATGAATGAGAAGAAAATGTTGTGGTTGTAATGATTTAAGTTTGAAAAAATAGTTTGGTAGCGTTTCAAATAAGTCAGAAATTTATGTGCCTTTCTATGATTCAAGGGCTAACTCAAAGTGGAGCTAGATTGCTGAGATCTATGCTTTGTGGAGGGCAGTGGAATTTTGTAGAAAGTTGAATTTTTCCAGGTTTTTGAAGGAGATGCATTGGTGGTGATAAAGGTTGTAAATAGTAAGGAGGAGGTCTGGACGTGGTATAGGCGGCTGATAAAAGACATAAAGAAAACTTTTTAGTAGTAGACCGGATTGGAAAATACAATACATGTATAGGGAGTGCAATAAAGTGGATAGCTCATAGTGTGGAGTATGTGCGGATTAAGGTTGCAATAAAGTGGATAGCAGGTGGTGCTAATTTTAGATGAAATAAAATTATACATGCTTGCTTAATAAATAAATAAAAACTATAATTGTTGCCTACAGAAGCTGCCATGAAGTTTTTGCATTGACAACGCTTACAGAACAGTTCTTACAACTCTGTAATTTATACACTTAAAACAGTTCATACACATAAAACAGTTCATACACTTAATTACAGAGCAGTTCTTACAACCAGAAAATT
>QEOT01009238.1:95659-130993 GCA_003123785.1 Pterocarya stenoptera | reverse complement strand
GTAATTAAGGAGATCGGGACCCTTTATTGTTTCCTTGCATGAGAACATTACAAAGAAGACGTCGACACTCTCAAGTACTGAGGAATTGCTTGGCAAGGGTATAATTGATGTTGTTCACCAGCTGATAGCAATAAAGGAAGCTAAGCTAAAAAGTGATACGTCCCACAAAAAGTAATCCTGGTTAAGCCTTGAAGTAACATATTGAAGAAGAATTCCAGTTGGTTAAGCCTTGAGGTGTGTTAATGGTTGACTTGTCTTCTTATTTGACTATTATTTTATCTGTAAAAATATATTGTATTCAGTTGCAATTGAATGTTATTTTTTCACATTGTTTTTCCCAGCCTTTCATCATAGTTCTTGCGGTTAGGAGCTGCTGCAATATGATGATGCTGATGTATTTTTTATTTTTATTAATTTTTGTGATTATAAACACAATGGCCAGGGCATATAGAGCAGTGGAATTTTGGATGAATGACCATGTTCGAAGAGCTTGCACAAATAGCTGTGCTGATTTTGTATGAGGCTTTCTTTAGGTGTTGCTCTATTACATATTTGACTCATTCTTATATTAATGTTTTATAATGTCCCAGGTAATATGAGGATGAGTCTGTAGACCAAAGTCAGTAGAGGACACTTTTTGATCTAGTGAAAATGCACAAGTTTCATGGTGTCAAATTTTTCATTGAAGAAAAATGTATGTAGTTTGTGTCTCAAGATTTGAAGTTCAGCTGTTTACTAGTCAAATATAACAAAAGAAGTATGTAGTTCGTGTCAATATTATTTTTACTCTAATTATCTAGTTGGTTTTTTTTATGGAAGTCATCATCCAGTGGTCTTTTAAAGTATAAGCACCTCACCCATTTTGTTTTCATATTATACTGTGCAAGAGACTTGTAATCAGTGAGAGCATGCAGTTAAAGTTTCAATTATTCATGCTTTTTTCTAAACATTCTTTAGTTATGGAAGTCATAAATTATAATTTTATTCCTTTTCCTCCCCCCTTATGCAGGCCCTCAGCTCCCTTTATTTTGGTAACACATCAAACAACCTGTGCAAACAGCAGTAAGTACCCATATTGTCTCTCTTTCTTTCCACCTCATTTTTGTTTTGAGTCTACAGAGTATGCAATCATTCACTGATTAAAAAAGGGAATGCAAATGCATTAATTAAGATATAAGGTTCATAAGCTTCTTTAGTTATTTATTTTTTCCTCTTTTTTTTTTTTTTGTTTTGTTGGTTTTGGTTGTCTATGTTCTATTATTGGGTCAGATTATTAAAATTGACTTCTAACTTATTGTGGAAAGAACTTAACAAATTACAAGAGAGAACATATAGCATATATATTCATCATGATTGTGTTGGCAATAGTTCCTTGTTCAAGTATTGTTATCTCTTTCTCTTTGTGTACGAGTTCAGTAACTTCTAACGCTTCATTTGATATTTAAATTATTCTTGAAGTAACTTGAATGGTAGTTGTTAGGCTACTAGTTGGGATCTATTTTTACAATTTGTGATACATGTATATAATAGTTGTGTGCAAACCTTTCTTTTCGTTAACATTTCTTTTTTTTTTTTTGATAGGTAATAAGAGATTTTTTTATTCCACGTAAAAAGGCATAGCCCAAGTACATAGGAAGTATACAAGAGAATTTACCTAAATACAAACTAGAGCAAATTAAAAGAGATCACTACAAATATTCATGTCCTTCACTAGATTGCACGCCCAAAAATTTAAAGTGCTAAAGAAAAAATTCCTAAATTCTCTCACTGTGCGTTCACAATCTTCGAAGCACCTCCCATTTCTCTCCAACCATAAATACCAAAACAAACACAAAGGAATCATCCTCCATACAGTTTTATTGCCTCCACATCCCACAGCACCATGCTAACTAGCCAAGAAGTCCACCACTTGTAATGGCATCACCCAAGCAATGCCTACCCTTGCAAATAACTCATTCCATAAAGCAGACACCCATTCGCAATGAAGAAACAGGTGGTTAATTGATTCGCCATCTTTTTTACACATGTAATATCAATCCATTACATATAAACCCCTTTTTTCTCAAATTGTCGGTAGTTAAAATTTTCTCCAATGACACCAACCAACAAAAAAATACAACTTTACTGGGCACTCTAGCTTTCCAAATACATTTCTAGGAGTATGAATTAAGATTCTGTCCATTTAACACCTTGTAATAGGATTTCACCGAGAATCTGGATTTAAAATCATGAACCCACATCATCCTATCCTCCCTGCTCAGATCGATCTTCAAATCATAAAGTTTTACAAAGAAATCAGCAGCTTCAATTACTTCTCTGTCCTGTAAATCTCTAGAAAATTTCACATTCCAATTCAGCATGTTATTAGAGAATGAATATGAATCAGCCACAGCAGCCCTTTTGTATTTAGCAATCCTAAAAAGATTAGGAAAAGCTAATTTAAGGGGTGAATCACCACACCAAACATCGTTCCAAAAGGAAATATTATTCCTGATCCCCACTTTGAAATTGATGTTTTTAGCAAAGTCCCCCCATCCCAACCGAATGGACTTCCACAATCCCACCCCAAATGCCCATTTTATTTCATTAAAACACCAATTCTCCCACATCCTACCATATTTAACATCTATAATCTGTTTCCACAATGCATTACTCTCATTGTTCTATCTCCAAAGACATTTCCCAAGAAGAGCTTTATTAAAAAGCTTTAAATTCTGCACGCCTAAGCCTCCACAAAATACCAGAGTACAAACCTTATCCCAACTCACCAAATGAAATTTTCGTTCCTCTTCAGTACCATCCCATAAGAAATTTCTGAAAATCCTTTCAATTTTTTTAACCACCCTCGTTGGAATAGGGAAAAGAGAGATGTAGTAAGTAGGTAAATTTGACAAGGTGCTTTTAATCAAAGTAACTCTTCCCCCTTTGGACAAATAAAGCTTTTTCCAACCAGCTAGTCTCTTATTGATCTTCTCAATCACCCCATCCCAAACAGCCACAGATTTATGAGGAGCTCCCAAGGTAACCCAAGATATTTCATGGGAAAAGATGAAACTTTACATTCCAGAATATTGGCTAAATCATAAATATTACTGACTGAGCCCACAGGAACAATTTCAGACTTAGTTAAATTGATTCTAAGCCCAGAGACAGCTTCGAAACATAACAATAAAGCTCTTAAAGCATGAAGATGGTCCTCATTTGCATCACTGAAAATTAAAGTATCATCCGCAAATAAGAGGTGAGAAACTGTGATGCATCCCTTAGAAACATCTCCCACTTTGAAACCCAACATAAAACCTTTTTCAATAGCCATTTTAATCATACGACTTAATGCATTCATGACTAAGATAAAAAGAAAAGGAGATAAAGGGTCTCCTTACCTTAATCTACGGGAGCTGCTGAAAAAACTAGCCGGAGAGCCATTCACCAAAATAGATAACTTTACCGTTGAAATGCAATGTCTAATCCATGAGTACCATTTCTCCCCAAATCCAAATCTTCCAAGTAAAGAAGGAAATCCCAATTGACATGGTCGAAAGCCTTTTCCATGTCTAATTTGACTAAAATTCCAGGTTGTCCCATCCTTTTTCTACTTTCCAAGCATTCATGAGCAATTAATACTGAGTCAAGGATTTGTCTTCCTTTCACGAATGCATTTTTAGACTTTGTTATAATCTTGTCCAAGACCACACAGAGGCGGTTAGCTAACACTTTAGAGATTATCTTATAAACTCCACTAACCAAGCTGATAGGCCGAAAATCCCTCATGTCAACAGCACCCGCTTTTTTAGGAATAAGAGCAATGAAAGTTGTATTAAAGCTTTTTTCAAATCTCCTGAAGGAATGAAATTCATCAAAAACTTTCATAATATCATCCTTCACGATATCCCAGCAAGCTTGGAAAAATGCCATGGAAAAACCATCGGGACCCGGAGCCTTATCCTTAGACATGCCCTTAACCACATCAAGAACTTCATCTTCCTCAAAAGGCCTCTCTAAACAAACTGCAGTAGGGTGATCAATGGAGTCAAAAACCAGCCCATCTAATTTAGGTCTCTATGAAAATTCTTCCCGAAAAAGATTCTTATAGAAATTTACAATATGATCTTCAATTTCCTTCTTGTCGCAAATCACATTGTCACCAACTTGCAGGACATCAATGGTGTTACTTCTACGATGAGAATTAGCCATTTTATAGAAAAATTTTGTACATTTGTCTCCTTCCTTGAGCCATAAAATTTTGGATTTTTGTCTCCCTGAAATTTCTTCCATAATCATAAATTTGTCAATATCTGCCAACACCCTTTTCTTCAACTCCTTTTCCTCCAAAATGTTCAGTTGTTCCATGAGGATTAGTCTATTGTTGATAACATTTCCAAAAGTCTCCAAATTCCATTTCTTCAAATCTTTTTCAAACTCCTTAAATTTTTCAGCCAAGATAAAGCTGGGAGTGCCATTAAAGCGATAAGAGGTCCACCACCCTCTTACTCTATCGATGAAACCTTCCTCTTTCAACCACATATTTTCAAATTTAAAGTGAGTTTTCCCCTAACAATGCCCCCACAATCCAATAGAATAGGATAGTGGTCAGAAACTACACGCTGAAGCCTTTTTTGAATTAATTCTGGAAAAAGGCCTTCCCATGATGTAGAAACCAGAAATCTGTCAATGCGGGACCAAGCTCTCCCATTTGACCATGTGTAATCTCCTCCCACCATAGGTAAGTCAATCAACTGCAGCTTAGAAAGAAGTTCTGAAAAATCAAGCATAGCTCTAGAGATAATCGAGTCTTCAACTCGCTCGCAAGGAAAATGAGTAATGTTAAAATCCCCTCCAAAACACCAAGGAAGATCCCACCAACTACAAAGTCCCGCAATTTTTCCCCACAATAAACTCCTACTGGAATTTGAATTTGGCCCATAAACACCAACAAAAGCCCATTCAACACCATCGAGAACATTCTTGAAATGACAAGCCACCAAAAATTCTCCCACATAATGCTCAACTACTTCCACAACCCTCCTATCCCACATAGCGATAATGCCTCCTAAAGCACCATTAGAGACTAATTCAACCCAGCCCACATAATTACAATTCCATAAATTTTGAACCATCGAGTGGCTAACAAACTTCAGTTTAGTTTCTTGGAAACAGTAAATATCAGCCTTGCACTGTCTTAACATATTTTTCACACGAAGACGCTTTCTATAATCATTCAGCCCCCGAACATTCCAAGAGATAATTTTAGGTTTCATGGAGTACCATTTACAGTCCTCTCTTTACCTTTATCTCTGAAAGCACTCCCACCCTTCAAATTATAATTAATCGTACATCTTTTGAGCTCCCTCTCATTTTTAGCAGTAGATCTAGCCATAGTAGGATGCCCAGCCTCAATAGCAGTAAGAAGAGCTTTAAATTGCTCTTTATAACCCTCAGATGAGATACCAAGAACACTACTAAGTTCTTTTACCTTCCTCAAAACCCAATCAGAAGAATTATTACACCAGTCAATGCCTAGGTTAAGAGAGCATAAAGGATCAGGATCAAGATCTTCATCTGATTCAGAGAATTCACTAGATTCGCCAGAAACAAAACCTTTCCCTCCACTTATCACCAATTGCATATTGGAGGAAGGAACTAAAGAAGCTGTTTAATCAGACCCTGATTCTCCCTCACTGACAGCAACCTCTTCCACAACATCCCCGATTGAAGAAATAAATGAGGATTTCACAACCCCCTCATTTGGCGCAAGACTCAACTCCAAAAAATCCCCTGAAGAACCTCCAGACTCTCCCACAGTTTGTAGAACTACTAGGTCCCCTAATTGTTTTGAAAAATTGGTTTCCCACCTCACACATGTCTTACAAGGAATATCTCCCAGACCAGACGGCAATTTCTGTGGAAACAGAAGCTTGTTTGAATCGTTAATCTTAGAAACAGCAGTCTCCTTAGGAATTGTAGCATCTACCATCACCGGGAGACCTACAGAAGGTGTAGAAGTCTCCGGCGCACCTTTCTGTGGCATCAAGCCAGACGGCAGATCCTTATAGGGCTTGGGATTACCAAACTCATTTCTCGGGCAGGAAGATCCGAAAACAAAAGAATAGTTAGGCACAGTAACGGCATCGAAACTCACCACCGGAGTGTGCCCGTGAAGTTCACCCTTCGCCGTCGACCCATTCTGAGAAGATGAATCAGTCGTCGGAGCCGCCGTAGGCCTGGGCTGGGTTTTCTCCTTCGTCGGGCTTGAACAGGGCCAAAACTGTCTGTTTCGTAAAACAGGCCTTGATGATGGGCCTCTAACAGGCCCATTTCGTGTATCAGAATGCCTCTTGGAAATAGTTCCTAAGCCCGAAATAAGACCCAATCCATCATCTACAATCTTCAACATGGAGTCCAACTTTTCCTTCCACCCCAAGAGCTCTGCTCGAACATGCCAAAGAGACCCTTCGACTTCTCCAATCTTCTACAACTTTCGGGAAGACCAACCGTCGATTCCAACTATAGATGAATAACTACTACACACGACCTTCGAACCTTCCTTCTTATTTCTAACATCCATCACCACCTCATTTTTACTAGCAACATTGCTAGGATTAGAGATTTCCTTCCCTTTGTGAACCTTAACAACAGTGCCATTGTTGAAGGTGCCTCTGTTTTCAGAAAAGAGAATAGAGGAATTTAAACCAACAAGTTCTCTCACCTTCCTCACAAAAACTTCCCAACCACTTCCATTTCTACCTTCGGGGATAGCGATAAAACCCTTTACATTGCTCGTACCCAGCTTAGATAATTTAACAAACCTACCATACGAGTTTAGATAGAGCTGAATCAAGAAAACTCTATTACCCTCCCTTTTGGTCTAGTAAGGGGCCCTATTGCCCGAGAACCTCAAACAATCTTCTACTGCCTTGGCCAACAAGACCACCACATCTCTACAAAGGTAAAAGGCAGTCGTGAACTTTTTGCATTTCTCTACGATACAATAGATTCCCTTCCCCCTGCTTCTTAACTCAAACAACTTGGATTCAATCCAAACACTACACTCCATCAGCCCCAAACACCAAAAAAGAAAAAAGAAAGAATAACTAAGGAAGAGGAAGAAGAAGAAGAAGAAGAAAACAAGATAAAGAAATGAGCAAAGAGAACTCGAATAGAATAATCAAAGGAAGAGAACTAAGGACTATCCCTGGCGAGAAGCACCAGGGATGGAAGAGGAAAGGTCATACTCCGAGAGAAAAGCACCAAGAAAATAGTATGTTGGATTATTCTGATTCCTTTTTCTTTAACTATAGAAATTTAATATCACTGGATAGTTTGGATGTATACACAGCAGGAGGAGCTTCTTTATGCTTGCAGTTATTGATTATGATTAAATGCTACTACATACTTAAAACTTCCTTTTTTTGTTTGGTTTCTCTTTTGAGGTTTCCATTATAAGGTAAATCATGGTAGGCATTCCAGCTCTATTAATAATGATCAAGTTATGATTATAGTTTATTGTTCTATGCATATAATTTCATCGATTCTTGTTTCTTTTGAGTCAAATCCATTAAATTATAGTTATATATGGACCTCAAAAGCAAAATGTATTATTGACAGATTGTGTTTAGTTTTATGGCTTATGGATTGATGTTTTATGAGATAATGAAGCATATTAGTTGGACATATTATCTCTTATTTGGAAACAGTTTCCAAGTAAGGTATATATGTGATGTTTAGTGATTAAAGTTAGTTTGAAGTTAATACGTCATGTGTAGAGCCATGGATTGGATGTTTCCATGTTAATATATATATTACGTAGAAAGTATTTTTGGGCTAGCTAACTTGCATGAATGGAGGAAGGGTTTTTTACATTGAATTGTACTAGGATATGCCTAGCTTGGAAATGTGTAGTATTCTATTTTGTGCATTTTTTTTTAAAAATTTTCTGAAACATATTTCCAGCGAAACTAGTTCACCGGAAATTGTTTTTTGTTCATATAACTTTATTTGTGGTGACTTAAAATCGCCGCAAATAATATTTGCAGTGACAATTACTCGCTGCAAAAGACAAAATGGTTGCAATTATATTAGTTGCAGCGATTTTTAGCGCCGCAAAAAATTATTCATGGCAATATTTGAATGCACTGCCAAAAAATATGAAGATATTTGCGGCGATGTTTTGTGTATTCGCGACGGTATAAAACGCTGCAAATACTTTTTCATAGCGATGAGGAGCCGAAATGGGAACTTTATTTGCGGCGCAATATATAATATTAGCAACGAAAAAAATCGCTGTAAATAGAAATTATTCGTGACGATTTTTATGTTTTGCTGGTTTAACTTTTAAGTGAGTCAACAATTGCGACGAATGGGCGGCACAGCATAAATCGCTGCAAATATCTTTTTGCAGCGATTTTGAAAGTTATTTGTGGCGATTTTTAGCGCCGCAAAAGACCCTATTTCTTGTAGTGGGTATACTTGGGTTGTGAAAGAAAGAGGGCTGAGGTGTCTTAATCGGTGTACTTGTATGCCTAGGAAGTCTAAATCAAGCAAGACCTATCTTTGCACTATCAAATTTCCCCTTAATTACAATAACAATGATAAAGATTTCATTCAAACTAAGAATTCTAGAGATTGCAACCAACAGCGACTTTTCAAGTAGATAGAAAACAAAGCAAATGACAACTACAGAGCATGGCAAGAGAAAGGAAAGTTGTAGAGATGAGAGAAAAATATTGGTGATCATGTGAAGAGCGAGAGCTCGAGAGAATTAAACACAAATGGAGTTAGCACTTTGTTTATCTTTTTAAGCACCCAACAACTCCTTGGTTCTAGGACAAATAAATACATAAACACCTGACTTTCTAATGCTCTTAACCCACATTAGCATTTTTATATTTTAATTATTAATTATTACATTATTCCCTATTTATGATATAAACACATTTACACTTCTACTATTTATTGCCACTTTATTACTCATCTCCTGCAGTTTTAATCTTTTGCACTTTCCCCTAAACTTCTACCCTATATTACCACTTCATTAGTTAGTCTTTTGCAGTACGTACCCGTCTCTTGCAGTTTTGGTCAACTTCCACCCTTTATTACCATTTCATTAGCTGCTTCTTGCATTGTCAGTTATGCCTTTTATATTCTTAAGTTTTGTTTTACCTTAAAATCGTTCAAGTTTTCAGGTTATTAAGACAATTGGATAACTATCTCAACATTAATTTAATTCTTTAAACACCATTCAGTTTAAGGCCACTCGATTTCCAAGCTTAATTGGAAATCTGTTACACTTCCTCTTATTGTGTCATTTTTTACTTCTTGGAGAGGGATAGACATTTGTCATTTTTAAAGTCATCGATGCTTCTTCAAACAACGTTGCATCCTTTTCTTGAAAAGCCATCTGTTGTGGTGGTCATGAAAGATTCTAGAATAAGTTTCCCTCTTCGAGACGAAACTCTTGGTGGCAGTACTGGTGGGGCTAGAGGTAATCTCTTTCATGCAAAAAGTTGCAGCAAGTAAGACTCCATTGCCAAACCCAAAATCTGAATCTGCTGTTTTTGTGTCCACTTTCTTTGCATCTCTTGTAGTTTTGACTTTTAGTTGTTCTTCTACGTAGCTATCATGAACTTGGATTCAACTAATTTGAAGGTGGAGGCTCCTGCTAAACTTACTGAGGAGAAATCCTGCTCAACTTATTGAGGAGAAATCCTTGTATGAGCTTTCGGAACATTCTAATAGAACTTGCTCTATGATCATGAGGTACACCATTGACAAGTCTCTTAGGCAAAGTATTTCCCACAATAAAAATGCTAATGATTTTCTAAAAGCTATTGAGAAGAAACTCACTAAGTTTGATAAGATAGAGAAAGGGACCTACATGAGGCTACTTACTACTACGACTTATGATGAGCTTAGTGGAGTGCATGAAAAAATTATGAAGCTCCTAATTTCTTCAATAAACTGAAGGAAATCATCAAGGTTGAGTTGGCAGATAGTTAATTTTTTGTGTGGTAAGTGATCAAGTCTTTACCATCTCAATTTGGTAGACTCAAGACCACGTATAATGCTCAAAAGGAAGAATGGATCTTGAGTGAATGACTACTATTTTCACTTAAAAAGAAGAGATGATGAAAAAGGAAAAGTCTCATGTTGCTCTCATGGTGTCGCGAGATGGTGGAGACTCAAAGAAGTTCTCAAAGGGCGTCCGAACAAGAAGTTATTCAAGGTTAAGAATTTTGGAAAGCTTCCTTAGAATAACACTCCAAAGGAAAGTGCAACTTTTTAAAATTGTTTGGGCACAATAGGGCAAAGTGCAAAAGGTTTAAGGCATGGTTAGATAAGAAATGTACACCTTTACCTTTGATATTAGTGTGCTTTGAGTCGAATATAGTTTATGCGCATTTTGATACTTGGTGGTTAGATACTAGTGCAACAATTGATATTAGAGATCTTTTGCAGCCTTAAGTACGTAGCAATAGAAAGCCGAATGAGAGATAATTATTGGTGAACATGGGAAGTGGAGTTAAGGTTAAAGTTGAACGTATTTTTACAATTAACCATTTTATGACTTCTAATCATATATCAAAATTGGTTGATACTACTATATACCTTCAATTAGGAGAAATCTTATCTGATCTGTATCTATTTTGAAAAAATCATGTGGATGCGCTTTTTCTTTTGGAAATGGAAATGTTACTATATATTATGATTTTGTTCCGGTAAGTTCTGGTATACTGTATGATGGTTTACATAGAATTGACTTTTCCGCCATATGACCTCTAGAAGGGAATCAAATTTGGGTTCCTTTCAAGAGATATTGCTGGGAAAAAAATCTGACCAATCATATATATAATGGAGAAAATTAACATAAGCTAGGATCAACCCATTTCATTTAATTAAAAGTACTCCAAGTGAACAAGTACCATGGAATAAATATGCTAGCTCAAATACGACCTCCAAGGGGGGTAAAAGTACTTAACGAGCCTCAAATTCATATCTTGACATGACACTATTCTAGCTCAAATACGACCTCCAAGGGGGGTAAAAGTACTTAACGAGCCTCAAATTCATATCTTGACATGACACTATTCTAGCTCAAATACGACCTCCAAGGGGGGTAAAAGTACTTAACGAGCCTCAAATTCATATCTTGACATGACACTATTCTAGCTCAAATACGACCTCCAAGGGGGGTAAAAGTACTTAACGAGCCTCAAATTCATATCTTGACATGACACTATTCTAGCTCAAATACGACCTCCAAGGGGGGTAAAAGTACTTAACGAGCCTCAAATTCATATCTTGACATGACACTATTCTAGCTCAAATACGACCTCCAAGGGGGGTAAAAGTACTTAACGAGCCTCAAATTCATATCTTGACATGACACTATTCTAGCTCAAATACGACCTCCAAGGGGGGTAAAAGTACTTAACGAGCCTCAAATTCATATCTTGACATGACACTATTCTAGCTCAAATACGACCTCCAAGGGGGGTAAAAGTACTTAACGAGCCTCAAATTCATATCTTGACATGACACTATTCTAGCTCAAATACGACCTCCAAGGGGGGTAAAAGTACTTAACGAGCCTCAAATTCATATCTTGACATGACACTATTCTAGCTCAAATACGACCTCCAAGGGGGGTAAAAGTACTTAACGAGCCTCAAATTCATATCTTGACATGACACTATTCTAGCTCAAATACGACCTCCAAGGGGGGTAAAAGTACTTAACGAGCCTCAAATTCATATCTTGACATGACACTATTCTAGCTCAAATACGACCTCCAAGGGGGGTAAAAGTACTTAACGAGCCTCAAATTCATATCTTGACATGACACTATTCTAGCTCAAATACGACCTCCAAGGGGGGTAAAAGTACTTAACGAGCCTCAAATTCATATCTTGACATGACACTATTCTAGCTCAAATACGACCTCCAAGGGGGGTAAAAGTACTTAACGAGCCTCAAATTCATATCTTGACATGACACTATTCTAGCTCAAATACGACCTCCAAGGGGGGTAAAAGTACTTAACGAGCCTCAAATTCATATCTTGACATGACACTATTCTAGCTCAAATACGACCTCCAAGGGGGGTAAAAGTACTTAACGAGCCTCAAATTCATATCTTGACATGACACTATTCTAGCTCAAATACGACCTCCAAGGGGGGTAAAAGTACTTAACGAGCCTCAAATTCATATCTTGACATGACACTATTCTAGCTCAAATACGACCTCCAAGGGGGGTAAAAGTACTTAACGAGCCTCAAATTCATATCTTGACATGACACTATTCTAGCTCAAATACGACCTCCAAGGGGGGTAAAAGTACTTAACGAGCCTCAAATTCATATCTTGACATGACACTATTCTAGCTCAAATACGACCTCCAAGGGGGGTAAAAGTACTTAACGAGCCTCAAATTCATATCTTGACATGACACTATTCTAGCTCAAATACGACCTCCAAGGGGGGTAAAAGTACTTAACGAGCCTCAAATTCATATCTTGACATGACACTATTCTAGCTCAAATACGACCTCCAAGGGGGGTAAAAGTACTTAACGAGCCTCAAATTCATATCTTGACATGACACTATTCTAGCTCAAATACGACCTCCAAGGGGGGTAAAAGTACTTAACGAGCCTCAAATTCATATCTTGACATGACACTATTCTAGCTCAAATACGACCTCCAAGGGGGGTAAAAGTACTTAACGAGCCTCAAATTCATATCTTGACATGACACTATTCTAGCTCAAATACGACCTCCAAGGGGGGTAAAAGTACTTAACGAGCCTCAAATTCATATCTTGACATGACACTATTCTAGCTCAAATACGACCTCCAAGGGGGGTAAAAGTACTTAACGAGCCTCAAATTCATATCTTGACATGACACTATTCTAGCTCAAATACGACCTCCAAGGGGGGTAAAAGTACTTAACGAGCCTCAAATTCATATCTTGACATGACACTATTCTAGCTCAAATACGACCTCCAAGGGGGGTAAAAGTACTTAACGAGCCTCAAATTCATATCTTGACATGACACTATTCTAGCTCAAATACGACCTCCAAGGGGGGTAAAAGTACTTAACGAGCCTCAAATTCATATCTTGACATGACACTATTCTAGCTCAAATACGACCTCCAAGGGGGGTAAAAGTACTTAACGAGCCTCAAATTCATATCTTGACATGACAATAGAGGACCAAAGCAAGGAAGTATCAAACTGAATGTTGATGAAAGTGGTTGTGGATCATATATCAAACCTAGGCGCAAGTGGTAGGGGTGGGGTGATTAGGGACAGCAAAGGATGCTTCATTAATTGGAGATCATAGAGCTAGTCAGACGACTCTTAAATCATCATTAATTGGTCGAAAAACCACAGGCAATATTCACTAGGAACTAAGATATTTGGGAGGATATTAATAGAGTTAGGCAATACCTGACGCAATGTCGGGCGCACTCAACATGTTTATCGATCGACAGGTGAACCAACTTTCGGATTCTTTAGCAAAACAAGGCACACGACATAAATATCTACATACTTATGAGGTTCCAACAAAAAAAGATTAAGGTTGTGCTTGATCCATATATTATGTCGGAAATAAATAGCCTTAGTTCTAGTTGATTAAGTTTGATGTATTAATTGCGTCATTGAATTAGGGTTTTCTTACAACACCTTAGTTTTTGGATTTTGGTTATATTGTAGCTAGCCGTCAAGTAATTAATTAATTTGTTGCCACCATATTCTTTATCCATAAGTGATGTTTATTAAATCAGGAGTACCGTCATAAAAAAAAAGATATTTTTAAAAACTTATAATGACAAATGACCATAAAAACGTTTTTTTTTTTTTTTTAGTTTACGACAATAAGAAAAACAAAAGTGGACATGAAGAATAAGGTCCAAAGATAAAACAATATCATTTTATTTAAATTGTTTTCAAATATATACACAGATGGGGGTGGGCTTGGGCCTATCCTGATGTAGGGGCCTGCTTCCCACCCCTACTTATGTTATGCTCAAAGGATGATTACTCGCTATGACTAAGAATACATGAGTTTTTCCTAGAGGATGATTCCTCGCAATGCATAACTATATGTATTCTCAATTTTATTAGCACGTACAAGTAAATGCATATTCATTTCTATTGTCTCTCATTGTTACACTACTGCCATGTGTTTTAACTTACTATGATTTCTTAAAGATCACACCATGGTGGTCCCACCTGCGATTTTGTTTATAGGAGTCCTAGATCTTGATGTAGGTTTAGTCCAGGAGGATTATCTCGAGGAAGGAAGACCAATCCAATTTGAGGAGTAGTTATGGAGGCTTGTCTCTGACTAGTGACTATTTGTATTATTAGATGTTTATTTTAGTTAGGTAATGAACTCTTTACGATTCATTGTGTTTTGATTTAAATGATGAATTGATGACGATGTGCAATATTGTTTAGGATGAAGCGATAGTGACTTATGGATATTTCTATTAGTGAAAGTTTTTATTTGTATGCCTTTCTAACTAATCCCTTTATATATTCCGTGACGACTGGTGTATTGTTGACCAGCTAGCATTCCTCGCACCGCAGTCCCTCGTCGGGTACGTTATCGAGGGCCGAGGGCACCACAATTGCCTGAGCAGTGCCCACTACAGTAGTATGGAGGCTATAAAGCCAGTGTACTTGTCGTTTACTGCACATGAGATGCCACTCATAGGCGACCATGCATTAAAAATCATGTACACATGTAGCTTAGGTGTTGATGTTGATCATAATCATCAACATATATACAAGTACTACTACTAAATTACTATTCTATATGTTGTTAGTGTTTCTTGCTTAGCATTTGCGCCCTATATTAATTAATTAAACTAACCATTCATTAAAAAAAAAAGGGTTGGCCACCTTTTTACAAATTTTTCTGAATATTAATTAGCATTATCATAATAAATTTCTCTATTTTTAACAATAGAGAAATTTAACAAGCTTGCATATGATCATCATCAAAATAATTAATTAAATATTATATATTACCCATAAACAAATTAATTTGAAACATACAATTTAAAATTTCTTTTCCCAAAGTCACAATTAATGGATCAATCCACACAGCTGATTGCCACCTGTCAACCCCTTTGTAACCCGCAAATGACTGTTCCAGTCCAATTGGTCACCATTACACGACATCTTATCGAGAAGTCCTACAACTATAATTTTTTTATTTAATATATTAGATTTATTTTATAATAAAAATAATTTTATAATCTAATATATTACATCAAATCATACCTTTGCCTTTGATATTAGTGTGCTTTGAGTCGAATAAAGTTTATGCGCATTTTGATACTTGGTGGTTATATACTAGTGCAACCATTGATATTAGAGATTTTTTGCAGCCTTAAGTATCAATAGAAAGCCCAATGAGAGATAATTATTGGTGAACATGGGAAGTGGAGTTAAGGTTAAAGTTGAACATATTTGTACAATTAACCATTTTATGACTTCTAATCATATATCAAAATTGGTAGATACTGCTATATACCTTCAATTAGGAGAAATCTTATCTTTGTATCTATTTTGAAAAAATGTGGATGCGCTTTTTCTTTTGGAAATGGAAATGTTACTATATATTATGATTTTGTTCCAGTAAGTTTTAGTATACTGTACGATGGTTTACATAGAATTGACTTTTCCGCCATATGACCTCTAGAAGGGAATCAAATTTGGGATCCTTTCAAGAGATGCTAGGAAAAAAATCTGACCAATCATATATATAATGGAGAAAATTAACATAAGCTTACAAAATGGGAAGGATCAACCCATTTCATTTAATTAAAAGTACTCCAAGTGATCAACAAGTACCATGGAATAAATATGCTTTGAAGGTTCAATGCATTAGCATTTCAGACAATGGTATTCTAGCTCAAATACGACCTCCAAGGGGGGTAAAAGTACTTAACGAGCCTCAAATTCATATCTTGACATGACACTATTCTAGCTCAAATACGACCAAAGCAAGGAAGTATATATCAGACTAATGTTGATGAAAGTGGCTGTGGATCATATAATATCAAACCTAGGCGCAAGTGGTGGGGTGGGGTGATTAGGGACAGCAAAGGATGCTTCATTGGAGATCTTAGAGCTAGTCAGATGACTCTTAAATCATCATTAATTGGTCGAAAAACCACGGGCAATATTCACTAGGAACTAAGATATTTGGGAGGACGATATTAATAGAGTTAGGCAATACCTGATGCAATGTCGGGCACAGTAAACATGTTTACCGACAGGTGAACCAAATTGCGGATTCTTTAGCAAAACAAGGCACACAACATAAGTATCTACATACTTATGAGGTTCCAAAAAAAAAAAGATCAAGGTTGTGCTTGATCCCTATATTATGTCGGAAATAAATAGCCTTAGTTCTAGTTGATTAAGTTTGATGTATTAATTGGGTAATTGAATCAGGGTTTTCTTACAATACGTTAATTTTTGGATTTTGGTTATATTGTAGCCGTCAAGTAATTTAATTTGTTGCCACCATATTCTTTATGCATAAGTGATGTTTATTAAATTAGGAGTACCGTCATAAAAAAAGATATTGTTAAAAACTTATAATGACAAATGACCATAAAAACTTTTTTTTAACTTCACGACAATAAGAAAAACAAAAGTGGACAAGAATAAGGTCCAAAGATAAAACAATATTATTTTATTTAAATTGTTTTTAAATATATACACAGAGAGGGGCGGCTTTGGGCCCATCCTGATGTGGTGGTCCGCTTCCCACCCCTACTTATGTTATGCTCAAAGGATGATTACTCGCTATGACTAAGAATACATGAGTTTTATCTAGAGAATGATTCCTCTAAATATGTATTCTCAATTTTATTTGCATGTACAAGTAAATGCTTATTCATTTCTATCGTCTCTCATTGTTACACTACTGTCATGTGTTTTAACTTACTATGATTTCTTAAAGATCACACCATGGTGGTCCCACCTGCGGTTTTGTTTATAGGAGTCCTAGATCTTGTTGTAGGTTTAGCCCAGGAGGATTATCTCGAGGAAGGAAGACCAATCCAATTTGAGGAGTAGTTACGGAGGCTTGTCTCTTACTAGTGATTATTTGTATTATTAGATGTTTATTTTATTTAGGTGATGAACCCTTTACAATTCGATGAGTTTTGATTTAAGTGATGAACTGTTAACGGTGTACAATATTGTTTGGGATGAAGTGATAGCGACTTATGGATATTTTTATTAATGAAGATTTTTATTTTTATCCCTCTCTAACTAATCCCCTTATATATTCCATGACGATTGGTGTATTGCTGACTAGCTAGCATTTATAGCACCGCAGTCCCTTGTTGGGTAGGTTACCGAGGGTCGAGGGTGCCACAATTGCCTGTGGAGTGCCCACTAAAGTAGTATGGAGGCCATAAAGCCAGTGTACTTGTTGTTTACTGCACATGTGATGCCACTCATAGGCCACCATGCATTAAATCATGTACATATATAGCTTAGGTACTGATGTTGATCATAATCACCAACATATATACAAGTATTACTACTAAATTACTATTCTATATGTTGTTAGTGTTTCTTTCTTAGGATTTGCGCCCTATATTAATTAATTAAACTAACCATAGATTAAAAAAATAAAGGTTGACGATCTTTTTACAAATTTTTTTGAATTTTAATTAGCATTAATATCGTAATTATAAATTTCTCTATTTTTCTGAGCACAGCTTCCCTTTAGTACTCCGAATCTTATTATATATTACCCATCATCAAAAAAATTAATTAAATATTATATATTACCCATAAACAAATTAATTTGAAACATATAATTTAAAATTTATTTTCTGAAAGTCACAATTAATGGATCAATCCACACAACTGATTGTCACGTGCCAATTGCAATCCTTAATTAGTAACCCGCAAATGACCATCCCAGTCCAATTGGTCACCATTACTACATCTTATGGAAAAGTGCTACAACCATAAATTTATATATATATATATATATTTTTTTTTTTATGATTTGACGTGATTTTATTTAAAATATCAGATTTATTTTATAATAAAAAATAGTTTTATAATCTAACATATTATATCAAATCATATTAATTTATAATTTTAATTTTATAAAAAATTTATATTACTAAAATATTTATCCATTTTATATACTTGCCAAGAGTTCTTTGTCCCGACCGTGACATTGCAAATATTTACAAAGAACTAAAAATAATTTTTTGTTGTATATATATATGATAGAGTGACATGATCTCGAGTTAAACTCATAAAAATATAATATATATAAATATATATATATATATATATTTATATGCACTAGTTGGTAACCTACACGGCTTTAATTTATAATTAATTAATCAGTGCTTTTTAGGTATTGGCCGGGTTGTCTGTATCTAGTGGGTAACCACATGACCGACACGTGCATGTGTGTCATCCACAAATCAAATTAACATGTTTGTTTAAGCATGCCTAGCTATTTCAAACTACTTGTTGGGAACCTTGAAGAGATCAGACGAAGGTGCTGTTAAGTAATAGGTTTCATCTATCCTGGCCCAATCTATATCATATAATCTCATTTTCTTTTTAAATATAATTCAAACATAAATACTTTTTAATTTTAAATATTTAACTCTTTCATTTAATAATTACTTAATTATTATAATTTTTTCAAACTTTCAAACAAAATATAAAAAACAATTCAAAAATTTCAAATTTCAAAACAAAAATAATATTAAAAAGTAATATTATATTAATATTTTAACTTCATAATATTGTTATTTAACTTTTTCTCTCTCTTTCTCCAAAATTCAATAAAACATCATAATTTAACTACTATTCATAAACTATTTTACTACTACTAATAACATATTTTCTATCTCATTTCATTCCTCAAGCATCCCCTAAGAGCCAAAAATGGTGGTTGGGGGAGGGGGACATGCACATATACACGCTTCTATAGTTCTATATATATAGCAACCAGAATTGATCAGGGAAAGCAATGTGTCTGTCTGAGAGGACCAACTTAAACCTGATCTCTTCTTTATAGAGATCGATATATGGCTGATAACAGGGGCCATAAATTAAGCATTAGGGAAGGGTTTAAGTTTCATTTCAATGGCGCTAGCAATGCTTTAGGTGAAGATGCAGCCATGAAAGAGCAAGATTAATTACTTCCGATAGTTAATGTTGGGCGGATCATAAAGCAAGTTCTTCCTCCAAATGCCAAAATAGCTAAAGAAACCATGCAAGAGTGTGTTTATGAGGTTATTAGCTTTGTCACTAGAGAAGCCTCGTACAAGTCACAAGGAGAAGTGCAAGACAGTGAATGGGGATTGAAGAGGAAAACAGAGTGACAGTGCATAACAGGTATTCGATGCAATGCCACTATGAGTGTTCGGTTTCCACAGAAAATTCTTTATATCATATTCTCTCATACAAATGACCAAAGGTCTAATACAATTTATATAGGCATTTCTCAAGCCTACATTTCAATCACATGATAAAGGAAAATTACATTTATGACCCATTCTGTTACAAAGAATCATTCCAGGTCATTCTATAAATTGTTTCTGTTATGTAGTGATGTTGTGCCATTGTTAGAAGAATATTGCATTGAGGCACCAGTGTTGCTTGCTCTATTGCCCTAACGATTCAAGTAGCACAAGAAAAATAGTGAGGCTTGAACGTAAGAGTGCAAACTGAGTTGAAGAAAGCGGCTTGGTAAGAATATCCACAAGTTGATCATAACTTGAAACAAAGGATACATTGAGTGACTTTGCAGCTACACAACCCCTCACAATGTGATAATGAAGATCCACATGTTAGTCCGTGAACGTAAAACTGGATTCACAAAGAGATAAGTGGCCTTGAGATTGTCACACATTACACTTGGTGGTTTAGTTATGAATATGCCCAATTCTTTTAAAACCGATTGCAACCATAAGAGCTCACATGTCGTATTGGCCACATATTTATATTCAGACTCAGTGGAAGAACGGGCAATGGTGGGCTGCTTTTTAGAGCCCCAAAAGATGAAGTGTGAACCAAACAATATGCAAAAATCATATGTTGACTTTCTATCATCAAGGCAACCAACCCAGTCAACATCAGAGAAAACAGTGAATTTAGGTGAAGAAAGAGAGGAAAAACGTAAGCCAAAGGAAGCTATTGAACGAAGGTATCGAAGTATTCATTTGATAGCTTGCCAATGGGAAAGTCGAGGACAATGCATAAACTGACACACTTTATTTATAGCAAAAGAGATGTCGGGTCTAGTGAATGCTAAATACTGAAGGTTGCTAACCACACTACGGTAAAGTTGGGGCGTCCTCAAGGGAGGACCCATCTAGAGCTATAAGTTTAGTTGTGGTAGCCATAGGAGTAGACATAGGCTTCGAGTTATGCATATTGGTCTGTAATAATAGTTCTGAAATATAGCGGGACTTAGACATAAACAGACCAAAGGAGGACCGAGACATGACTTGAATGCTAAGAAAATAGTGTAACATACCAAGGTCTTTTACTGGAAAAGTAGTGCGAAGAGTAGAGATAAAATCTGTGATTAGTGTTGGTTCAGAGGCAGTAACCATAATGTCATCTACATAAACTAATACATAAACACAGGCAGATCCAGAAGTGTAAATAAATAATGAGGAATCAGAAACAGAAGCATGAAAACCAAGACAAATCAATTTTGAGCTTAGTTTAGAAAACCAAGCCCGAGGGGCTTGTTTAAGCCCATAAATGAATTTTCTGAGTTTACAAACATAGTCAGGAAAGTCAGGATTAACAAACCCACGTGGCTGTTGCATAAATAGTCCTCCTCTAGATCACCATGAAGAAACGCATTCTAAACATCAAGCTGGTGCAGTAGCCATTGATTAGAAATTGCAAGAGAAATTAACAAACAAATTGTGATTGGTTTTACTCGAGACTAAAGGTCTAAGAGGACTCAAAACTTCCTTGCTGATGGAACCCTTTAGCACCAAGACGAGCTTTTCGTTGCTCAAGGGTGCCATCAGTGAGCCTCTTGGTCTTAAGTACCCAGTTTGAGCCAAGAACATTCTGATTGGGGTGAGGGAGCAGAGAGTGTAATGGGCGGTGGAGAGTGTTGGACTGGTGTGAGATGAGCATTTGATTGAAGGGAAGGTGACTTTGTAAAAGAAGAGGGAATATTAGGATTCGGGTGAGAAGGAGATCGCACTAAGATAATGGAGGAATTCGTATAAGAGGGATGGGAGTTAACGTTGCGTGATGAAGGGTGAAGGGGTCGTCGGATAGGAGCTTGAGAAGGTAAAGGTGATACTGGGTTGAGTGTCACAAGCTGGGAAGAGTTTGATGTAATGGGCGATTGGGAAGAATTTAGTGTAATGGGTTGTGAAGATGAGGAAGGCCCCGGTGAGAAGGAATGCAGGAGTTCCGTGAGAGATGGGGTGCAGGCTACGGGTAAGGGTGTTGACTAAGAAGGTGATGGGCTGTCACTAAATGTAAATTTTATCAGATGGAATGTGAAGGCAATTGTAACCTCTATGATCTGGAATATATCCTAGGAAAACACAAAATTGAGAATGCGTATCCATTTTGTAACAATTAAATGGGCGTAAATTGGGCTAGCAAGCTGAGTAAAAGATATGAAGGAAGGAATAATCAGGAAATAATTTGAACGAATTTTGAAATAGAGAGGTGTTTTGTAAAATTGGAGTGAGCATTCTATTAATAAGAAAAACTACTGTTTGAAAAGCATTAGTTCAGCATTTTGAGTGTGCTTCAACAATATGGCGATGACGCCATTCAATACTGCCATTTTGAGCGTGAGAGTATGGGCAAGTAATGCGATGGATAATGCCAAAATTTTAGAAAATTTTAGAAAGGGGACGAAATCCACCCCCTCAATCTGTTTGAACGGCAAGAGCTTTGGAAGAGAAATTATTATGCACGCATTTTAAAAAGGCTAAAAAAGTAGACGATACATCAGATTTGGCACGTAATGGAAAAACCAAATATACTTGCTAAAATCATCAACAATAGATAGATAAAATATAAAACAAAGAGACGATAACACAGGCGCTGGTTCCCATAGATCTAAAAATAAAAGCTAAAAAGGAGAATGGGATTGAGATGGGGATGGGGGATGAGGGAGGGCATGGGATTTAGCTTGGAGGCAGGATGGACAAGTTTGTATTTGGTTTTAGTAGTAGTGGGAAGATTAAATTGCCTAATGGTAAATGAAGTAGTCCATGGAGAAGGGTGGCCTTAATGGGAATGCCATATTTACGGAGTGGTCCAGACACCAATGAGAGCATGTGGGGAAGAAGAGGTGGAAGTCACGGTCGTGACATCAGATGCAAGACGTCCTTAATAGTTCCCTGAAGAAGTACCGACTGAGTGCACAGACTGAGGGAACAAACTGAGTTGGGCGTGCTCCACCCCGACCTCTTCAAAAGCCATGACCATAGCCTCGGTTAGGTGGGAAGCATTGAGCAGGTGGATGAAGAGAAGTAGCATTAGTGGAAATGGAGGAGCCAGAAAGGATCGACTGGGTTTGATGGTTGAGGCGGGACTCATGGTTGAGTAGGTAACTATATATTTGAGAGGAAGACATAGGTTCGGGCCAAATGGTGATGGAGGTTGTGAGTGACTCGTAATCTGACCCAAGATCGGCGAGGGGGTAGATATTGAACTCGGAGCACGAAAGACGACGGCCAGTAGAGTTAAGAGAAGCTGAGAGAGTTGTGGCTTTATGGAAGTATTCAGTTATGGTCTCCGAGCCTTTCTTGAGAGTAGCAAGGGAGTATTATGTTTGCATAATCTGAGCTTGTGTTTGAGCAGAGAAGAGCCCTTCAAGGGTTGTCCAGACCTCATAAGAGGTGGAGCAATTCAGAACTTGGGCAAGAACCTTATTGATGAGAGGGGAGTTGACTGTAGAGATGAGAATTTGATCTTGGAGAACCCACTTATCATACTCAAGGTTAGGTCTTTCACTAATGGCGGGAGAAGGCTTAGGACAGGTCCTATCGACAAAACCATAGAGTTGGTTGCCTTTGAGGAAAGGAAGAATTTGAGCCTTCCAAAGGAGGTAGTTATCAGAGGTAAGCTTGATGGTGATAAGATGGGCTGTGGAGGAGATGATGGTGGGATTCAGAGTGGGGATTTTGTTATGGGCCAGGAGGATAGAGAGAAGAAGAGGACTTCAGTCCTAGATGACTCCTCATACCATGAAGAGGAAAGCAGAGTGACAGTGCATAACAGGTATTCGATGCAATGCCACTATGAGTATTCGGTTTCCACAAAAATTCTTTATATTATATTTTCTCATACAAATGACCAAAGGTCTAATACAGTTTATATAGGCATTTGTCAAGCCTAAATTTCAGTCACATAATAAAGGAAAATTATATTTATGCATCCATTCTGTTACAAAGAATCATTCCAGGTCATTCTATAAATTGCTTTTGTTATATAATGCGGTTGTGCCATTGTCAGAAGAATATTGCATTGAGGCAGTAGTGTTGCTTGCTCTATTAGGGATGATATCTGTTGGGCCGTGGCAAACCTAGGATTTGATGCTATGGAGAGGGTTGAGGAGATATTTGCAAAGGTATAGGGAGTTGGATGAGGAGAGGGCTCAACAAGTTAAGTTGAGCAAAGTCGGTGATCAAGAAAAGAACGAAATATCAATCGTCTATGGAGCTGAAATACCAAAGAAACGGCCTGCAGCTCATGTGTTCCGAGTACTACTCCCTTGAAGTTCGATGTGATCATTGATAGGAGTAATAATATATTAGCTCTCTGTCCAGACGATTTTGAATAATACGAAGCATGGTAACAATCTCTAGTCTTATATTTGTAAATATTTCGATGATGATGATATTGCAGACACTTTCATGATATTCACATAGTAGGTTAATGGAGAGCTTAGGGGATCATAGGCTTGATAGCGCTTTCATGATATGCTTTCCAAGCCGCGCGTTCATCCACACAGGAACATTAATTTGACCACTTTTCTTTTAAATCTGCAAATGTCTATGTATATAAAAAAATTGTTTATTTGTGACCAGTTATTTCTTATTAAAATAATTATTTTTATTTAAATAAATTTATTTTTATCGCAAATAGTCATTTATCATCACAAATAATATTTTACAAATAATCATTATATGCGCGGAATTCCTATCTCTCCATTTTCTCAAAGTAAAAGTTGAAGTTTTAATCAAATGCCTCACGTGGGTTATTAGAGAAATATGAGAAATATACTAATAGTCATTTCTTTAACTATTAAGTAAAGAAAAAAATTAAAAACAAATTAAAATATATGAGATATCAAAATAAGGAGTTAAATTAAGTGGCATTTTTCTAATAGTTCATATTTAACCTCATATTTTTTTATTTAAATCTTACGTCACAGATTAGGCTGGTTTGGATAGTGTAAGTGTTGGAGAATATTTGTGAATAGTAGTAAAAGTAGGTGAAAAGGAATAATAGAATATTGAATAGTACTAAAAAATAGGTAAAAAGTAATAAATAGTAGTAAAAATAGGTGAAAAGTAATAATAAAGTAGAGAATAGTAGTAAGAGTGTTTGAGAGCACTTTTCATTTCAAGAGTCAGCTATGCCAGCTAGTCATGTATAACTTGTCGTATACTCATGCATATCTTGTGATGCCATACTCATAGGCCACCATGCGCATCATTAAATCATATATATATATATATATGTATGTAAATATATGATTAGCTATTGATGTTCATCAAGATCACCAACATATCTACAAGTACAACTACTACTAAATTACTTATCTATATGTGGTTAGTGTTTCTTATTTCTCTATATGCGGTTAGCCTTTGATTATAAAATTAAGGTCTACTAGGTTTTTCTAAAAGAAATAATGTTTGCAGTCTTAATAAATGTGTAAACTTTGTTCGAATGGAAATATTACTTCTGAATGGTTTCAAACTTTGCCCTGCCACAATTGTGTATAGCTTCCCGCTACGAATATTATTGGAACAGTTATATCAACATTTGAAAATACAATACTGCTCAAATGTGTTTGTAAGCATTCGAGCGGTTTTCTTTTTTTAGACGCTATATTTCATCCCATAATTTATAGTTCAAATAGTTATTTGTTTGTTCAAATGCGTAAAAAATCACTTTCATGTTTTGGGATGAAATATAATTTTCATCTCAAATAATTATTTTTAGAGATTGAATTTAATTTGTCCCTAAAAGGTTACGTCTCTAAAAATCAAATTTCTTGTGTTTATTGAATAATTTTTTATCATCTAATGGTAATAAATATGTCACATTTTATATAGTGAGATGCGATTGTGGTATATTGCATTACTCAATGAGTTATTCTACATACAGTTCCTAAATGGGAACTACTCATGCAAGCTCATATAGTTATGTTAAAAAAATTTTAAATTGCAATAGTATCATTTTTAAAAAGTTCCTAAATGGGAACTACTCATGCAAGCTCATATAGTTATGTTAAAAAAATTTTAAATTGCAATAGTATCATTTTTAAAATGATGTTTTTTCTTCTTTTATACTCATTCATTAATGGGACTGCACATGTAGTCCCCCACTCAGGACTGCAAATAGAATTTCTCTTACTCAATATAGATATGAGAAATTCTAATTACAGTTCTGAGTGGGAGACTGCGTGTGCAATTCCATTGATGAATGGGGCGAAACTGGAAAAAATATTATTTTAAAAAAGATATTTTTGTAATTTTAAATATTTTAAAATAAACTGTATGGACTTACATGAACAGTTCCCATTTAGAGATTGTATGCAGACTAACTTTTTATATGTATATATACATACTAGTAAGGGCAACATGCATTGCACGTATGCCCAGATGATAGAAATAAAGAAAATAAACATAAACTTTACATACAAGTTAGCGTCCTATTTAAATATATAATTACAACAGTCAGAAGTTTATATGAACTTAAAAGTGAAGAAATAAGCATAAACTATACATAAAAGTCAGCTTCTTATTTAAGTATATAATTACAATAGTGAGAAGTTTAACAAAAAGAGATTTAGAGTGTTTATGATGTAGTTTTATTTATAAATTCGGCGAAAAGCACGTTGAGTTTATTCTAGCATAATTGTCCATGTTGATTTATTTGGAAGGAAAAAAATAATACAAGAAATAAAAGTTATTATTGATACTATTTTTAATAAAACATATGAGAAAAAGAAATAAAATGCTGTAAAACAATCACAAAAATAGAAAACATTGAGTGCTTCCCAGGGTGTCGTTTAAACAAAGTCCTAAACTCTCTAGTCTCTATACCGACCCATCATTTCATCTGAAATCTTCTGTCTCCTAAACTCTAAATCTTCTGGATATATCTCTCGCACTCTCAGAAGTCAAGAGTGAAAGGCAAAGTAGAGAAAAAGTTATTATTATGTGAAAGGGAGAATTTAGGTCTTATTTTAAGTTAGTCAGTATAGAATAGTCTTTAGGTAAATATTGTTATTATTTTATTTATTTGTTTTGACATGTAGTAAATGAAAGTGGTTTGAGTCACTTTTTAAGTTACATTTGTAATCGTTTAGTTTTTTGAAAATTTACATAATGGTGAAATTCTTTTATACATATTTATAAATAAATGTTTGATGATTACTAAAGAATTATCTTATCACAAAGAAGAAAATATTTAATAACATTCTTCAATAATCTGTTAGTATAGTTCATAATTTAAAAATATTTTCTCCCATATATATACGAATAACAAATCTTATATTAATAACATTGTTAATAGCGTTATTAATAACACTATAAATAAGAAATTTCATTTCTTGCAGTATTTTATTTTGTTTAATTGTCTTATTTTTTATATTAGTTTTCAAATTAGTGTTGATATAGATATATAATGTGATAATTTTAAACTTACATATTACAGTATTTAGTTTCAATAATATGATTATTAAATTAAGAATTGAAAGGAAATAAAATGCTTCTCAAAATAAAATGCTTCTTAAAAGAAACAATCAATATTATAAACACTATTAAAATATTAAAAAAACACAAAAGTTTCTTAATTTTAAATTTGTAACTATTAATGTGTAAAATAATCAAATTTGGGTTTCAATTCTATAAAGTAGAGGAGTGAGATGAGAATTTTTTATTTTAGATGAAAGTTTAAAATATTATATTTTAATATTGTTATTATTTTGAAATTTGAAAAAGTTGAATTGTTTATAATTATATTTTATATGAGAATTTGAGAAAGTTGTAATGATGAGATGAGATAAGATGAAAATTTTATGTTTGAACTTACCAAACCTAACCCACTATTTCACTTTTCTAATTTCTTTTTTCTTAATTTATGTTCTAGGGCCCCGTAAGTGCTTAGATCACTTTTTTCTTAAGAAATCAATAAGAATAAAATAAAACCTTAATTCTACACCCAACCGTATAAATATCCTTACTGATTTTTACCGTCGTTTCTCATTTCTTCTATCTCCTTTAGTCTTGCGGCGATATCAATTCTCATTTCCTCAGGAAACTCTCTCTCTCCCATACTCCATTTTCTACATTTCTCTCCATTTTTGTTTGCATTTCTCGCCGTTGTTGTCTCATTTTTTTCTCTACTTTTTTTTATGAATGCTTACAAATCTAAAGGTTTCCTCTCACATGTGGAGCATTTTTTTTGGCTACGTGTTTTCTTTCATCCTTTTTTTTTTCCTTCTCATAGTATGTCTGAATATTTTTTTTTCTCTATAGATCTGAATAGATCTTCACATATTTGAAGAGATCTTATTTAGATATGAGTTTTATCTTATTTTTTCGTAGTTGTTTAATTTTTTTTTCAATCTGGTTTTTCTGTTGTTTTACTCGTTTTTTGTTCATTCCATCGTGTATTTGTATGTAAATGAACAAACTGTTTGTTTATTACAGATCTGAGTTGATATATAATTTAGGGAAAGGGTATGATTATAATATATATATATATATTTATCTTCCATCGTGCATATGTAGGTAAATAAACAGACAATGTTTATTTTTAATAGATCTAAGTTTATGTAGAAATTTAGGGAGACAGTATCGTTCCTATGTGTACAGCAAAGAACTTCAGTTTTTTTTGTGTTTATTTTTTTTCTTGCTACAGACTGTGTCGATGTATATTGTTTCTCACATATGAAAATCCTACTTCTTTTTTTCATTGTTTCTTTTCTATGGTGAACCTGTAAATAAATGAATGGATATATACTTTTCTATAGATTCCAGAACATAAATAAAAGTTTTGATTTTTTTTTGTTTTGTAGATTTCTGGATCTGTTCTTTATGTATTATAGTTTTGTTTTCACAAGTAATACATATGTTAGATATTGTTTCTCACATATGAAAATTGTAGGTTTTCTTTTTTCATTTTATATCTTGCGTTATTTTTTTGTTAGATGTGGAGATTTATTTCTTCTTTATTATTTGGTTTGATTATCTTATTCAGTTTGGACTTTACATTCTTTGTTTACACTCTTCATATATTTGAAGAGCTGGTATTCAGATCTGAGTGGTGTCATTTGTTTTCCTTACAGATCTACAAGTCTTCAAATTGGACTCAATGTTCATTTTTTGTCATATTTTTTCCCTCTTAAACTTTTTTCTTCATACATATTTGAGTTTGTGTATATTTTTATTTAAGTCGATTTATTTTTGTGTTTTTCTTTTCTTTTATAAATCTGGACAAGTCTTCATATATTTGAAGTCATCGTATTTAACCTCCACTTCTTCTTTTTTTTTTTTTTTCACCTTTCTTCTTCTGCCTCTCTCATTTTCTCGCTTTCCGTCTATCTCCTTCTCTTTTTCCTTACGTTTTCATTAAACTAAAAATCTTATTTGTTTCTTTTTAGTTTTTTATATCTACCTGTTTTTTTTCCTGTTATCATTTTTTCATTAGATATTTGGTTTTTTATTTTATTTTTTATTTTTTTTATTTTTACGAATCCTTATAGATCCGAATCTCTTTTCTCCACATCTAAAAATGTTCTTATTTTCTCATTTCTGGTTATATATATATATATATATATATTTCTCTTCCTTTGGTTTGATATGCATTTTCCTCTACAATTTTAGCCTTTTTTTTTCCACCTCAGATCTGAGAGTTTATTTGTAACATCTAGATTTTTTTTTTTTTTTGAAACTTGTTTTATTATTATTTGTATTTGTATATTAATTTTTGAAAATGTTACCAGTTAGCAACCTCTGATGCAACACAGTAACAGAGATATAAATCGAAGATTGAAGAACAAATAACATTGGTGAGCAACAAATAATTTCGATTGTTCCTATTGTTTAGCTTTGCTCTTTTCTCCAGATTTGAAAATATTATTATTTTCTTAGTTTTGTTTATATATATATATTTATCTTGTTTTAGCATATTTTACCATATTTGTTTGGATGTGATTTGTACATGTGTAATTCATGGGTTTTGAAAAGTTTAATTTTTTCTTATATATATATTGATCTTTTTTCTTTCAGTATGAGTTTTCTTCTGAGTTTAACAAATCTCTTTAGATCTACACATGCACTACAATTTTTTATTTTATTTCTTTTCCACATGTCATTGTAATATTGTTTCATATAACATAGAAATAGACATACAAATAGAAGCTTGAATAACAAATAAGAGCGGTGAACAACAAACAATTTCAATTGTTCCTGTTGTTTGGCTTTGTTATTGTTTGGTCTTGTAATGTTTTTCATATTTTCGTTGGAGCCTACGTAATTTTTTTTAACATTAAGTGCTCTGTGAGCAAATTGTGTAATAAGCAATCAAAAAAATTTAACTAAATTTAACTCAGAAGAAGGAAAATAAGAAATCATACTAGACGATACAAACTGTGAGAAGTATAGAATGAAGTTTCCAGAGATTTTGATAAATAGATAAAACTATAGTTTCAAGAAGATAAAAAATTGTATATATATATATTTTGATAAGAAGCAAACATCTTCATTGAAATAACAACGATTACAGACATTTGTTAAACCATAAGGTTTGAGAAAGGAAGTTGGAATACAATCCCACCACATTTTAAGATTATCAACTCTCCAAGCATTGCGAGCAAGCGCATGAGCTGCTCTATTACCTTTTCTATACATATGTTTAAAAACCACACTATTAAAGCAACTAAAAAGCCTTTTAACTTCGGAAAACAGGTTGCCAAGCATTGAATTTAACATATCATCTCGCTGTAACGATTGAACTAGCAGCAGGCAATCGGATTCTACTTCAACGTGTACTACTCCCATTGTAGAGCTCAGCTGCATGCCTCTAAAAATAGCCAATAATTCGATTGCTTCTGGTTCCTCAACCTCTGTTTCAAATTTAGAAGCTGCCATTAACACTTTCCCTGATGAGTCCCTTAATATAACCCTTATACCTGCTTTTTGTAGGTTGGAAAACATGACACCATCAGTATTCAATTTAAGAACACCCTAAGGAGGGGGCTGCCAACTGAACTGGTTTTTCAACTGCATCCTAGAGCTGACAACATCAGCTTTGAAACTATGTAAGAGACCCAAAGAAAGATTCGTAATATGATGCAGGCTCAAACTAACTTTTTCAAACTCAAATTTATTTCTTCTATACCAAAAGCCCTAGACTAGATAGAAAAATTGGTCCAAAGTATTAGGATATGTCCCTTCCACAAACTGTACCACAAGCTCAGTCACATTGAGAGACATGAGGTTTATCAAAGAAGGAAAATACTGCAACCATAGATCTCGAAGCTAAATACAACTGAAAACTGCATGTACCAAGTCCTCAACTGGATACTGGTAGAAACTACATGTAGCTCCTGTAATCACCTTCTTCCTTACTAGATTAACCTTCAATGGTAAACTGTCTTTACACAACCTCCAAGCAAAGACTTTGATTTTATTTGGAGTTTTCATCCTCCACAAAGCTTTCCACAATCTTTGGTGCCTCCCACTCGAAGAAGACTCCTATATTGGAACCCATATGTGCCATAATAAATTTGTAACAACTCCTCACAGAAAACTGGCCATTCCTTTCTTGACTCCAAACCAATTTATCATCTATTCCTTCAGGAAAAATAAAGACTTTATTTATCGCAGCAAGCACCATTGGATTGAAGAGAGTTCTAATTTTTGGAAGGTCCCATCCTCTTGTTTCCTCATCAATTATCAAAGCCACTACAGCCTCTTTGTCTTGCTCTTGTATCCCAAACTCTTGAGCCAAATTCATATGCTTTGGGAGCCATTGATCTATCCATAACCGTGCAATCCTTCCATCTCCAATACGCCATCTAGAACCCTCCGTCACCCATTTCTTAGCTTTCCAAATACCACGCCAAGTATAAGAAGGGTAGTTTTCCAAGCTAGACTCCAAAAAATTTGTTTTAGAAAAATCTCTAGCCTTGAGAATATTGTATAACAGAGAGTCCGTATTTTGTATCAACCTCCAAGCTTATTTAGCAAGAGGTGCAAGGTTAAAAAATCCTAGCTTCTTAAACCCCATACCACCTCTACCCTTCCCTTCACACATATTATTCCAACTAATTCAATGAATTTTTCATTCTTCTTTCTTTTGACCCCACCAAAATCAAGCCATCAATCCTTCCAACTCCAAACAGAAACTGGTGGGTAGAAGGAAACAACTCATAGAATAAGTGGGAATGGATAAAGCAACAACTTTTAGCAAAATCTCCTTACCCCCTTGAGACAACATTTTTTCCTTTCAACTTTGCAATTTTTGCCATACTCTCTTTTTAATAGATTGAAAGGCCCTTGTTTTGATCTCCCAACAATAGGAGGGAGTCCTAAATATTTCTTATACTGCTGTATTTCAGCATTACCCCACAACAACCGAAACTCTTTCCTTACTTCCATACCCACATTGCTACTAAAAACCATGGAGGTTTTTTCCTTATTTATTTTCTGCCCTGAAACACTTTCATAAACTGAAATGACAGCTTGCACTCTCCTATTCTCCTCTACTTCAGCCTTACAAAAGATAACACTATCATCCGCAAAAAGCAAATGATTAATGTTTGGAGCACCCCTACAAATTTTAATCCCAGAAATTTCCCTCCTTATACCTGCTGCATTCAATACCGAAGTGAGTCCTTCGGTACAAAGAAGAAAAAGATAAGGGAACAACGGGTCCCCTTGTCTCAACCCCTATTAGGAATAATAGGTTCCTTTGGCTCCCTATTTACCAAAACAAAAAAAGATACTGTTTGAATACAAAAGTACTTTGACTCTCCCCAATAATATTAGGCAGAACAAATTTCAGCCTATTAGAAATAACTTTAGAGATAAATTTATAGACCACATTACAAAGACTGATGGGCCTATAATCAGTAACTATAGCAAGATTTTTCTTCTTATGAATGAGAGTGATAAATGTATGATTAAGAGAATGAGGGAAAACACCTAAATTCAACGCTTATAAACAGCTTCAAGAATAGAAGTTCCCACCACGTTCTAATATTTTTGAAAGAAAGCCGAGGACATCCCATCTGGATCAGGAGCTTTGGATGGGTTCATTTCAGCCAAAGCCCTCAGAACTTCAGCTTCAGAATACCTTTGGCTCAATCCCTCATTCATAGCTAGAGTAACTCGTTCAGTAAGAGATGTAAGAAACTCAGAATCACCACTTGGATTGGAATTGATAAATAGATTCTCAAAATATTGTAAGAAAACCCTGTCCCGCTGCTCACCATACTGCCAAGCCCCTTCCTCATTCTGAATTTTTACCAATCTATTCTTCCTCCTCCTCTGAGTAGCCTTCATATGAAAACAGCTTGAATTTTTATCCCCATTTTTGAGCCACAGAACCTTAGACCTTTGCCTCCACATCACCTCATCCCTTTCCATCTATTTTTGCACTTCCTCTCTAGCTCTCTCATGGTCTTCCTTTTGTTCTCCCACTGGATCAGAAGCATGCAACAATTCCAAATTTTGCCTAGCCAAATTTAACTGCTTTTGAACATTATCGAAGCAGTTTTTATTCCAACTATGCAACTGACTCCCACACTCCTTTATTTTATCCAACGGGCCGAGCATACAATTTCCCTCATTCCCCCTCCGCCACATGAACCTAATAATATCATTATAAGCCTTCTCACCTATCTGCATCTCCTCAAACCTAAACTGCCTTCTACCCTTTAAAACACCCATTTCTCCTTCAGTATTCATCCAAATAGAAATATGATCAGAGTAGGCTTCCACCCCACGAGTCACAAAAGCATTAGAGAACTTAGTCCCCCTTGATGATCATCAAAAAACTAATTAATTATTACCATAAAAAAATTAATTTGACAAACATTTATATAGATATATATATTTAAAAAACGTTTTCGCAAAGTCACAATTAATGGATCATCAATCTACAGTAGCTAGCTGACTGTCACATGTCAACATTTTGTAGGGGAAATCGGTTCGGTTTGATCTAGTTATGGATATACTTTAAAATCGACCCGGTATATATCAATTTTGAACACAATTAATAGATCAATCCACACAACTGATTGCCACATGTCAACCCTTTGTAACCCGCAAATGACTCCCAATCCAATTAGTTACCATTACACGACATCTTATCGAAAAGTGTTGCAACCGTAAGTTTTTGTTATATATAATTTGATGTGATATTTTTTAATATGTTAGATTTATTTTATAATAAAAGTAATTTTATAATCTAATATATTATATCAAATTATATCAATTTATAATTTTAATTTTATAAAAAGTTTTTGTTTCTAAAATTTTTATCCATTTTATATACTTTCAAAGAGTTCTATGTCCCGACCGTGACATTACCAATATTTACAAAGGATTAAAAATAATTTTTTGTCGTGTACATATAATAGAGTGACATGATCTCGAGTTAAACTCTAGTGTGTGAATATATATACAAATATATTTATATATGCACTAGTTGGTAACTTACACTAGGGCTTTAATTTATATATAATTAATGAATCATCGCTTTTAGGTGTTGGATTGGTTGTATCTAGTGGGTAACCACAACATGACCGACACGTGCATGTGTGTCATCCGCAAATTCAAATTAACATGTTTGTTTAAGCATGCCTATTTCAAACTACTAGTTGGGAAGCTTGAAGAGATCAGATTAAGGTGCTGTTAAGTAATAGGTTTCATCTATCCCAATCTATATCATATAATCTCATTTTCTTTTTAAATATAATTTAAATACAAATACCTTTTAATTTTAAATATTTAATTTTTTCATTTAATAATTACTTAATCATTATAATTTTTCTAAACTTTCAAAAAAAAAAAAAAAATCAAAATTTTTAAAATTTAAAACAAAAATAATATTATAGCAATATTGTAACTTTATAATATTATTATTTAACTTTTTCTCTCTTTTTCTAAAACTCAATAAAACATCATAATTCAAACTGTTCTACTACTATTTACAAATTATTTTACTATTATTAACAAATTTTCCATTTCATTCCATTCCTCAAGCATTTCCAAGAGTAAAAAATGGTGGTTGGGGGAGGGCGAGATGTACACACATAGACATGCACATATACATGCTTCTATAGTTATATATAGCAACCAGAATAGATCAAGGAAAGCAGCGTGCATGGTGTCTGTTTGAGAGGACCAACTTAAACCTAATCTCTTCTTTATAGAGATCGATATATGGCTGATAACAGCGGCAATAAATTAAGCATTAGGGAAGGGTTTAAGTTCCATTTCAATGGTGCTAGCAATGCTTCAGGTGAANAAAACTCAATAAAACATCATAATTCAAACTGTTCTACTACTATTTACAAATTATTTTACTATTATTAACAAATTTTCCATTTCATTCCATTCCTCAAGCATTTCCAAGAGTAAAAAATGGTGGTTGGGGGAGGGCGAGATGTACACACATAGACATGCACATATACATGCTTCTATAGTTATATATAGCAACCAGAATAGATCAAGGAAAGCAGCGTGCATGGTGTCTGTTTGAGAGGACCAACTTAAACCTAATCTCTTCTTTATAGAGATCGATATATGGCTGATAACAGCGGCAATAAATTAAGCATTAGGGAAGGGTTTAAGTTCCATTTCAATGGTGCTAGCAATGCTTCAGGTGAAGATGTAGCCATGAAAGAGCAAGATCAGTTGCTTCCGATAGCTAATGTTGGGCGGATCATGAAGCAAGTGTCAGAGTTGGTTCAAATGAGGCAAGAAAATAAGTGCTGAACAGAAATGAAGAAGAAACAGAGCATTACGGACGTGGGAAAGAAAACCTTCTCTTGATTAATTCTGTAAAA
>QEOT01009238.1:51344-71439 GCA_003123785.1 Pterocarya stenoptera | reverse complement strand
AACTAGTTCCTTTAAGCAGGAGCTTTGGCCTAAAATATGGAAATTGGGAGTGCCTAATGCTACAAAGATGTTGCTTTGGAGAGCATGTCATGAGTCTCTACCCACAAAACATAATCTGTTTAAAAAGAAAATTGGGAACTCTCCTTTCTGTCTAGTGTGTATTACTAAGGTTGAATCTGTAACACATGCGCTTTGGTCATGTATTTCAGTACAAGATGTTTGGGGGGTTTGTTCCAAAAGACTAGAAATATAAGCTGACGGATTCTTCTTTTATAGATCTCTTATCCAATATGTTTACTGTTTTGGATGGGGAGACTATGGATGAGATTGCTACAACAGTTTATCAAGTTTGGAAAGGAAGGAATAAGCTGGCATTTAAGGAAGGATTTTGGTCTCTAGAAGTAGTAGTCAAGTTGGCTAAGCAGTCAGTAAGTGAATTCAAGGAAGAAAATTTGAAACCTGCACTTGGTTCAGCATAAACAACAACTCAAGTATGCCAATGGAAAGCCCCTCCTTTAAACTACATCAAAGCAAACTGGGATGCAGTTGTGGACAAGGTTCATTGTAGGATTGGTATTGGAGTTGTGCTTAGGGATTTAAGTGGACACATAATTGCAAGCTTACGATCTTAGAGGGACTCTTTTCCAAATGCTCACCTGGCAGAGACAATTGCAGCCCTCAAAGCTGTAATCTTTTGTCAAAAGCTTGGCCTTACGCACATTATATTGGAAAGAGATGCCCAACAGGTGGTCAAGGATATCCAGAGTAATCAAGAGATTTGGACCTGAGTTGGTATGATTGTTAGAGACATCAAAGAGCTTCTTACTAAGATGTCTAGTTGGTTTATCAATTTTATTCCTAGGACTTGTAATTCTTTGGCTCATAATCTTGCAAGGGATGTAGTGAAACACTCTAAGGAGAGCATTACTTTGGAGGGTTTTCCCCATTGTATTCATCCTATGTGATTATTCATGAATAAGAGATCTTATCCTTAAAAAAAAAAAAACAAATTAATTTGACAAACATACATTTAAAAAAAAAAGTTTTCCCTAGTCACAATTAATGGATCATCAATCTACAGCTAGCTAGCTGATTGCCACATGTCAACATTTTCTAGGGTTCTAATCGGTTCGGTTTGAACCGGTTTTGGACATATTTTAAAACTGCACTGGTACATGCCGGTTTTGAAATGTGAAAAACTGATATCGTACCGGTTAAATCCTTAAACCGGTACTTTCGATTTTATCGGTACTTCTGATCCGATTTTTCTAGTATATTATATATAATATAGTATATAATAATATAGTGATAATATATAGTTATTTTTATAAGATTACCATATAATATAAAATTATTTTATATATAATTATATATTGTATAAAAAAATTATATACAATATAAAGAATTATATATATAAACTGATTCGGTCAATGTTAGAAAGAGAAAAAATAGAGTGGACAGATTTCGACCGCCAATTTTTTTAAAAATGGAATCGATACCGAATCAAACTGAATCAATACCGATCCGGTTTACCCGTTAATCGGTTTTTTTTTTTCAACTCCGACACTTCAACCCATGCAAATGAGTCGCCCAATTAGAAATGCAGTGGCTAGTAGGTATTAATCCAACAGTACTGTGGTCTTAAATTTATAATTAATCAGCGCTTTTTAGGTCTTGGTTTGGTTGTATATATCTAGACGGTAACCACAAGTACACCGACACGTGCATGCATGTGTGTCATCCACAAATTCAAATTAACGTCATTGTTTAAGCATGCATCACCATTAATTTCGAACTACTCATTGGGAACCTTGAACAGAGATCATTAAGGGCCAAAACTGGAGGTTGGGTGAGGGGCCCACCTTATTTTTATAAGTCTGTAATTGTACATTAAAGAATTAAAGTTGGAAATATAAATCTGATCTTCTTTGATATTCAACATATATATATAGTTAATCTATACACAGTCCCCACGTAGGAATTGTTCGTGCAAGTTAATATAATTATATTTAAAAAAAAAATTAAAATTATTATAATATCCTTTTCAAAATCATTTTTTCTTCTTTTATTTTCATTCATCAATAGAACTATACGCAGAGTCCTCCATTCAGATTAACTACAAATAGAATTTCTCATATATATATAGTAATGCTACATGTACTTTCAATTTTACTTACAAGATTAAATTTGTTAATTTTCTTTAAAAATTCAAATTTTAAATTTCAAATTTCATGATTTTCAACATATAAATAATTGACACGTAGAGAATTATGTTTTTTGTAAGTCTTTCTTAAATACATTTAACATCTTCCTTTATATATATAAATATATATGTCTCTTTTATTTTCATGACTTTTGTATCCAATCGTCTTTTGATTAAGGTACAAAATTAATTGGATTGGTCCTTTACAAACGTGCTTGAATTTTTAAAAGGAGTAGTCGTCCTTTGTTTAACTTAACGGGAAAAATATATGTTATAATATTGACCCTCTATCATCATGTGGCCAAACCTTTACCATTTCCATACATGCTTCACATACAGGTAGGCATGCACACACATACATGCTTCTATAGTTCTATATATATATAGCAACCAGAGAATAGATCAGGGAAAGCTAGCAACGTGTCTGTGTTTGAGAGGACCAAATTAAGCCTCTCCTCTTTATAGAGATCGATATATGGCTGATAACAGGGGCAATAAATTAAGCATTAGGGAAGGGTTTAAGGACCATTTCGATGGTGCTAGCAGTAGTGCTTCGGGTGCAGATGCGGCCATGAAAGAGCAAGATCAGTTGCTCCCCATAGCTAATGTTGGGAGGATCATGAAGCAGATTCTTCCTCCAAACGCCAAAATCTCCAAGGAAGCCAAAGAAACCTTGCAAGAGTGTGTTTCCGAGTTCATCAGCTTTGTTACTGGAGAAGCCTCGGACAAGTGTCACAGGGAGAAGCGCAAGACAGTGAACGGGGATGATATCTGTTGTGCCATGGCAACCCTAGGATTTGATGACTATGGAGAGCCGTTGAGAAGGTATTTGGAAAGGTATAGGGAGTTGGAAGAGGAGAGAGCCCAACAAGGCAAGTTCGGCAACACTGAAGAAAAGAACGAGACATCAATTTCCTATGGAGCTGAAACAGTACCAAAGAAAGTTGCAGCGGTTCCGAGTACAACTCCCTTGAAGTTCAATGTGATCGATAGGAGTTCCAGGCGATTTTGAAAAACATGAAGCATGGTAACAATCTCTAGTCTTCTGGGAATAACAATCTCTAGTCTTATATATCTATAAACATTTTGATTCTGATCATGATATTGTAGACACTTCATCATGTTCACATGGTAGGTTGATGGGGGGTGGGGGAGAGTGCTGATTTTAGGTACTACTTGTGTGCAAACTGATTATTGACTATGGATCTTCAATTCATGACTGTTCTTAGCTTAGGTTTAATATGAAATTAATCAAATTGTTGTGTCCTTTCTTCTGGATTAATTACAAGGTTTTGTTGCAGGAAACGTGACAAGAAAATATGACCAAATCTCAACATTACTAAGTTTTTATTAGTTGTATATATTATGTGTCTGCATATATAAGTGTCTTATAATAGTGGTAGGGTTTTATTAATTATATTTTTAGATCTTTGGGAAATTCAAGTATGATCATGAAGTTTTCTAGATCGGAGATAAGGCCACCAGCTTGGTCTCAATTCACAACAATATATAGGAACAATACTGAAAAACTTGAGGTTGATGATTAACTTCAGATGTGATTGATGAGCATACAATAAATAGTACTCAGGTAGTCATGTAATATTTGTAGTAGTTCCAGGTTTGGTAAATGTGGGTACGTTTGGTGGTTGATGGTGGCGCTGGATGCGGCCGGTGGGACGAGGTGGTTGGGGCTCGCAGGGGATCGATCGAGGGTCTGAGTCTATTGTTTTTTTGCCTTTTGTTTGTTTGTTATCAGAAAGTTTTTAAGTGAATCAAATCACTTGAATTTGAATATTGATCATGAATAAATCGGTACATGGGGAAGAGAGATATAGAGATGAGAGGGTGAGTCGTCAGTACTTGAATTTGCTGAATTTGCTATGTCGGTCGAAGTACCGGGCTTCATGACTGACTTTGAAGTCATGTTCGACTAGAGCTATAAAAGATTAATTAGAATGAACTGTACGGAACCGGCCATATTCTAAAAACCACAAAGAATGATGAGAAACGGCCAACAAGATTCAACCTCGGGAACAATCTTTAAGTCTCCAACAAAAATACTCTTCTGGACCACGGGCCTGACCACAAAAACTACAAGGAGCGGATCAGGGAACAGAGAAATATGCTGCATCTTTCACATAAGGGTACTGATCATGTTATAGGGCAGCAATCACGTGTAGCTCGGACGTCAGCTTTTTTGAGCTACATTGGGCGTGCGCCGGTGGGGCATGGGCAAAAGTTGGACTAGTCTTTTCTAAACTCAAATGAGTTTATTAATTCCTGCGCACGATAGATCATGATTGTCCAAGATGTCATGGTCTTTAATTTGGAAGTCCTGTGAGGATATTAATTTCTTCTTGTATAGAGATAAAAGGAAGAGATCTAGAAAACCATGCATGCATGGGAGTCTAACTATTTTATGGCTTTTAAGCTAGCTAGGGTTTCTCATCTCATATTAATTAATTAGCTCTACATGAAACATATATACTGCATGCCTCATGTGTTTTTCTTGATGATCCTTGCAAAACAGAAGCGAGCTAGATTAATGACATGATGACATGATCAGATTTTATACAGGAAAGAGTGGATTAATAGAACCTAGATGCTATTGAACCAGTGGTACTACTAGCTAGCTAGCCAGGCACTAAACTAGTTAGATAGATTTGGATATCGGAATACCTTGTGTCTTTTATAATTGCAAGGGAATTTATAAGTACTTGCCCTTGGCACGGTGTTGAAGACAGTACTACTACTACTAGGCGTATGATATATATGTTTGTTGTTCATTAATTAAAGAGAAATGCTTTGCAACAGCCCTGTTGCTGTTCGTCCAAAAACAGCCCACCAACGGGCCGGCTACACATAAGATAAAGGGTTCTGTAGCACAATATGATGGAAAGCAACTGATCAATTCCTGTAATAGTAAAATAAAATATTGTTAGAATGTTATTTTTAATATTATTATTGTTTTAAAATTTGAAAAAGTTATATTGTTTACTATATTTGTACGGGAATGATGAGATGAGTTGAAATTAGTTAAAGTGAGTTTTGAATCCAAACTACCCTTAATCTTTTCTCATAAAACATCAAATTGCATTTTTAACATATGCATGACATATTTGAAAATTAAAATTTTAAAATTTAAATTTTTAAAATATGATTAATTGTCATTTTTCACATGAGCATGATATGAGTAAAAACTTAAATTTTTAATTTTTGAAATATGATGGATTATCATATTTCACATGTGCACGTTTTGTTTGAAAATTTTAAAAAGTAAATAATGCTCATGTTGTCCTTTTTTCATATGCAAAAATTAAAAAATTAGATTTGAAAATTTTGAAAAATGAATGATATTATCTTTGACAATTGTAAAAAAATTTAAAGTTTTATTTGAAAATTTTAAAAAGTGAGTGGAGCTCCTTTTGACATGTGAATCTTTTTAAATTTAAAAATAAAATCTACAAAGCTTGATGTACGGATGCGTGGGAGTTTGGAAAAGATATGAGATCTGGCGTAGGTAAGTACATAGTTATTATATAATATGCTGACGTGGCAAAATGAGATTGGAGGCCTGGTTATGGAGGAGACGCCCAGACCTTCTGGGCCCCAGGTTTTCTCTTAAATAAAAGTCTCTCAAGTAAAATAACTTTATGAATGTATAGCATGATAACCGCATGCACTTCTTGACATTTTCCAATAACCCGATGAATATGACAGTAGAGATCAGAGCATGCACATGCGGGTCAGAAGTTCCCCATGTGACACCTAGCAGGACAAAATGACAGAGAATTATATAAATGTACTTGAGGACACGTGCCAGCTAGCTGTATCCAGAGTTTGGTGTATTTTGCATTCAGCCAAGCTGCCATACATTTTGGCCGGCAAAACTACTATTATATATGATTTGTGTGTGTGGGTGCGTGTAACTAGGCTAAGCGTGCTCGTACATTCGGTGCCTTTCATATGGTTTTAGGCTCTATGATCATGAACAGTTAGTGCTTGTTGACAAAATATCATCGATCACCACATGCGAATCTAGTGTCATGTTGCTGCATTGCAATCATGCTTGCATGCTGGCCGTAATAGATACTGCAGCTAGACAATGCATATTGCAGTGATCTCCTCCTGGGATTGCTTGCTTAAAATGGGGGGAATTAATAAATTTCGAGAACTGGCTAACTCTGAACATGGACATACATATTGAGCCAAGCTATTAGTTTGACAGATAATATTTGTCTCAAAAGTAATATCCTTAAACCTCTCGATCGTGGGGATCTTTTGATAATCAAGACCGAAATAGCATGCAGTACTTTCTTCCTTCCACACAAAGTGCCCAAAGGTTTTAATATTCATGTCATTAGTACTCCGGCAACAAAGGCTGGGTGATCCTCGTTGGTCAATCTCTGTAAGTAAATGAAGTAGCTAACATAGATCAGAAGCTCTACGATGCATGCCAATAAGTAGATGCATGCAACAGCCATGCATCGTTCGAGAATATTGAAACTATTCCTGATATATATGTACTTAGCTGATGTATACGTACTGGAAGACATGTAGTACTTCAACAATTTGATATTGTCAAGAAATAGATGGAAAATGTGACGAATGAATCGAATTCCAAGCATTCTATAACTAGGATATTCACAAGTTCCAATATTTGAAAACTCAAGTCCTTGGGTCATAAAACAAAAAAGCTAGCCAGCACAGGGTCGGATTTATCGATCAAAGTTGCGAATACTTAATTTGGTAAAAGAAAACTAAAGTAGTCTTATAGTATTGAAGATAATTCTTACATGCATAGGCAAGAAGCTGCCATACGTAGACAGCATTACTCTTTCTTTCCATGTATGCATGCATGCCATATTGATCTGTATTCTGTCTTATAATTTATTGATCAATCAAGTATTTGTTCTTCTTGCAAGGCCAATTAATAGCGTTTTAAGAGAAGAAAAGTTTCCGTCACTATAACTATTTCGGGCTTATTAATACCTTCACACATCAGGCTCTAAAGTTCATATGTCATGCCCACTTTCAGCATACGTTTGTGAGGAATATCAAACGACGTTTCAGCACTCTGTCTCAAATTTCTCTTCATGAAATTGTAAGCATAATCTACCATAACTCTTTTGCTTACACTGGCTCCCCTGTTGGCGACCACCTCAGTCTCCCCAATCAAGTGAATAATACCTGCATGCCATGCCTTGTCGACGGCCTCAATCTCTCTCTGCACTGCCTGATCTTGTTGCTTTTTTTCTTCAACAAGCCTCACATCCTCATTTTCGGTATCTCCGCTTACCAATCCATCATCGTGATGAATTTCTCCGTTCTTCTCACTCTCTTCCAACGTCATTCTTGGGAATAATCCAAAATTATCAGCAATAAACGTCTTCAGCCTTTCCATCAAGAGCTTCTCGAAGGGCTCCTCCTCAGTGTGCACATCAATGTATCCATATCTCACGACACATCTAAAGACATTAAGCTCCATAGACTCTACGCGACGAAAAAGAAAGCGTTCTTCAACTGGGATCTTGCTTATTGGAAGCCATTTGAAGGAGACGAAGACTAGGACTGAGTGCAAAGCTGGCACGTTCGCCACGTAGTGCTCGAAGATTGGTGGGATGCCCTGAACAAGCTCAGAGTAGAAAATGGCTACCCCAGGGATTCGACAAAAGCTGGTGCCAGCAGCTATTTTCTTAAGCTTCTCTGGAGAGACTTTGTGCTCAGATTCATAATAGTACTTTGTTCGGAAGACATAATTCCAGACATACATTACGGCTATTAGGACTGCGGCAAAGGCTAGGGGAAGATATCCTCCTTGGTTAAATTTGTAGAGAGTTGAACTTAGATAGACAACTTCTACACTGCCAATAATCAGAATGTAGGAAATTACGAGAGAGATGTGGATTTTCCATATTATGATCATGACTAGCACTAGGAGGGTCGACGTGAGGGTCATCACAAAAACCACCGCTATCCCTGTATGCAGTAAACAACACATGATCATGATTAGTTCCAACAACATCATGTATCGATGATCTTTGGCTCCACTACTTAGTAATAATGTACGTTTAAAGAAAAATGCTATTTAAAGAAAGATGATGATCAGAGGTGCGAAACCACCATTAATTTAGTAGTACAAAAGCTTAATTAAGCTAACGAGAATATAATATAAGTAGAATTAATTACTTGAATTCTATCAATTCCCTTCCTTTATGAGACTATCTGCACTAGCTACATCAAATTAGCCCAATAGCTAGCGTTGGTCTGTGGATGCAGGTTGCAAATTTAGAAGAGACTAAAGAAAAAATGGAGTGCTTAAAGATTAATTACCATAGGCATTGCCAATACTTGTGGTGTTCCTGAATCCTAAAGTGACCCCAACACAAGCTAGCATAAGGAGGTAATTAATTTCTGGTATGAAAACTTGCCCCTCATACTTGGCCGATGTATGCACAATCTTCACCCGAGGGAAACACCCCAGTGACAGGGATTGCTGGATTATAGAGAAAGTTCCTGAAATCATGGCTTGACTTGCTATGATTGATGCCATTACGGCTACCAAAAACATTGGCCAAAACAAATCCCCTGCATCCATCATATATATGCAACGTACCCTTTTAGATTCAGAGAGAGAGAAAGAGAGATCTAGCTAGAGAGAGATCATAAGAATAAAACATCATGGCCGCTATATTATAAGGCCGACATGTATATATCATGTGTTGGTTCACCTGGTATAGACTTGTAAAAGGTGTCTTCAACAAGGTCGTTGTGCTTTCTAAGGAAGGAGGCTTGTCCAGCGTATGCCAATACGAGAGCCGGATAGGTCACACAGCACATGCTTATTTGAATTGAACGAACTGTGAAGTGACCAACGTCCGCAAATAATGCCTCAGTTCCTGCATATTTATACGACTAATAATGTAAGAAAAATTATATTCATAAGTAACGACCTCTTTAGTGAAATGACTCGATCTATTTTATAATAAAAATAATTTTATAATTTGAGGGACGATATTTATAAGCAAGCGCCCATCCACACCAGTTTCTCAACTTTTTTGTATTAAATTTTTGTGTAGACCTATAGTACTTTTGGCATAAAATGATTTAATTTGGACGAGAACATAATTCTAAACGTACATGTCAGTCATATCAATATAGGGATTTATAAGCTAGAGGGTGTGTTCTTCATATGGATTTACATATAGAAGAACTGATCTGATGATAAGTAAAAATCTATTGAGGTTACCAAAGGGAGAAAAACAAGATAGTGAAAGCTGGTTTACTTACTTTGTAGTACTTCACATGCATGCAAGGGCAAGAAATCTGCAAACCTGTTATAGCGAGTACAACGCCACCAAGGGAAACCCAAGCAGCTTTTTTATTCCTACGAAAATAATCTACGATGTACTTTGGATTTATGGCTTTAGCAACAGTTGGATCGTATATGATGAAATTGTAAACGCCAATGCCGGCGATTAAGGCAAACCAAATGCAGATGATCGGAGCAAAGCTGTAGCCCACTTTGTCTGTTCCAAATCTTTGTACCATGAATAGTAGCACCAAGATCGCCACTGATATCCAAACAATCCTATCTGCATATATTTATAATAATTACAATCAAAACAACTCGTCATTAGTAAATTCACTAAGCAAATCACAACCGTAAATGATTGAGAATCACTTTGGCCCCGTTTAGATACAGAAACGATTTCATTTCATCTTATTTCGTCATTACAACTTTTTCAAATTTTCACATAAAATATAATAAATAATTCAACTTTTTTAAATATCAAAATAATAATAATAATATTGCCGTGGTTCTTTGGAGCAATTGGTAACACCTTGATTTCTCATTAAGAGAACCGCAAGGATCGAATCTTCCTTCCCTATGTATAAAAATTACAATAATAATATTAAAAAATAATATTTTATTCAACTTTTATCTAAAATATTTCATCTCATCTCACTATCTAATCTGAGCTTAATTATTTTATCTTTTCTTTAATTTAAGCCATAAAAGCCCGAACAAAAATTATATATAAAAAAAATCCATTAATTTCTAGATCATACTCATAAATTATATACCATTAATTAATACTGAAATAAACTTAATTCTGTACTATATATATGTGTTCGTACGTACCTTCTGTCATTGCATGTGGGGCCTTTATCTTAATCCCATCAACAGCCGATAAAACTGCCATCACGTACAATTAACATAATTTGTCGAGGGAATTAAGATTTGGGGTATTATTAAAAACATCAATAAATAGGAGTAAAACGAAAAATTCTAAGGGATCAACAATGACACCAAGGAGAAGAAAAGACGTATATGAGACAGAGGGTGCATGTATAAAGTTCTCATCTGTGTATACACACACGGATTGCTACATCCACGTGGAAAAATTACACAAAAACAATTTTATAAATTGATGTGGCTTCATTAGATCCGTTAAATCTATTTTATAATAAAAGTAATTTTATAATCTGACGAATCACATCAAACTATATCAGTTTGTGAAACTATTTTTATATAATCATTTTATGACTAGAGTATTTCCTTATATACACATGAGATCGAATAGAGATAAGGACATATATAAGAGGACAAAAACAAGAAACAACATTCATGAAATGCTGACAAGAGACAAATTATAGAACAACTACGTACATTTATTAAGTATGATCAATTCCTTTTGATCTATTAAATATTTAATATTTTTTTTTTATAAATCTATACAGACATGAATAAATGCTGTAAAATCTCATATTTATATGTAGCGCGTACATGTAGGGAAACAAAGGATTAAATGGAAAGTATATACTAGTGATGATCAATCATGTGTAATTAATTAAGCAAATTATTACCTGAAATACAGGGAGTGAGAACGCCGTCCCCTATCACCATCGAAGTACCAAGCATTGAGGCAAACAAGAGGCCGAACTTAGCAAAGTTGCTCTTCTCTAGCCAGGACTTGAGCCTCGATGCCCTCTGTAGACCTTTGTTTGGCAACTCCATCGGGTAATTTGACAAGTCAGCGTCCTCGGCCTGCTGATTGGGTATCAAACTTACCTTGGCATACCGGCATATGAGAGAGTACAAGGCAAACGTCCCTCCTAACAAAGGAGATCAATTAAGTTCATCAAAGGCTGGCTAATTAACAGGCATGATGCGCAGGTTTCGACTTGTAATTAATTAAGATCACCCAATTACGTACAACAGGTTTCGATCGACTTCGTAGGGACGTGTGCAGAATTTGGGGGTTCCAACGTAAATACGGGCCTCAAAAACTAATTAATAAATGCTCCTAAAATCCAATGAATATTCGGAACAGATTCCAGAATGATCCTTGCAAGGAAAACTAAAAGGTTTGACTATTTTTATCGTGGATGTCTCAAACTTCATTGCAATTAGGTTCTGTTGTGTGCATGTGCCCTTTAAATAAGATCCAGTACTATATACCCTGAATTAATTAGGTTTTGGTCTCTAATATTCATGACGTGACCAGTTTTTTAAATATGTCTTAAACTTTTGGGTATTTCTAATGTGTTAATCTACATGCACTAAGCTAGCTGCAGGATCAAAAAGATCATGATTTGTCGACCCACGCACACAAACAGGTATTAATTAAGAAAGAAAACTGTTCAGCTAAGTTGAGAATACATTGAAAAACTATATATCTTATAGATGACACTTTTATAAATCCATCCATCTCCATGCAGCTAGCTAGCAATTTTGAAGTTGGGGGACAAGTAGTCTTGAAAATCTAAACATAAACAATCAAAGCAATTAATTTGGGCCAGCTTCCCAAAGCAAGTAGTGATCTTTCGTCGATTTAAAAGAAATAAACGGGGAAAGAATTCATGGTGGAGGAAGCTGGTGCAGTAGTGGTGGTATTTCATTGGATTAGGTTGAGCAACAGAAGAGAAGGAAGATTCAAGAGATGCCATGCATGAAATTGTAAATAGTTTGAAAATGGCACAAACGTAGCTCGATCCACATTTACAGCATTTACATCAGTGGGGGTGCTGTTCTTGGTAGGTTTGAGTCATGCAACAAGGACATGCATACCCCATGCATGCATGTGTTGGCTAGCTATTTATCAGGGGATCGAATTCTATAGGATAAGATATGGATCGAAAATAATCTATTCATATGTACGTACGTACCTTCGCCATTATCGTTGGCCTGTAAGACAATCAAGACATATTTGAAGAGAGGAATCAAGGTGAGAGTATAAAAGATGAGAGAAAGAACTCCCAAGATGTCATCGTTGTGCTTGATACCATCTGTGAAGGTGCTCGCATACACGTACAGTGGAGACGTTCCAATGTCCCCGTACACCACGCCAATACTTTGGAATGCTAGATGCAATATCACTGACCATTTCACAGCCTTTTCCCCCCAAAAAAAATATTAAAAAAAATATTAACTGTTGTCTTAATAAATCATCAATTATCTTGATATAAAATCAGTTCAAATTCAAGAAAAAAAAAATGAATTTTAGTAATTTTTGTTTACATTTTTTTATAAACAATTTGAGATCATGAAAATTAGTGGCAAAAAGAAATAGAGCTAGCTTGTAGAGGCAGATCGACCTTGGAATCATGGCCTGGAAACAAGCTGGACTCCATGTCTAGAGAGTCATGTCTCTGTAACCTTTGCCATGAATTTTGTTTCTGCTCTTTGAGCTCCATAGAATCTTCCTCCTTCACTACTTCAGCCATGGCTTCTACTACATCATCATCGGCCATAGATATTCTCTATAACAATCCCAGAAATTAACCAGAGAGAGAGAGAGAGAGAGAGTTGCCGTGCTGATGAGGTCTGGGGAGGAGGGTGGAGAGCGGGGGATGCGGATCGATCAATATTTATAATTATATTCAAGTCAACGATGAAGGACCCCCAGTTTTCGGAGTTAGCCTAGCTAGCACCTTTAATTCATTACAAGAAACAGAGCCTTTTCCGGCACCATAAATCTCCGCAAATAAACTATGATTAATGACCTTCCATTAATCATAGTTTATAGGAATTTTTTTCCTTTTCGTTTCTTTTCACATTTTTGGGTACCAGGTGCCAACGTTAGCCGGGTCGCCGTAGATTTTCTCAAAGCAAAATAGGAAACTTTGACAGTCTATTTGAAGGAGGATGTCGCTTCGGCATCTTCGCCGACAGGCAACAAGAATTGATTTTCTTTTCTGTAATATGTTGAGAAATATATTTTGTAAAATTCTTGTTTCTATAATTTAGACTACGTATATATAGCTTTAGATCTCGGTACGTACGTAGATACTATCGTCGCAAATATTTTTTTTGTTTCTTTATAGTATATATAGTTATCTTTGGAGACAATTTCTCCCAAAATCATCATGCACCAAAACAAAAAACAAGCTAGATAACCTTAATGCATGTTATTTGTGCATGATAGTTTATCGACCAAATCTACGTAGCTAGCCATTGCTGATACAAATCATTTGCGTACAATTTCATGCATTATTTCCTAGCTGTTAAAATGAATATGTTTTACTAAAATGAGTTTATTCTCATCACAAATAATCATTGATCTCGTCTCAAACGACTCGTCATAAATACTCACTTTTGAGATCATGAGACAATATTTGCATCCACGTTCGATGAGCAAATTATTCTATCGACAAAGCCAAGCGAGCACGCAACACCAAATTTCGTGTAGCAATAACAAGAACAAGATTAGTAGAATTATAACCGGTATTAATATAGCAATTTACTACTAAGGGATCGATCGAGTATGTGTATATGTATATATATAAATATATTTATATATAGGACATACATTAGTTATATCCACCAATTAATGAACATATATGTATAATATGACCGACCATTAATTTTGTTGATCTTGGCGAACGAAGAGAAATAAATATTTTTTAATCTTGAAAATGTGCAAGGTCAAGATCAAGTATTTCATGATCTATCATGTTATAATTTATCATAATACATAAATACGTGCACACAAGAATTTAAGAGAATTAGATTTTATTTTGGGAGTGGGAGAAGTAAATTAAAAAGGTAAAGAACCGCACAAAATTAATTATGAATTTGAACTTTTTTTTTTTTTTTTTGCTTCATAAACTAAACTCGCAATGATATTCTCATTGAGTACTAATCCATCAATTAAGGCTACTTTCATATTATTTAAATAGACGGAACGCTTCTATAAATAAACAAAATAAAAGGAGTACTTCATGAATATCGATCATGCATGAAAGTTGAATGCCACATTAATATATATCATACGAAATTGACATTCGAAAGTGGTCATCATGTATACATTCATGTATATATATACTATAAGAAAACTATTTATTTGAGATCAATTAATTCTAGCGAAATGACTATTTGCAATTAAAATTAGTTGTAAATAGTCTTTAATTGGTTGCAATGTTTTTCTTGTAGCATGTGTAACTGGCCTGCGTGCACTTTTGGCAATCACATGAAAGCTGCATGCCTTTTTTCTTTAGATTTTTGCACGCAATTCATGAATAAAAAAGCTTGTGACTTAGGGTACTGTTCAAAGTCTTAACGTTATGCCTTATGCAACCGGCATAAATATATAACCAAGTATTTTTTAATTAAGTATTATTATAGTTAGCTTAGGTAAATTAAACGAGCTGCTCACGGATATATATAAATACACACACAAACACACACACACACACACATATATATATATATATAAACAACTATAAGAAGGTGAAATTCTATTCGAATATGCTACTTCCCTGACCTGAGCGATCATCTCAAGCATTATTCAATATTATCATGATCAATTATTGATAATTGAGGGTATTTTTAAAATATAAAAAACTATTAATTGAGAGGTTTAGGTTTACAACAAGAGAGATTAATACATGAAGTAAGCGGCATTATAGAGTTTATGGTTGTCTGTGTGTATCTATATATATTTCTCTGTCAGTACTGCTGGAGATCGATCATCTCCAAAACGTATGTAATTAAGAAAACCGCGGGTACCTAAATACAAGAAATTAATGCATCCTAATATTTAGTTTAATATTTAAACTCAAGGCCTAATTACGGGCGACATGATAATTAACATATTAATTGAACTGAATGCATGTCAACAATGAGCTTAGCCATCATCAGTTGGTGGATATTTGATCCTCAGTACCATGCGCGCACATAGTTATTCCCGATTAACAATTGCCGACCAGGTACGATCCTTATTTTAATGGATGATTTAATTAGGTTTATCATGTCAACTGCAAAAACATGGCTACGAATAGTCTTTTGATCGCGATAAATTGATCGGAAAATGCCGTTTTTGTTGTAGTGCAAGTGTTATGAAATATCATCTAGATCCTGTAGGAATTTCTGCATACTTCAAAAAGCTGAAAACTTCATATATTATAAGTTTTGTGGTAGAAAAAATCTACATGCAACCTCATACTATTTACACAACCTTCATATACCATACTTTTTTTAATTTTTATTATTATTTTCTTTTATCAAATATTTAATATATGAATAATGAATAGAAGAATTGAATTAGTTAAAAAAAATAAACTCAAAAAAAAATTAAAAAAATATTAGAAAATTTAAAAATTTAAAAAAATGTGGTGTGTAGAGGTTGATGATCAGGAGGTTGTGTAGCATTGATCTTTGTGGTATCAGACCAAAAAAAATTATTCCTTAATAAAATATATAAATAATAGATTATATAGAAACACTCATTTTTTTCTCAGAAAATGTCTAATAGGAAGAGTGATGTAACTCCTTATAAAGCCTAGAATGAGTTTGCCCCTAAACCGTGTGGGACTTCTCGACACGTCCCCTCACGTGTGGGTCAGTATTTCCGGTACCATTATTATGGGTAGGTCGCAGGAGTTCATTATCGGTCATAGGTTAATCTGCTCTGATACCATATAGAAACACATTTCTCTCCATAAAAGGCCTAATAGGAGGAGTAAGGTAACTCCTTATAAAGTCTAGGATGAGTTTGTCCCTAAACCGTGTGACACTTCTCAACATTCCAGCTTGTCTCAAAAGTTTAACTTAATAAAAAAAATAATTATTTAAATTATATTTTAACTTCTACGTACTTTAATAATCTCCACCGGTATTTCCTTGACAGACTTTGTTGCATCTTCACGAGGATGAGAGACAGCATATTTAAGCCAGCCAAAGGCAAACTTTGCCAATTTCGAAAGCATGTTGAAAAGCAACATTGCAGACTAGTCTATATAGGTACGTGGGACGAACTAACCAACAAGTAATTTCTCTCTTAATTTGGCCATAGCCATAGGCCAGAAGGACCTTTTTGTTTTTTAGGAACAGCCCAAAAAATAAATGAGTTCAATATAATTAATTAATAATTTGTTCCATGCTTAATTGACAATGAAAATTCTCTCTCTATCTCTCTCTCTCTCTCTCTCTCTATATATATATATTAATTACTGTCGCCTAGCCTACCTGCATGCTTGGAATATCCTCAAGGATATATATATTAAATTAATTCACATTTTACTATTTGTCATGTTGCTAAGTGATCATATTATTTGTCATGCATGCACGTATTTAATGGAACAATGATCTTGTGAGTTGATGAGGAAGTCTATTAAAAAGAAAATTAAACTCTTTATTATTTAGTTATTACAAGGTATTAGAGTTTGTTGAGGACTTTGCCATTTCTCCATATTCGGAAGTTCCTTGTCCTGATCTTCCTCGATCCATCTCTTGATCATCAATTTCCCCTCAATCAACCACATGCAACTCCATCAGTACCTTGTATCTCTTCTTTGGTGTTCCCTCTCTACCAATTAGCTTATCCCCTTCTCTTAAGGGATGAAAAATTGTTATGAACTGGGAGATCACAAAAGGAGCTAAACGAGTCGAGTGCAAATGAGTAATGGATGTTAATCCTTGTTCGTATGGCTTTTATTCTAATATGAGTTGAGCTCAAACTTTTCATCGAATCAGATTTTATGTTGATCATGAAAAATTCATTTAATATTCGAGCAAATTAAAGCTTGTTAATTTATGAACTGCTTCATAATTTTGACAAAATTATATATTTCATATATTGAATTTTGTAATTTTATCTACAAACCAGGACAAATAAATTTTGACTTTGTATTAATATTTTTATAATATTTATATATACATGTAACATATTTAGTATTAGAAACATGATTTTCTATAACCTCTTTGAATATTAAATAGACTCATGATTATAAATATAGAGATAATATTACAAAAATAATGAACATGAAGTTATTCGAACTTATACGAGTTTGATACAAGCCTGCATGCATCTATATCGACTATGCCAACTAAGACGAACCTTAAAAAGGATTTGACGAATATTCCCACGAATATGTTATGAGTCCTACCAAAAGAAAGAAAAGACAAGAGAAGAGTTTCGGCTCATGTATTGTGTGTGTGTGTGTGTATATATATATATATATGTATATGTATAACAAAATGCAGAAAGATCGAGCGATGACGACGTTGTCTTTTAACACCGAACCGCGTGAAAACGTGTCTTCCACTACGACAGCTAGCCGTGCAACTTAATTAATTATAATCATATGATCTCATTCTCTCTCTAATTTGAGTTTACCCATAATTTGCTGGTTGTATCGGTTGTTTTTAGTGGCCGGCGCCTGTTCACATATATACATGATTAATGTTCCAAAAACATAATATTAATTAATTAATTAGATGTTAATTGTACATGTTGATTTGACTACTGAAATAATTCACAAAACAATCTAATATATATAAATCAATTATTGCACTTTTTCTATTGTAAGTCCCTCTAGTAATTAGTACGTATAATATTGTAAATTTATAATAATTAGGATCGATCGTATATATCTTTATCAAATAATTGAATTAAAAAAATAAAGAAGTACTTAATATATTAGATATGGGCCTCGCCAATAAGTTTGGGTATAAGATAGATGTTGAAACCTACGAAGCCGTGTAAATAGCAATAATTAGAAGCCAACCCACAGATCTACACGTACGATCCAGGACAGCAATTTCTAGCTATATGCATGCATGTACTATGATGTTAACCTTTTTTATATATATATATAGAAAATAATATTTACAGTTGAATGTTTAAATATTATACAATTGTTTTGAAAAAGTTAATAAATATAAAATCTATATAAAAAATAATAATTTTTTTAATAATAAATCTCACATTTAATTACTTCATCTATATATATAAGCTTTGCTAATCATCTGATTCTCTTCGTCTGATATGTTTCATTTTCAACACATGATGCACGTACGCGGCTCCACATTGTACTTGGGTACTTTATTTTATTAGTACTCCAATGAACCATACTCAACCCCTAATTCGTAATTTGCTCCAAACCTTATGACTTTGTATTAATATTTTAATTGAAAATATATATTGAATAAATTGTGTTCAGCAGCAATTATTGCATGTCTTTTTTTTTTTTTTTTTTATTTATTGAACTCTTGGGACCGATGTTCATACACAAGATGTAAGATATATTTAAAAAAATGTTATTATAAACACTAGTTTGTAACGCCCCGTATCCAGAGGGTAGAAAGTTAGTTCTATTTTCTTAAAAATCACCTCCAAACAATACAATATTATATACTCCAAAGGCTCTATAAAATATAAACTCAGTTGTTCAAACCAAACATACATGTTCCTCTTGGGTATTTTCCTGCATAATTCGGAGGGCGACATCAAGGAACATTTCATGATGTCTAGTATGTATCATCTTGGGGAAATGGTTAAGCCAGATATCTTTGAGGGATGGGCAGGTACATAAGGCATGCAATACATCTTCCCGTTCAGCTCCATAGAACACACAAGCTTCCTCAACCACAACCTGTTTTTTCCTGAGATTATGTCTGGTAGGCAAGATTTCTTTAGCAGCTTTCCATGCAAATATTTTACTTTTAGATGGAAGTTGCATTCGCCAAATTACCTTCCATAACCTCTTCACTAGTGCACCATTCGAGGATTCCCCGCATTGTCTATGATGGTCTATGGATCGAAACAACCGATAGGCGCTTTTTACTGTATAGTCACCATGTGATTCCTGGGTCCAACAGAGCTTGTCAGGCCTCCCATGACTTAATACAATATGCAAAATTTCAGAAGCCACAGTCGGGGCAAACATAGTGTTAATCTTGTCGACATCCCACTTTCGATAAGTAGTGTCAAACAGGCAATCGACAGTGGCATCCGCCTCATGAGGCCAAATCCCATCTTCATTCTGAACAGGTGATAGTGTAGGCCTACCAGGTACCCAATGATCTTTCCAAATTTTCACACCCTCCCCAGTGCCTATTCTCCAACGACATCCAGCAGCTATTTTAGGTATGGTGCTCCATATACCTCTCCACACAAAAGAATGATTGTACCCCAAAGTAGCATCTAGAAACTGAATTCTAGGGAAATATTTGGTTTTAAATATTTTATGTAGTAAAGAGGTTGTATTGTGCAAAGTTCTCCAACCTTGCTTCGCCAATAGTGCATCATTGAAGACTCTAAGGTCCTTAAACCCCATGCCCCCCGCCTGCTTAGGTTCACACATCTTTGACCTGCTTATCTAATAAATTTTCTTTTCGTCCTTCTTTTGTCCCCACCAGAACTTAGCCATCAATTGTTCTAGCTCAGTACACAAGGTAGATGGTAGTTTAAAACAGCTCATGGAATAGGTAGGGATCGAGAGTACAACAGCTTTAATCAAGACTTCCTTCCCCCCTATTGAGAGTATTTTTTCTTTCCATCCCCGTAGTTTTTTCCAAACTCTATGTTTAAGATCAGAGAACACCTTATATTTAGACCTTCCAATCCAGGGTGGAAGTCCTAAATATTTATTCGGATGCTGGTT